>VWZO01015409.1:0-25809 GCA_013396975.1 Bucco capensis
GGAGAAAATCATGCACCAGTACAGGGTCAACGACAGATTGTATGTTTCCGGTTTCTGTCTCATGACACTGGCGATTGCATATCCCATCTGCCTCATTAAAGACAGAAGCAAAGAAAGTATTGAATAACTCTGCTTTGTCAATGTCACTATTTGTAAGGGCACCATCCTTATTTAGTAATGGACCAATATAATTCCTGATCTTCCTCTTACTATTAACATATTTNGATCTTCCTCTTACTATTAACATATTTAAAAAAGGTCTTTCTGCTATCTCCCACAGTACTGGCCAGCTTTAACTCTAATCAGGCCTTGGCTGCACGGATTTTTTCTCTACAGCGTCAAACAGTTTCTCTGTAGACCTCCCATGTTACTGGATTCTGCTTCCAATGGTTGTAAACATACTTTTTTTGTGTAATTTCTAGCAGAAGCTCCCTGCTCAGCCAAGCTGGCCTTCTGCTTCGCCTACTTCACTTCCGACATTTAGGGATTGCCTGTTCCTGGGCTCTCAGGAGATGAAACTTAAAAGTTGACCAACTCTGATGCACCTCAGAATCTTGATGCCTAAAGATTTGGACACATTCTGTAGATTTCTAGGATTATTAGAGACATATGAAGCTTCCTGAATTGTTCACATACTAGAAGCCACTAGGCCTGTTCCTAAGGGACTGTTTTGGACTTTCCCATGCCTCGCCAAGGATATGATGTTTTGAAGAAGCCACCTGCAGATACCCTGAAGACAAAACAACAGCAGAGGGCCAAGCCCCGCGTGGGCCCTCTCCAAGGGGCCGAGCTGAAGACCACTGGGGGTGGGCCATTGGTAAACCTAGTGCCAGGGTTGGCTATAGTTATCAATATGTTAATTACCAATAAAAATCTATAAAAAGTGTAATCCCTTGGGGTGGGCGCGCGCGTCCATATTGAACATCCTGAAGGTGTGGAATTCCAATTAAATGTAACTCTATCTTTCTCCATTAACTCTGTGCCAAGTGCCTATTTTCCAGAATTTTCAGCATCAACCTTCCAAAATTTTTCCCTGGGGGACCTCACTAAGTAGTTTCCTGAGCAACCCAAAATCGGTTCTGCTCATATTCATAGTAGAAGTTTTACTAAAAGTTTTCTTCCTATCACCAGAGATACAAAACTTTATTGCCTCATGATCACTGAGGCCAAGTCGGCCTCCTACAATCACATCGCTCACAAGGCCTTCTCTGTTAACAAGTAACAGATCCAGAAGAGCACCCATCCTTGTCAGTTCCTTTATAACTTGCTCCAAGAAGCAATCATCAGTTTGCTTCAGAAACCTTCTAGACCTATTAGTACCAGCTGTATGGTATTCCCAATATTATCTTTACAATATCTTCATATTATCTTTATTGCTTTGTTCCTGTCTGGTGCTCTGTAGCATGTGCTGACTGACCCATTCATTCTTGTGATCTCATGCAGCTGTACTGTCCTTGAATCATGGCAGTATTAACAAAGTTATCTTGAAGGCCTCTACTTGCAGAGTCCTCTACTTGCAGAATCTTGGAATTAATCATCTGTACCAGGTCCTAAAGCCCTACAGCTAAATAAACACATCAGCTCTAAAGCTATCCATCACTACCCTCTGAAAAGGCTCCAATTAGCTGTAGAAATCTTGAAGACTTGAAGAAAATTACAGGAAGAGAAATAGCTCATTAGGGCTTTCTGCATGTTAATGAGTCCCACAGTGTGTTCCACTGAGTCCGTGAATCTCAGACACTTGAAAGGAGATTGAGCAAAGAGGCTGAAGAAGCCAAAGTCAGAGGCAAACCCCAATGCACCTTGAAGCACCAGTTGGCGCCACGGAGGGCCAGCACTGCCAAAGGCTCTGCAGGGACTTGTTAGAGCTGATCACTGGAGGCCATGACTGCAGCAGACCAAGGCACTCTGCAGGTGGTTGTAATACTGAGAAAACCCTTGGGGCTGCTTCATGAAGCAAAAAGGCCAAACCCTGACCCTCGGGCCTTGGGAAGGCAGGTCCTGCCCCTCATACATGGCTCAGGGCTCTTCCTGGGCCCAGTGGGGTGTGAGGGTGAGTAATGCCAAGGGTCATGCCACCCTCACTGGCTGTTCCTTGATTGACAAAGCCATGGCCTGACTCAGACTCCCTCTGGGTGACATCTTGCACCACAAGGTTACTCTTTGAGTAACATTTCTTCTTCCTTGCTTCCAGTCTGAACCTTCTAACCTGCACTTTGGGGAGGTTCACTGATATTCCTACCAGTAAAAAAAGCTCTATTATTTCTGAAACTTCAAGTAGATGGAGGTAACTGCTAGAGTGCCCTGAGCCTCCAGTTCCCCAGCCTAAAGCAGCCTTTCAGGTTTCTCACTCTCTCCACATATGTCCCAAACCTCCTCCTGGCAGATCTCCTCTGGACCCTCTCCAGTTCCTCTCCATTCGTTCAGAACAGAGAGCCCCACACCCAAACACACAAGTCCAGATGTGGTTATACCACTGCTGTTTCAAGGCGGATTATGACTCCTTTGACTGTGTGGCCACACTATACCTAATGCAGCCTTGGGTGCAGTTGACCTTAGTCAAGGTGAGCATGCACCACTCACTCATGGGACATCCCTCTTCGTGCCCAGAGAGTCCCTCCTGAACTGTCCAGGTCCCACACTGCCCTCACTTAGGAAGTTATTCTTCCCCCATAAAGGTCTGGAAACAACTCCTCCTAAAGCCTGGTGAGGCTTTTCTTGCCCAGTGCCAGAGTTTCTCAAGGTCTCCCTGGAGCAAAGCTCTGCTTTACCAGCTGTGAAGGCATGTCTAGAGATGACCCATGAGATATGGAGTGCCTCTGGCAAGGTACTAGTGTCAGGAATTATAGGGCTTTACAGGTAATAGGAGGAGGTAGTAGTGTAATGAACTGATGACCAAGGAAGCTTTACTTTTTTTTCACCCCATGGTGAAAAACTGAGAAACATCTCATGAGGGTACAAAGGAAGTCAAACAAGGGCCAGGGAAGATATCTTGCTAATCTCCTAGCTAGTGTGGGTAGGCTGTCCTTGTGTCTGCCCAAAGCCTTGTCCTCTCCTGGTTTTGCACCTTTGAAGCAAAGACAGACAACAGCATCCAGGGCTGCATGAGTAGGAGTGTGGCCAACAGTCAAAAGAGTTGTTGTAGCCCTTGACTAAGCTCTGTCAACAGATTGGTAGAGGTGATCTACATCCCCCTGGCCTCTCAGGTACAGACCCTATGAAATCCTTGTCAAGGGAAGATGTGAACTAGCAGAGCTGGCTCCTTTCCTGGAGGAGCAGAAGCTGCACCATTCCGGTTTTTTTTTTGCTTTGTGCTCTACTGAGAGCGAATAGAGCACATATAGGAGGAAGGGCCCAAGGGACTAAACCAAAAGTGGCAGACACAGATTTCCTTGGCCTAGGAAAGCTTTTCCAGGGCAAGGTGTGAACTAGAAGCAAGATTTAGATCTGGCTCCTTCCCTGCTGGAGTAGGAGCTGTACAATTCCTCTTTTTGCTCTGTGCTCTACTGAGTGCAAATAGAAACCATTTCTATGGAAGGGCACCAACCATTAAACAAAAAGTAGGAGCCCCAGTTTTCCTTGGCCTAGGAAAGCCTTTCCAGGGGGAAGGTGTGAACTAGCAGCAAGATTCAGAGCTGACTCCTTCCCTGCTGGAGCAGGAGCTGCACATTTCCTTTGGTGCTGGAAGAAAGTCAAGTCAACAGCAGTTTTTGTCACTGTGAAGCAGGCATTCTTTATTGCCTCACTGACATCAACCGTGCACATTCCATGCTGCTATGGTGGAGTTCATATTTATGGAGGTTTTTTTACATATTCATTAGGCAGATTAGGCACAGTCTGAAAATCCCTTGGGATCTCCTGTAGCTCCTGGTGCGATAACTGTGCCGACAGCAGAGGGATAATCCTTGGATGGGTAGGATGAGCTCATTGGCCTTCTGGCAGTCATCCTAGGAGAAGGACAACTCTAATTCCAAACCCAGGCAGATGGAGCTCATTTAGCCCTGTAAGGCCTTCCACCTAAGAGAAGGACACTCTAATAAAACCTCCGTCCTAAGGACTTGGCTGCCAGCATCCAAGCTTGCTAGGCCCTGGCAGATGAACCTTAGGACTAAAGGGTGGGTCCAGCTCTGCATATGCTGTGTCTCACCTAAAAAAAATCCATAGCACAGGCTCAAGGGTGCTATCTGCTATCCTCTTTTTATCAGCGCGCTTGGAAAAGGCGCTGAGGAGGAGCGTGGGTGGAGCCCTCTCTGGATCTTCGTTCGCGAAGCCTAGCCACACAGTACAATTGCTAAGATTGGAAACAACCTTCCCCTGTCCTGGCAGTGCCCACCTGGCGCAGAACTGCGCTGGCTACAGCAGGTCCCAGCAGGGGCAAGCCCGGGCAAGCCCTGGTGACCATCGCTGTAAGTGGTGCGCGCCCCACCGGGTGGCAACAGCTGCAGTCCCCGGAGTGGCAAACAGTGGCAGCCAGCACCTGCAAGACCTGGAGCAGCAGTGGTGGTGACAGCCTGCACCAATAAGTCCCTGAGCAGCTGCAAGCAACGGTAGCAGAAAGAAGTGGTAATGCAGCTGTGATGCAGCCATGGTGTGGAAGGCGGAGGTGCGACCGGCCCGCCAGGAGGGAGGGACTTCCGCTGCAGGAAGTGCTGGGAGCACCCTACTCTTCCAAGAAGATGGCAGGACAGAGAACGCATGGTCTCCTCCATTGAATCATAGAATGGTTTGGGTTGGAAGGGACCTCTGGAGGTCATCTAGTCCAACCCCCTGCAGTGGCCAGGGACATCCCCAACTAGATCAGGTTGCCCAGAGCCCTGGCAAGCCTTGCCTTGAATACCTCCAGGGATGGGAACTCAACCACCTCCCTGGGCAACCTGTTCCAGTGTTCCACCACCCTTGTGGTGAGGAACTTCTTCCTAATGTCCAGGTTAAATCTACTCCTCTCCAATTTAAAACCATTGCCCCTTGTCCTTTCACTCCAGGCCTTTGCAAACAGGCCCTCTGCAGCCTTCTTGGAAGTTCCCTTTAGGTACTGGAAAGTCACTGTTAGGTCCCCCCGAAGTCTTCTCCAGGCTACACAATCCCNTATTAAACAGTCCAGGCCCCAGTACAGAGCCCTGAGGGACACCACTTGGCACTGATCTCCAGCTGGACTTCGAGACATTAACCACTACCCATCTTGGTTGGGACGTCCTCAGGTGGCTGGACCATCCCTTTTGTCTCCTGTCCACTCATCAATCCATCAACATCATCCACCACCCAGGTTTCCCCCATACTCCATCACAACAGCCTCCTCATCTTAATTGGACTGCACCCGAGCAGGTTTTACTGTGAGTCGGGGTGTGGCCAGTGGTGTGAGCAGGGAACCGGGAGGGTTTATCTCCTTCTGTATTTTCATTATTATATATTTTTGTCTGTTAAAAGTTATTCTTTACAACTGAACCCTGGTGTGCAGAGTGAATTATTCATTTTTCTTTCCTTTTTGGGAAAGGGGTAGGTTCCTAATGGGGCCATCTCCCAACTTGTCCTTTCAAACCAGGACAAGCCTGCTGAGAAGTAGGATGGATTTGTGATACAGTTTTGCTAGACATTACTTCGACACAACAGCCAAGGCAACAAAAAGAAAGGACATAGAAAACTGTCCAAAGTCCTGCTGAGCTGGAACAATGGGGAGGGAAGAAAGTGCAGAGAGGCAGAAAATGCCTGAGATGGCTGCAAGATGGAACACAGCTGAAAAGGCTACAAGTATCAAAGACTTATGTTTGCTTCATTTATAAACAGATAGATATCTTTTGGTAGGAGACTCAAAGAGATCTCCACGAGGTATAAGAATCTGGGCTTCAACCCATTGACTCTGAGAATTAAATGACAGTTTGAACTCTACTGTTTTAACTTGGAAAATTCACTGGAAATATGTTCCAAGTGAGGCAGGAACCCCACAGGGCTAAAGACAAAAAGGTGACTGAGCTGGCCAGAGGTCAGGCAGTGGGTCCAGAGAAAGGGTGAGAATCCTTTTTTTACGGGGAAATCCCCAAATCATTGTCAAAACCTAGAAGCTTTAGGGGACACAACAGTTCAGCCCACAACATCAGCAACACAAGCCTTACCTACCAGCCTCCAGCAGCTCCCAGGGACTGCAGCTCCTGTTGTCTTGAGGACTGCCAGCCTCATAAGCAAATTTCCAGCCCAGGCATTTTTCCACTATTGTAAAATTTAAATGTTAAGAGCAGAAGTGGATGTCAAGGGTTAGGGCTGGGCTGGACACCAAAGGCAGATGCTCTCTGTTAACCCCTCTTTCCCACAAGGAAAGAGAAAGGGAATAAGGGAGAGAGAGGCTTATGGATTTAAAAAGAAAATTAAAACTACTTTAGTGAAATTAATGATGATAAATGAAATACATATAAATATATACAAAACTGATATTGACTCCAATCCCCAGATGGCAATTCTGTCACCATCACCACTAATCTTGTGGGCAGGCACTAGGAAAGTCCCAGACTAGACTCAGCATCAGACAAAAACTGGATTCAAGAATTCATGGATGGTTATCAAAGGCAGAACAGAGTCTTTTTTGGGCACCAACCATTGAAGAAGAGAGCTCATGATCCCTCAGCTTTATGCTGAATATGACCTATATGGAATGGAATACCTAGTTGGTCAGTTTAGGGCTACCTGTCCTGTCTACTCCTCCTCCTCACAGGTGCAGCCTTTTAGTTTCTGCATCCCCAATCTGGCACACAAGATTTAGAAGTTCTGAAATTTTGAATTAATGTTTTTAATTAAACATCTAAGAAAATATGGTTTCTTAGATGCATGGCATCATTTTGTAACTTTAACCTTACATCACTTCTGGAAATATAGGTTTGTTCCAAAAACAATATACAGTGCATAATAATCTAAATTTGTCATCAAATATGAATATTATGAAAATTACGTGATTTGATATGTTTCAGTGAGAGTATATTTTGTATAATAACCTGTACACTGCTGTAAGCAGCTCTGACATTTAATATGTCAAAGACAGCTGAGGTTGAAGAAACAGTGGCTGTTTATCAAAGAATGACATTATCCCCAATCTAAACTTGGGATCTGATAAATTTGGGTAGCACATCAGATAATTCCTGTTCTTTTCCTTGGATTATGAATACATACCAGAGAGATTTTGATGCAATAGGAACAACAGAGGTGACCTTTCCCACTAATCTTCTTCTGAAATAGATTTGTTTAGAAAAACATATAAAAATAATTATAAAATAGAAAATAATATGGCTTTTTTTCCTCTATTTTAGTACCATCAAAATTATTTTTCTTGTTTTAGGCTGGAGACATACATATTTGTTCTAAAAGTTTGTCTCACTCTAATTTAGAAACTTGACTTTTGGCCAAGACTTTTTATTTTTCCTGAGATTGTGGATACACAGCAGCACATGCATGCACTGTGTGCACAGGTATCAGAAACACCTTTACGAATTTTCTGTAAGTGATCAGCAAGCTAATATTTGATTAGGCAGTAGAGTTCCTTAGTTAAAAAGCAGTGATATCTGTAATGCTGACTAGTTTTTAACTATTGTATCATACTTACTGAGTGTATGAAAAGAGTTTGAGGTCTTCTGTGAAAGAGGAAGTGATGAGCAGGTGATAAGCAGACCCACTGTAACTTGCAGAAAAACACAGGATTTTATTGTGATGTGTGTGAATCCCCCAGTCTTTGTGATATTAGCAGGAGAACTTGGCCATTTATATTGGATGACTTTCACTGAGAAGGGTAAAGGAAACATGCAAGCCAGATCCGGTGCCACGAATTGAGATTACTGACCACTTGTCAGATTGGGGCAGGAAGTTTATTGTTCCCTGCAAGAGTCAGGTATATCCTGTATAATGTCTCTGGAGTGAGATCTGAGTCTTTACAGAAGGGTAAAACATCCCTTATATACCATTTCTTACAAGCCTGAAAATTTTCCACTGGATTACATCAGCCATTTACCATACAGAGATTAACATTATTGCTAGACAGGATTACAGAGATAATGTTATGTGCATATGCAAAGTATCTTTTGTATAACTTGAATTGTCCTTTTGCTGCATTTCTATAGATTGTCCATTTCACAGATCCCAAGCTTTCTTTCCAAGTAATCCAACGATATCCTGCTTTACTGTTGCATATTCATTTTGGCTAGTTTCACTTGTTTTGCTTTCTACACTCCAGATGCAGACATTGACCACCAGCAAGGTCAGAAACTGTCTTGGCTTTAACTTCTCCTGGAATCTTGGGCTAATCAGAAGATGAATTACTCAAACCAAACTGAAATAATTTCTATTAGTGGTAAATCTGTAACTCAGTCTGATAAAATGTGATTTTAGATGATTTGTTCATTTGACATTTATAACAAAACTGTTGTTCTATTATTCTGTTCTTGTGATCTCATCTTTCTCTTGTCTGTCCATCATTAGACTACTCAGACTGTAATATATCATTAACACACTTACTGTTATATGTGTATTTGAGATATTATTTTTATGGAACTATGTCATGTACAGAGAACTAGCATCATTTGTAGCACTGTATTTTGTTCACCAACTCTGAGTATACAGAGAATGTCAGGTAACAAATGCATAATGCCTAGAAACTTTCCCTTTCAAACTGGACTTTTGGGGAACATTTCTGCCTTTGTAATTGTGGTGCTAAATGGAAGGTCCTTACTTTAAGATGACATCATAACACGTGCTTCTGGATGGCAACATTTGGATGCTGTACATTTCTCAGGGTTTTTGTTAGGGATTTTGTATTCCCTGATTGTTCTTGATAAATGCAACCACTCAGTTTTCCAGTGGCAGCTGTTACAATTCATTTGTGTGCTGGGATTGCGTGGGGGGCTGCTGGCAGTTCTCTCCTCTTGGCTGACAGTGAACTGACCTGGTCGGGAGCCAGTGGAAGAAATCTTTCTGCTCCCAATGCTGCAAGGGAAGAATTAATAGTTTTGGCAGGTTTGTACAATCTTTGAATGCTGAACTCAATGTCACGTAAGTTTTCACTCTGAAGTTTCACTCTGGTTCTATCTGCAGCATCTTGAAAAGATTAGCATGGTTAGGTATGGTAAAGAACATCATTGCTGAAGCCTTTATTGTGAACATTGTGTTATGATCCAAGACTTTAATATTTAACTCTCAGTCCAAAAATTTGATACTCTCTGCAGTCATGTCATCAGTCATCCAAGTGAGTTACTTATCTGAAGATTATTGCTATTAATAATAAAAAACATATTACAACCCCTAAATTATGGGAACTCAGTACATTTTGCATCTTATTTCAAGCTCCTAGGTCATCTTCAGTTCTATTAGTAGACTGATTCATTCTCAGATGCAGAAAATGACATTGCACCTCTCTTTACAGTTAACTTGCACAGATCCACACAAATTAGAAAATGAAGCCCTTTTTTTATCCAAAAGTTGTCAGAACATGGGCAACTGAAGAGTAACTCTAAGGCTCTGCAGATGTCCATTGTGCCTTCCTTGGTTATCATTCCTGAGGTTCTTTCTTTCATTTATGCAGATGTTTGCCCTCTAACCCCATTCTCCAAAGCATTCCAGCAATTTCTCTCTCTCTTATATTACCTGTACATTTTAGAACTGGATTATCTACTCTGCAATCCAAGATATTTCTAAACATAGTGAGTTCCAGAAGGGAGCTCATGGAAATTTCTTTGATTTATTCTTCTGTTCCAACAGAGTATTACTTGCATCACTGAGAAGTGTTTTCTGGCTTTGCACACATACTGTTGGAAGTTTAATTTATGTTATGATTCTCTAGTCTGATGGAAAGAAGCAGTGGAAAAGTTTATTAAAGTCAACATCTCTTGCTATTCACAAAATCTCCTTCACTGGGATATGAGGAAAAATTATTTGATTTGACACGACTTAGTAAATGCATTTTGGATACTGTTCATCTTTCACTTGATTTAAGTGTACACAAAGTATATATTTGCTTTAATAGGATTCAGGAACAGAAGTTAAATTGGAAGGTTTAATTATTTGGTTCTCATTTTCCTCTTTTAACTTACACATTGTCATGAATTTACATACGTCACAGGATGTAGTTTGCTACCAGCTATGCTGTTTTGAACAAAAACATCCGCATATGCACACTGAAAGTGTTAGCAAGCAAGGAAACAAGTCTGTCTTCTAGCTCACAGCTTGCCCAAACAACAGTTCAGACATCATCTAACTGTGCTCAACAAGTTTGGGTGGGGGAATATTTAAGTGACTATTAACAGCCATTTTAGATGCTCCTGGTGTCATGCAAAGCTACATTCATTGCTCAGCAAACTTCAGATCAGTGAATATGCTCCATGCATCTGTGCTTACAGGAGTTAGCATTTGCTGCACTTGATAATCCAAGTCAGTGGACATTCTTGAAGTCTTGTATTGAGTGCGTATCTAAAACCAACCTGGACATATCCGAAGAGATGACATTTGTCTTGGAGTCAAGTACCTTTGGTGCAAATGTCTTTACTTAAAAGACCTACTCTCCTGAGCACAGGAGGAATCAACTGTAGAGAAACGATGTCCTGCCTTACAGCCCTAGTGTGTTCCTAGCCATCTCACTAGTTGAAAAGCCTTTCCCTTACCTCTTCCTTGGGTCCTTATATCCATACTCTCCCAACTGAGCAGAAGCTCCCCCCATTCTTTATACTTTATTTTTTCCATCTCAGCTGTCCTACATTCACCCTTTCTTTTCCATAGTCTCCCTCCCAGGGAAAGGCCAGCTAGAAACAATGTTGTTCAGGAACTTCCAACCCAGATCAGGTGTACACCTGTACCACCTCAGTTCTTACAAGTGTGCTTCATATCTTCTACAAGTACCTGAAAAGCAGTAGTAAAGTATGGTGTCAGTAGTCTCTACCCCACCTGTTTGTGCTCTGCAGCCTTGGTTGGAAAATTTACAAAAGATACACATAGAAACTTGAATCTTACATGGTGACCAAATTAAGAATGCTCTTTGAATAAGGCTGAAAGACCTGCTCTGACTATACTGGTTATACCTTGTGCTGGCATCACCCAATTGAAACTTGACTGACTAAAGCTGTTATAAAATTGTACAGGAATGGCACTTGCAACCTTTGAGAAGACTTTGATAGGCTGGAAGAGAAGATTTGGGAATTCTGTTTGTAGTAACATTCACATTGTGCATGTGACTCCAGATTTTTAAATGAAACTGAGTCTCATAAGAACTTCTCTAACACAGCATTAAATGTATCCTGACCTACTTATTCTCTGAGCTTCTTGCTATGTGAAGTTAACCATGCCAGGTATCTCAACCTCCACCTTGAAGTTATAAGTTACATACCACAAAATCTACCTTCCTTTTACAAGGACTTGTTCATTGCCAAGTAGAAAATCTTCCACAACATGCTATAAAGGCAATAAATTGTTGAAGTGCACGACAGCTTTTAGCCTCAGATGTATTTGGCACTTCTTTTCCTCAGCACTTATAAATCAATAGATTATATGACGTGAATAAGTTTGGAAGAAAGATGAATCACAGGACTTCATCCACAGTGAGGATTTCAAAGGTCCTGTAGCATTACACAACTTATATTTATGTGGGACTGACCATCAGTTTTAACCTTTGAACTTTTGGACATGCAGCCCTGCCTTGATCATCTGATTACTTCAACAAGCTAAGCCAAATCATTTACTTTGGAGATTGGATCTAAGATCATAGGTCTCTCACGTGTCTGTTCTGCAATTAGTTCCATTAGCTGAAAGACAAGCACCAAAAAAAAGCTCATTGCACTTTAGCATCCTGGGAAAACGCTAAGGATAGTAACATTACTCTCAGAACTTGGAGGACTTGTTTCCATAGGGAATTTGTAGGTCTTTGCCAATAGCAACAAATCAGACTGAGAATGTCTGAGCAATGACATCAGGCACACCATCCCTGGAGTCAAGAGCCAAGTTGGTGATAAAGTCAGAAGGAGGCAGGGTTGTACTTTATAGCATGATGGACAGGGGCAGAGCTAATGACAGGGGTGGTGAAAAAGGGACCTAGGGAAAGACCATGTGCAGCATGGAATTTATGGTGCTATTTATTTTGTGGTTTAATTGCTGCTTTCAGTCCTTCCAATTTTTTGTGCTCCAAAGGGATTATCTGCTCTCTGTGGTCTTCCTTTTGATTTTAGTTTTGTGGGTTATTGGTTTGGTTTATTTTTACCAAAGGGAATAATTACAGCATTTCTGGGCAGTGAGTTTAGAATTTTGATCATTAAAAAAATGAATTACTTCCTCATTGAGGACATCCATCAGTTCTCAGTCTGGATCAAAATCAGATTTAGCCCAATGTTGTACCGTAGCCAAGTCAGTCTTAGTCCTAACCCAGTGTTATAAACTGTGTTTATAAACTTGTCATTCTCTTGGATGCTTCATTCACTTTGAGCTCTTGACCTTGTCCAAATGCTGGGCTGAGATTATAGATTATCACGTCATCTATACCCTATCTAAACCAAAAATCAGATATGAATTTGTATCAGCAAAGAAAGAAGTCAGATCTGTTGATCAGTGAGATCAGTCAGTTGATTTGTCAAAGAAGTGTTGGAAGAAACTCACGGCTTTGCATAAATTTTGCATCAATCTATTAAAATTCTTAAAATCTTTTTTTCAGTATTTATTAGTGCGATCCCGTAGAGTGAGATGCAGCAGAAAAATCACCTCAGTAGATTATTTGACATCACTGCTGTTAAATATCTTTTAAGTGGTAGGACATTTTCCTAAGACCATACAAATGAGAGAGTCAGAAGCCAGCTATATCATCTAGCCCTGTCCCTGCCAGTGCAATGTTGTGTGACATTCACTGTGGCAGCTGTCAGGAACTTTTATGACCACATTATGGCAGCATAGAATCATAGAATCATTCAAGTTGGAAAAGACCCTTGGGATCATTGAGTTCAACCATTAACCCTACTCTACAAAGTGCGCCCCTAAACCATATCCCCCAACATTATGGCTGTGCCAGTACGAAACCACCAGGAATCTGTTTAGTTCTTTCAGTCCTCTCACTCCCTGTAACCTTAGACCTATATTAAATAATAGCATTAACATCAGATGTTTGTCCTCTTCACCTCTGTCCAGGGCAAATGAGCAACCAACCAACTATTTACTTCTGAAATGGATTGCTTGCTTCCTTGCAGGCACAGTGCAGGTTACTGCATATTTATTTTAATGTTCATATGACAAAGTATTTACATGCAAAGTCTTAGTCTCGGGGCTTGCCTGTATTATACTGAATACTGTCTCACAATGTTTAATACTGAACTGTAATTACAGTTTCATACTGTATTTATTCAGCTCCCAAGAATGTTTCTCTTCTCTTTTGGCAGGGCAGGCAAATTTTCTGCAGAGTGGCACAGTTTGTGGGCACCCCAAAGGGCCTGGCCTGATCAGATTGTGCTGACTTGTGACCAGGCAGAGCTCTCAGATAACTACAGGTGAACCCATCAAGAAGAGGTTGGAGGATGTAAAATGACATTTTGGAGACATTTTTTCCTGGATTGACATCTCTGTATATTTCTTTGTCCTCTTTCTGATTTGGTTCAGTGGGGGATTGTAAAGAGGAGTTTGTTTTCTGCAACTCTACTGTTCTTTGGCACTTGCAGACCCACCTCTGCATTTCAGGGTAGCAGAGTGGTCACATTATCATCTCTCAGATATGTCCCTGTGTTGTTTTTTACCAAAGTGGTGAAATGAATGATCAGCAGCCAAATGTTTTTTCTGCCTATACACTCTACTGGATCCATTCATGAATGTGTGAAACCAAGTGGTGACTTCCAGACTTTACCAAGAGGTGACATCACCAGCCTGCTGGCCAAAACCCCAGAGATTCTCGGGAACCTGAAGACAGAGATTTCATAGCTGCATGATACTCCTTTAAGTTCCTGTGCTTATGGGTTCTTGTTCTGGCTACGTTTCACAAGTTTTCTAGTTTATTATTTGTGGCTAATACCCCAAACACATTCAGTGCTGCTTTCAGCTTTTCCTTCCCTCCCACACCTTCCTGCACCTTCATTTCCTTCATAAGAACCTGTAGGTCCTCTAGTAGCAGTTGCTTTTTTTGCTGTTACCAACCTGAGGAAGGTTTAGTCATGTGTTACTTGTGCTAAGTTTCTCATAATAATGCAGACAGTTTGGCCTTATGCTGTACCTGCACATACCGTGGGTATGGGTTTAGTAGCAGAAACATTGAGGCCACCAAAGTGGTAGCTGTGCTGGTAAAGCTAATACAAGCTGCAAGTTAGGTGTTCATCCAATATGGATGGCCTGTTGCTGGCTCTGTGTGCTGAAGTGTGCAGTCCTCCTGGAGCCTACTGAGTTCCTGTCTTAGCCAGAACTGCAGGAGCATAGTAAGTGTAGGCTTCCTGCTTCTGCCTCTTAGAGATGGTGAGAAACTGCTGAGAAAAGAAAGAGAAGAAAATGACAGGAATATTAATAAAAAAGATCTTCTATTTCCCAGCTTACTTTTCCTAGTACAAAACTAGATGAGACAATAAGACAACTTTGAAAGATATATGTGTCCTGATTTGAGGACAATTTTGGGGGGAGACTCAAATAAGAAGCCTCCCTCCTCCCACAGAAAAGGAAAGAAATAGAAAAAATCACATGCACATCCCTGGAGCAGAAGTGATAAAGGATAACAAAACAGTGAAATACAAAATTGGTAAAACCTTCCAGCCCCACCACCACAAAATGCAGTGCACTCCCCTCCCCACCCGCAAGAAACCTGCAAAAATACAGTCCAGATGGGGTGAAGAGAATATGTGGTGAGCTGGAATGGTGGATGGAAGAACCAAGAATGGTGGATGGTGTTGGATGGAGTTGGATGAAGAGAGAAGACCGCCGTGGTGTGCTCCAATGAATGTGGAGGATCTTCTCCCTCACTGCACAGTGCCCAGAACAAAGAAGGAGAAATCGTGTGAGACACCGCAGGATTTAAAGCGTTCGTCCTGTCATGCGCATGACATACTTCCTGTCGCGCCACTCGTTCTGCATCCAGTCATGCTGAGGCGGGCTGTTTGGGGTGCCACCACTGCTCACCACCACTCATCACCACCCCGTCGCTTTTCATGCCATTTGTCTGTCACTGCCCGTGCTGAGACAACATTGTCCAGCACTTTCCCCTACCTCTCTGTGTCGGGACGTGGGTGCGGGCTGCCACAGTTGACGGGGAGCCTCCGTGCCTGCCGTGCATGTGACCACTGTAAGCAGTGGCTAAGCAGCAAAGCACCTGTCTTGCAAGCCGAAGGTCCCTGGTTTAAACCCTGCCCACACCCAGGTGGGTGAGAAGGAAAGGAATGAATGATGGGATGCAAAAATTTCCATGTACCCCACAACATGTACATTTACTACACCGCTTATGTGGCAGCAGATCTTTCAACTAAGCTGCAGAAAACTTGTAAAGGGATTTTCCAAACCACAAGGACTGGTTAGAGCATCTTGGGACTCAAGGGACAACAGGGGTGGTAAGTTACACTCTCTGCTCTGTGCAGTGTGGGTACAGATGGAGGCTTGCAATGGCAGTTGTATCCCTTACTGGTCAGCTGGATCCCTTCAGAAAATTCTCCCCCACATATTCCCTGGATGGCAGAAAACCCCATCAAAGCACTCATCAGAAGGGAAAAAGCAGCAGTGCTGTGAAAATAGCTTGAGGTATATCTGCAGAACCCTCATGTCAGAGCAGCCCATCAAAACCTGTTGCCTTAAGGAGAGCTGAAGAAAAACTCCAGGCAAATTTAGTAGAGATGAGATAAGAAAAAGCTACTTTAATGAGCCTTAAGCCCCTGGAATACAAAAATGCACGCACCCTCTGCCCCCGGGTCCATTATCTTATAATAATGTCCATCCAATCCCATTGTGCCACTTGTCTCAGTCCTTCCCCGAACCACCCTCTGGCACACCCCTCCAGAAATTGGGTCGGGGGTCTGAAGACCCTGTTTACTTCATCCTCTTCTGCCTCATGACACATACTGTCCCTCGGAGGCCTTCCAATGTTCTCTGTGTGAAGGTCCTTCTGCAATGTTTATGTCTTCCTGGTGCCAGGTCTGGTGTTTTGCTACAGCCCTATCTTGAGGAGAAGACTAAGCTGCTAACGAGGGAGTAGGTTAGAAGGTGTAAACATTAAGCTACTGAAGCTGCTACAAAGAAATCCTAAATCTACAGTACTACTATTAAAGCTACAATAACTTCTAAAATCTACAAAGCTAAAAAAATCAAAATCAAAACCTCTGAGGCATCAACCCCTTCTAAGTCAACAGTGTCAAACCAGTCAAACTGTGGCACAGCTTAGCTGTTTTCTTCATTTGTAGGGTAGGGTTTGAAGTCAAGACTGAATCCTAGGGTAATGAGCTAGAAGGTGCATCCATGGGGAAGAAACACGTATTATCTCCCTCACACACCAGTGCTTTGGGATCAATCAGTCAGTGATATATAAATACCTAAGTCTCAGTGCAAGAGATGCTGTTTATGAAAGATGTCTGGTGCGTGGCCTAGGCAAAATCTGCACGGCTAATGCCACAGAGATGAGGGCAGCACCTCCCCACTCACACTGCTGGCTAACAGGGAACCTTGGAAAATGCTTGTACCTGGGCAGGGCTGCACATGTCAGTGGCAGTCTCCTCCTTGCTTTCAGCATTCAGCTGCTGGAAGATCAGTGTTCCCCAGGGAACATGATTTTTTTTTAAGATACGCTTCTCAGACTATGCTTGATATACATAGTATTAGTAGGCAGCACATGAAGCAGCTTTGTGAGCCACAGGTAGGCAGGTGAGGGAGCACACTCAGCAGAGTGTATAATAAGAGATATAAGACTATTACTGAGACTGTATTTGAGATAGTAGTGGTCTGGGTGTAGCTCAAAGCTCTTCCTGGAATCCTTTTCCCTATCTGCTTGCAATGTCTCTCTCTGGAGAAGCCTTCTACCCTACTGTCTTCATATCCCAAACAGTAATTTCAGGCTGCCTGGCCTAGCACAGTGGTAGGCTTTGACACCATGCTATGATCAATAAATTGCTGGGTGCCTGCAGGAAAGGCAAGGAAAGCAATGCTGGGACTAGTTATGAACGAGACTGCCAAAAGCATGAGATGACCTCCATCACGACTATGCCCAGGTGTCCCCTGAGGCAGCAGAGAGGTACCTGCAAAAGCCTAGCTGGATTGTACCTGACAGTTGCCATGGCCTGGATGGACTCTCCTTTTC
This sequence comes from Bucco capensis, assembly GCA_013396975.1. Classification (NCBI taxonomy): domain Eukaryota; kingdom Metazoa; phylum Chordata; class Aves; order Piciformes; family Bucconidae; genus Bucco; species Bucco capensis. Next base: position 17,243 of record VWZO01015409.1, read on the forward strand.
TGGGCAAGTGAGCACCACCACCTTACCTTCATCAGTGTCATTACGGGTCGTTCAGAAGAGGTGACAAACCTCTTGGCAGCAGAAGGCAGTCCTAGCATCCCTAAAGGCCTCCAGGATGGGCTTGTAGAGGAGGAGGTGATAACTGGTTTTGTGTTTGTTTCAGTTACTGGAAAAGAAGGACACTCCACCTGCACCCTCCTAGGGACCAGGCAGCAAATTCACAGAGGTGCCGTGAGCAGGGTTGGACTTCTGCTGCTGAAGCAAATCTTTGAAGATTCATCATTCCATTTTCTTCTGACTGCCAGAAGACACAAGCACGTGGTTCAGCTCCTGCTATGAGACAAGACACGCACATCCCCTTGAAAAGTGGACATGTGAAGTTGCCACTCCCTTTAACTTAGCTCCTTCCCCCATTAGAGTCTGCCCAGCTCTACTCCCGCTTTCTCATCTGTTGTTTCAGTGAGTTGCTTTACAATATTCCCCTAGAAAATTTTGCTGCATTCTTGCTGGGATGAGGGAAGGAACTGTAACTTGCTGGGGCAGGTACACCCCAAATGGTGTGTGAGAGAGTGAAGAGAGCAGTTATGTCTGCAAATATACTCAACAGATTTTCTTTCGTTGAAGCTTATTATGGAAAGCTGTGAAGTGAACTGTCCCCAGGGTATTTTTGATGATGAAGGCCTTCTCACTCACCAGTAATCTAATCCCAACAGAGGCAGGGAGATTCTAAATACTGATGTACAGAGGATAATATCTGGTGCCATTCTTTGCCTCAGCATTTTTAATTCATATAACAGCTTGTCACAGACTCTGAAAACTGCAGGCATTGAAACCCATGCAATGGACATGTAAAATGAACAGAATAAAAATCAAGAAAGGCAAATTATGTTTCCAAAAATTAGGGAGATCTCAGATATTGATCAAGATAACTTTAGTCTTTGATAGAGCTAAACAGTTTAATTTGCCCAGCTTCATACGTTAGCAAAACCTTTCTGTGTATAATGATGTCCCTTGTACTTGGAAAAGTAGCTACACATTAAAAGAAGCCTTCATTTCCAATTTAATGGAAACATATCTTCTCAATGATTTTATTTATTCCGTAATTGACAATAATACCCTGTCTCCCAGGAACAAAAGATCTACTAGCTTACAGAAAAGCAGCATCAAGATTTCCCTTGGTTGCAGAGCTCATTTTTTCCTGTAATTGGATGTTAACACCTCTGACACTATGACAAATATCAGAGGCAATGCTCTGGCACCATCCCTACAGATCAGCAGTTGAGGCAATGGCAGGGATTTAACGTGTGCTTCTGACTTGGGGTTTCAGTTTCCCAGGGCAGGATCATGCCAGGATGTTTCCTCTTTCCTTGGGGGTGTGGGGAGCAGAATCAGGAGAGTGCTGGCCTGATGGTTCCTGGTGTGTCAGATGTCCAGCTTCAGCATATTTCCCAGTGTTGCAGGGATCCAGCTGCAGAGTTAAAGATCCGGATGAGTCTGAGTGTGTGAGAAGTGACACATGTTTGCCTGGGTTCAAAAAGCTCACTGCATGTTTTCAAATAGGTGTATTTCAAGGGCCTTGTGAGGTCTTTTTTTAAAGAAATGTGTGTATGTATGTAACTGTGTAAATTCTATGAACACGTATATGGATATACGTATAATTTCTCTTAGGTGTATTTCTCTTAGTCAAGAGCACTGAATGGGATAGTGGGACTATTCCAGGAGGGTTATACATCTTAAGTGCATTGAGATAAGGGAACAGATTGTTCCCAGCACTTTCAGGATCTTCCTACATAGTAAAGTGAAGAGGTTGTAGAAAATGTTGCTGAGGGAATCTGGGAAGCTCCAAGATGCAAGAATAATTGCTTGTGAAGAGTTGCACCCTATGGTAGAAATGAACACTCCCAGGCTCATTTAAAATAAGAAGTAGTCTTTAATATGAAGACCCCCTAAATGCATCCGCAGCTTATTGAACAGCTGCTTTCCAGGCCATATTTAACTGAAGAAGGGATTACATAGAACTACATCACATCCACATCAGATCCAAAGGAGTTTGCTGCTGGAGACTAAGGTCATGAATGAGCTCATAAGCACATCCATAACTTGAGCATGACACATGTTACTTGATGCTTAGAGCTACACAAACATGAGTGATAGTCCACATCTGTGCCACTGTGAACTTTGGTGAATTATGATTTGGGGTGCTGGTTTAATAAAATAAAATAATTGGATTAGGAAACTTAGTTTGTAGTGAACTTTATTCTAACAAGACTGTTTCCATTCCAGCATAAATATGTCATTATTATGGTATTGCAGGATGTGTGTATTTGTTGCGGGTTAGGGGGTGGGGTGACCCTTTATTCAGTGACAGACACTCTTTACGTCCCACCCCGGGACAAAACCTACTTTAATGAGAATAATAATAAAAATAAAATATATGCAACTATATGCACATACATATATACAAAGCCAATCCTAAACCCAACCCTTGAGCAACTGTGTCACCACTGATATTGTGCAGGCCTATCGCAGGCTGTAGCTGGTGGGGGATGTGGGTTCTGGAAGTCTTGGGTCAGGACGGAAGGGCTAACTGACAGAGTCCTCCTCAGATGCCTGCCATTGAAGGAGAAAGAGAAAAAAGGAACAAAAAGGAATTGAGCCTCTTCTTTATACTGAAAATGATGTATATGGAATGGAATAGCAAGTTGGTCACTTTAGGATCACCTGAACTGTCTGCTCCTCCCTGAAGTGCAACTTTTACTCTGCACCCCCCCTTTGTGGTACACAAAATCTAGCAGTGACCTTGATCTGCACACCAATCTTCAGCTGCCAAGCTAAAAGAGTAGGCCTTATCACTGCTAGAAGTGGGCACACTTCGAGCAAAAACACACTGTTAGCTTCCAAAAGTGCAGTTAATTAGAGGAGCTTTAGCTGAAAAGTAGAATCACTGAACATAATCATTCTCTTCTAAGCCAAACCAGGACAATATTAAAGTCTATAATTCAAAGGATTCATCGGCTCCTTGTTCTTCCATGTGTCTGAAGGAGGAGATAAAAATCCATGCAACTGCATGGGATGAAAGGAAACCTGGCTGTGGAAAGTTGACCATGCTGAGTGCTTTACAGGCAAACAGACATGGTCCCCACTCTGGAAGAACTCAACACTACTTCAGTAAATCAGAGAAAGTAACTGACAGTAGAAAGGTGAACATAAATAACACAATTGTTTAGGTACCAATACAGCAGGCTTGTAAGGGCCGGAGTCTCTGGTCTGCTGAGGCCATGTTACGTTGTAGATGCAATAAGTAGTATACTTGGGCACTTCTTAGGTTGTCTAAATTACATTTTGGCTAGTCTTGGTCATGCATTTCCATCGGGGAACCACAAGCTCTGTCTCCATAGGGAACCAATAATCCTGGTATCTGAATTCTTAAGCCACCTGACAGAAGTGCCTGGGTGTGAGGTGGTGCGACTGCTTCTCTCTATGGGCCAGTGGCTCAGAAAAAAAGCATCCTGAGTCACCCGCTTCCCATAACAACTAATTAGAAACCTGGTCAGAGGCCTAAATGCAGGTCTTTAAAGCAGGGAAAGGACAAGATTAGTAAAGCTTGTATTCCTGTGAAAGGAGTATTTACTCATGTAAACTGTGCCAGTGGACTTTTCTAGCCAAGAAGTGAAGAGAGTGTTCCAGAAACACAGCAGAGTAAAAAAGAAGATGGGGAAAAATGAGCAAGAGGGCTGACTTCTCAACATCTCCATTGATACCCATGTACAATGCAAATGTGCTGGATCCAGTTACTCCTGAATCTGGCTAGGGAAGAGGCTGCACCACTCCTGCAGAGGACAAGCCCTCCAACCGCAGGCTTCATTCCTGGTATGTGAGTATCTCACTGAATTGATTTAAATTATTCAGCTGTAGAACTCTTGGTAGGGTGTAAGCCTCTGTGCCAGCAGAGGATGGTGCATGGAAATGAGAATGTTGCTTCTCTTCCTTCTCCTTCACTTCTGTTCCTCTTTCCACAGCTTCCCACAACACAGTACCACTGTCTTCTTGCCCTCACTTGGGTGCTGGTTGGCCACTGTGGCACACAAAGTTTCTCCAGCAGAAGACACCCCCTCCCTTCCTATGGGACAAAGGTTGAAAAGCTCAGTGGATTCATAGCCAGGGAGTGCTAGGGCCACCTGAAGACTGGTTGCTGGCTGTGGAGGTAGGCACAGCAGTAGGGAGCGAAATCTCCTTCTTGCAGTGATGGGGAGGATCTGGCCAGCTCCATGGAGGGTGTCCAATTCTTGATGTGGAGGTGGGTGAGCAGGTGGGTGCTACACTGTCAAGCTTGCTGGTGGCTCCCCTCCTGGACAACCTTGTGACATGTCGGAAACCAGCTCAGGTGCCCATTCTAGCTATCCTTTCCTGCTCTACAGAGGTCATGGTCAGACCTAGGATTGAGTTATTAACATTGTGCTGCTTGACTCAGGAGGGTATTTGAAGCTAAGCCTAGCTAATTAGACCTTGAAGACAGCAGTTCAGAAGTATCCTGTCTGGCTCTGAGTGGTTATGGCAGAAGACCAGGACCAGGAAAGCTCACCTTTCCTCCTTCTGCACTTGGGCAGGGTGAGGTTTGTGTTAGTTGTCCCAACCCTGACTTGTATGCTGAGGGGTGATGGAGGAAGGATTTCCTGAATGCTTTTTCTTGATTTTTTTTTTTTTGGCTCTGCCAAAAGGTCTTTTGTTTTGCATTTGGCTCCTGTCATTGTTCCTCTGGGTTAATAACTGTAGCAAGTTCTCTCTGCATGTGCTGGGCACCCTTTGGGTTAACCCCATGTGCTCAGCCAAGGTCAGCTCTAGCAGCAGGGGTAGAGTTTGCAGTGGGGATGCGAAGTGAGACAGACCCTAGCCTTTGCTTCTCTTCTCTCCTACCTTTCAGCAATGCTGCAGAGTCCAAATTATATCAAAAGGACCTTTCTGGAGCCAGAGAACAGCAGTCATTTAAAAGGTTTTTATAAATTGGCACAAATTGTTACTACCAATGGAAAAAATTAAAACTACATTTGTATTCAGAGATTGGAGCAATGGAATATGCACACAAGCTCTCTATTAAACAGTTGTCAGCCCAAATGTTATTATTAGTATCTTATATATTACATAAAATGTTATAATATATAACATTATTTCCTTCATATTTAACAGTTAGTTTCTGATTTTTCATTCTCTGGAAGAGTCAGGCTGTTGGTATCATGCTGTCTTTATGATTTCTGACTTAGCTCCTGCAGTGAAATAAAAAACCAGTCCTCACTTTGCAATCATGTGGTCATGCTTCTTAAATGAAATTGTGCGATGGTCAGAGTATCACGGGCTGTAATTCAAGTTGGTGGTCACAAACTGCCAAAGAAATTTTTCTTTCAGGATATTGCCTCGCACTGAGCCTGAAGACTGACTGACAGTTTATTGGACCATGCAGGATATATGTTACTGTTAGGAAGAGCACTGAAGAACACTGGCAAGGCATTCTCCTAAATAATACATCACTATTACTCACTGGTGAATTTAATCTAAAAGATAAATACTACACACAGCTTAGCTGTATGCATGTTTTCCCTCTGTTGTTTATTACATAATTCTTAGTAGCAGATAAGAATTTTGATGTTCTGTTAGCTGTTATTTAAAACTAGTAAATCAAAGATCCTTTCTGAAAGAGTTTCTGAGCATAGAAGCAGGTCTTCTATTTGGAGCAGCATAGCCAGATGTTAAATCAGAAGTGTAGATATGGGAGAACAAAGATGGTATCCAAACTCACATTGTTATTTGAGATCCCTGAAGTCCATCCCCTGTTTCAAAAATGGAAGCTTTAAATTAACAGTTTTCACAGGCACAGGCAATAAACATCTAGAGTATTTTTATATTTGTGGATAAATATGAACTTACCTTCTCTCTCCAGGCACAGTCTGAAAATCCCTTGGGGTCTCCTGTGGCCCCTGGTGCCATAACTGTGCCCACAGCAGAGGGAGCATTAAACTCATTGCCCACGGGAAAGTGTGGGGAGTGATACCCATGTTCCTATAATCCTTGGATGGGTAGGATGTACTCATTAGCCTTCTGGCAGTCATCCTAGGAGAGGGACAACTCTAATTCCAAACCCGGGCAGATGGAGCTCGTTTAGCCCTGTAAGGCCTTCCATCTAAGAGGTTAAACCTTCGTCCTAAGGACTTGGCTGCCAGCGTCCAAGCTTGCTAGGCCCTGGCAGATGAACCTTAGGACTAAAGGGTGGGTCCAGCTCTGCGCATACTGTGTCTCACCTAAAAAAAATCCATAGTGCAGGCTTGAGGGTGCTATCCACTATCCTCTTTTTATCAGCGCGCTTGGAAAAGGCACTGAGGAGGAGCGTGGGTGGAGCCCTCCCTGGATCTTCGTTTGTGAAGCCTAGCCACGACGACGACGACCTTCTCTCTCACTAACATAATCATTTAACTTAAGGGGATAAATTCTTCTCCCCCCTTAGTCAGCTTTCAAATTCCACCCACTGTTTATAAGCCAAGGGATTCCCTGGCATCAAAATTAAGAAGTACCATTTAAAATAGACCCAAACCAAATGGGTTTACTGCAAATCAGGAGGCTAAAAGCACAGAAACACTGCATATATGCAGGTTTTCTGGGACAGTAAATTGTCTTTCCGTTACCTGATTCAGTTGAACCACTCGAAACTTGCTTGGAGAAGAAAAAATAGCAATACCTTTAGCCAAAAAACCACAAAAATTATTTCATTTGGTGTTTAAGGAACTTCTGTAGTTGTAGTGAGAGTCTTGTAAAGGGCTCCCTTTCGCCTTCAAGTTGATGAAAGGAGATGGGGACATCAGGGTTTATACGCAGACAGCGTAAGGGTATGGATGCTTCCAGAACTCCAAATCATCCTCATTTCATAGTGCTCTCTGCTGCTCTCCAACACTGAACTATCTGTGTTCAGCACATACTTGACTTCCAGTAAGATTTATCTGCTTACGGCATTAATATACTGAATTTCTTTGTTGGTAGTGCTTAAATATAGGTTTAAGAAATGAGAGGACAACAAGGGTGGTCCCTCAGAATCAAGTTTCTCCCGTCTCTTTGAGTTATGAACAAATGACCCAAAAAAAAAGGGATGGGGAATGCAAACAGCCCCTCCTGTCACCAATCTGCCAACCTGGCATAGAATCAGCACAGTGTGAGCTGTGCTTTTGCATCCTCCCCACCATCCATCCATCCCTCTCCCTGATGTCGTAGGGTTGGGTCAGCAAGGACTGAAAAAAAAACCACATCACAAGTGCCTTTGTAATAGATATCTCTGTGAGTGCACAGCAGGAGGACAAACAGCTGGACAAGAATTATGTCCACCAGCAACAGGCCATCACACCAGACTGCTTGCTGCCTCACAAAACCCACAGACGCAGGTGGAAGCCTCAGCTTCCAACAAAGGAGGAGCTTTACTGATACAGACAGGCAGCATCCAGCACTGACCATGTTCAGATCCAAGTAATCAATCAGTGATGGCCCAAGCACCCACATACAAACATCTCACTGAACACAGGAACAATAGGAGACTGTAGTGAAAGAGGGTGCAGCTGCCTTAACTCGCACGAACAATGAATATACCCAGGGTAATTAATATTACAGAAATAATATATTTTAAAGCCACACAGAATTATGCAAGTTACAGTTACACATTTTGCGAAAAGTTGAGCCATTTTAATTACAACATGTCTTGTTCTCAGTAGATGATGTCTCTTGTCTCAGCTCCTGCCTTTTCCTTTTGGCTAGGTCATGTTTTAGACAGACTTTGCTGAAGATCAAGCTGCTACCAACTGAACCAAGATTGAGTCACTGAAATGTCAGATCAAGGGTGTAGGCCAAAGAAGGTGTGTTACTATAATTGCATCTAATACTGCAAAGCTCAATTCTTGCTTACTTATTTTTAAAAGTCTTTATAGTTGGCAGCTGTTGCAGGGAAAAAGGGTTCAGCTCACATGGTGCTACCACTAACCACACTCATTACAGAATCACAGAATGGTTTGGGTTGGAAGGGACCTCTGGAGGTCATCTAGTCCCCTGCAGTGGGCAGGGACATCCCCAACTAAACCCTACAGCAACCCCATATTCCCGGGTGGTCTCCCATCCAAGTACTAACCAGGCCCAACCCTGCTTGGCTTCCGAGATCAGACGAGACTGAGGCCTTTTCAGGGTGGTATGGCTGTTTTAGAAGAGCTGCATTGCAGAACATGTGATAATTAAAACCAAAATAAGACTATTATTCTTCTAATTGAAGTTCATAGCTCATGCACGGATAACTGCATAGGAAAGCATTTACTACATAACATCCACAATAACTGTTTCCAGGTGAAACAGCTGGAGATCCAGAGAGGGCTCCACCCACGCTCCTCCTCAGCGCCTTTTCCAAGTGCGCTGATAAAAAGAGGATAGCAGATAGCACCCTCGAGCCTGCACTATGGATTTTTTTAGGTGAGACACAGCATGCACAGAGCTGGACCCACCCTTTAGTCCTAAGGTTCATCTGCCAGGGCCTAGCAAGCTTGGACGCTGGC
>VWZO01015409.1:25962-89520 GCA_013396975.1 Bucco capensis
CCCTGGTGCGATAACTGTGCCGACAGCAGAGGGAGCATTAAACTCACTGCCCATGGTAAAGTGTGGGGAGTGATACCCATGTTCCTATAATCCTTGGATGGGTAGGATGAGCTCATTAGCCTTCTGGCAGTCATCCTAGGAGAGGGACAACTCTGATTCCAAATCCAGGCAGATGGAGCTCGTTTAGCCCTGTAAGGCCTTCCATCTAAGAGGTTAAACCTCTGTCCTAAGGACTTGGTTGCCAGTGTCCAAGCTCGCTAGGCCCTGGCAGATGAACCTTAGGACTAAAGGGTGTGTCCAGCTCTGTGCATGCTGTGTCTCACCTAAAAAAAATCCATAGTGCAGGCTCGAGGGTGCTATCTGCTATCCTCTTTTTATCAGCGCGCTTGGAAAAGGCGCTGAGGAAGAGCATGGATGGAGCCCTCCCTGGATCTTTGTTCACGAAGCCTAGCCACGACGACGACATTTCACTTGATAATTTCCTACACAGCATGGCCACCCATCATCTGAGCTTCCATCTGCATTGAAACACTTCTTATTTTAAAATAATAGTCTTTTTTACCAAGTAGGCTTAAATGCCAAGACCTTGGCTCTCCAGCTGGTAGTGTGTCCTTGGAGGGGAGCAGGTCAATGGAGTATTTGTGAGGCCCATCACTGGCTTAAAATGCATGAAGCAACCCCTCTTCTTTTAGGTGCTGCTAGTTAGGGAATAGTTTTAACCTTGCTATAACAGTTATCCCAAAATATCTTTCCTGAATAGCCTTAAAAAAGCTGCCAGGAAAATGTTCATAGCTGTAAGTGTTCCTGGTACTTTCCAGATAACGTAATTCTGCTTTCTCTGGGCCATTCCTAACACATTACACACAATGCTGAATGACTGCAGAGACAGCAGGACAACAAAAGGTTTGCCCAGATCAACTAGTCCCCCAGAGCCAAGCTCCTGGGACTTCTTGCTGCTCACCTCCACTAAACATTTGAGATGGTAGGCACTAAGTAAATGTGCCAAGATTCAAGGGAACCCTCTGATTAAACAAAAAGGGCCAAACTCTCCCTTCAAATATTCAAACTTTGCTTTATATCCCCAAAAGGCAGCAAAGCCCAATTTGGGCTTCTATATACAAACCTCAGGAAACACTTTTGATGTCCTAAAGAAATTGTGACAGGTACATTGCCAGCAGCTCCTTCTTTAGTGAGCTAGGAAGGGCTTAACGATGCCTTTTGATTGGAAGAAATTTGTTAAATACCCAGATTGCTCTATAAAAATCCAAAAGGATTGTAAAGTCAGCATCTATTCACACTTAAGAAACAGCCAGCACAGATTTGCCTGTGAAGCAGGTGCCCGGCAAGATAGAGCAGGTAAGTCAGTATTGAATGTACAAAAACCCAAACCTATTAAAACAGCCTTGCCACTTTTGTCTCTGTATGGTGGTAGCTCTAGTCAACCAAAGCCTGTAGCAGTGAGAGTGGTGTGCTCATTCTATGGCTCTAGACAGCAGTTACAAAGATGTGATCACAGATGTAAGAGCTTAATAGATTTTTTTTCTTTTTAAGTAAATACTACTAGTGACTCAGGATTAAATTCTGCAGTTCTTGCTTAGAGAAACCTGCTGAGCTTTCAAACATTGTGTACTGCAGCACGCAGATGTCCATTAAATCCAAGTGAAACCGGAAGCTTCAAATTCTCTCTTTCACATCCAACTTCATTCTATAAATTAAAAGAAAAAAGATAAAGTGCCATGCCAAATGCACAAGAGCCCTCTTACAGCTAAACCTGAAAGAATTATGAAATATTATATTTCTTACAGTCCAAGGCAAAATTCCCACTGACTTTAATGACATAGGTATTTACCTTGTGGTCACTGTCTGACATTTTAACTATGGCTTCGATAATATTATCAAGAGTCTGTGGACTAAGTCATGCACATAGCTACTTTGATTTGTATTAGACTTGATTTGCATGCACAATAGTTAAGAAAATTGTCTCTGTATTACCCTTTGTATTTCTATAGTTAAGCTCATACACGATCAGGTTTGTTAAACATCACATGGTTTAATCGTTGACTTGGCAGTATGAGGTTAACAGTTGGACCTGATAATATTAAGGGTCTTTTCCAATCTAAATCATTCTGTGATTGCAATGTGGCTGCCATGTTAATAGAGACCCTTCCATCTGGTGTTTTTAAATAAGATCAAGTTGCTCCTAATAGTAGTCTGCAAAGACTAATTTCTAAATATGTAATTCCTGTTGCAAAACTGATTGCTTAATTGTAATAGCTACTCATTAATTGCTTGAGCTACTCATTAGCCATACATTTGAAATGAATTTAAATCCACTTTTATCTTCTTTCTAGAGAAACACCAGATTTTTCACAAGTGGAAAAGAAGCAAGGAGACACTTCAGTGGGATATCATTAATCAGATCTTGCATTCTTCAGCCATTTAGTCATCCCTCACCACGACAAAACTCTCCCTGGTATCAACAGCTTTACCTGAATAAGAACTTGCAGAATTTAATCCCAGGCAAGTACTGCTACAACAGGGGATATTAATTTCAAAAAAACCCCAACCTGTTAGAACTGCCTTGCCAGTTTTATCACTGTATAGTAACCAGCCCCAAACAGATCAAGTAAATGCAGCCCTGCTGTAAAACTTCCAGTTCAGTAAACTAAGACCATCACATTCTTTGCTCTATAAAAAGCCCCATGGAGTGAGCTCAAGATCGCTTTCCTTGCCCTAAGGAGAAAATAGCAGATGGCATTGAGTCCATCTCTGAACAACCAGCTGAGAAATGGCAGAGGGACCACAGGAGGTAAGACAACACCCCATGCAGGGCAGAGGGCTTCTCAGCAAAGAGAGAAAAATCTTCCCAATCTTTGAGAAAGTTCTGATGAAAGTTCATCTTTAACGACATTTTTTCCCTCAGGGAGCTGTCACTCTCCAGACAGGCAGGGTGAATAAGCAGATAAGAAAGAGGTAGCACCAAGGGAAAATTTTGTGCCTCCTAAAAACAGTGCTGTCCAAATACAGAGGAGGCATAGGGAAGGACTAAGACTTACAAGGAAATTCCAACAAAAATAGTCCCTTCAAGGCAAATAGCTTCAGACTGAAAAAATAGCTACAGAAGAGGCTTGGAGACATCCCCACAGCTCACTGGTGAGGAGCAGAAGTGTAGGGCTTTATAAGAAATGAAGAGTTAATAAGTTAATAACAAAAAAATTCCGTGGGTGTGTTGTATTGTCTCTGCTGTCAGTATGGGAACCCATGACCTCATGCAGTCAAATGCAAATGCACTTTTCACCTCCAGCTGTGCCAGATGTTGTGCCTCCCTGTTGCCTTCTCTCTGCAGTTGTATCTCCCTAACCAATCTCCTCCTGCAAGTGCATGGTATCTAAATGACCTGTGTTTATTTATTTGCTAGGATAGAAGATACAGACAAAAAAACCTCTACAACAATGAAATCAGTAGAAAAATCAAACTGTGTTACTTCTGCTACTACAGAACATGTAATAACACTCCAGGGCCCTTCACTTAAAGTGAAGAAGGTACTAATCAGACCACCCAAAGCCAAACTTTGAGTCACTTGTCTTCTAGCTTTCCTCCTCCCCCTAACCCCCTGCCCAAGGCAGAAAGAGTGCTTGCTGAACAGATCACACAGGTGGACACAGAAATTACAGAACACATCTATTCTCACATATACAAGATTCTTTAGCCTAATCCAGAGCAGCCCAAGTCACAAAGGATGGTTAGATGACAGAAACAAACACTCAATTTATAGTCCCATTTCTCACCATCTTGGTTCTTGCAGTGAACTCAAGTGATGTAGCACTGGTTTCCCCAAAAGCTTTACTACCAATCTCCAGAACTTCCACTTCCAGGGAAGAACAGGACAAGTGTTAAATGCCCAACACATGGCAGTTAGCAGCTGCTGGCAAGGTGGGTACAGCCTGGTGTCTCCCTTCTCAGCATAAAATCCATAAAATCTTGTAGCATTTCTTCATTCTTCTATGCTCCTGCATGTGAAGATCCCCTATGTGGTAGCACAGTTTAAAATACTTGTCTGGCAATACTCTGCTTTGCTCCCTTCTTGGAGGTGTGTACACGTCATCAAATTGCATGTGCAAATAAGGTTAAGCCTGATTAACTTAACATGCAACAATTAAATCAATTAAGGGGGAAGAATGCTTTTCCCAAGCATTGGAGTAGGCTGCTCAGAGAAGTAGCTGAGCCATCATCCCTGAGTCACTTCAGCTAGGTGAGCAAAAGAAGGCCTGGACCAAGGATTAAAGGATTTCTCACTTCAAAATGGGTGGGTTTGGCTTGAAGGATCATATTCTATGTTGGTCTACAACTTCAGCTGCTGCTAATCAGAAAGGCCACCAGTATCACCTTTGGGTATTAGCGACTTAAAGCTGGGGATTCATCCCACAGTCATAAGATATAGGCAAAACCCCCACCAAACTCTGAAGATGCTAACCTGGAAAAAATTTCACCTTGCAGTTGTTCATGTTTCAGCAACAGCACAGGCTCTCTCAGTATCATGCTGTAGATATTTAGCTGGCTGCTGACAGCAGTTAAGAAGTCTCTGCGATTCGGAGAATGCAAACATACTTTCCATATCCAGAGAAGTCCAGCAGATGCCTCTATCAATAAGGATGAGGATACTCTGCTCTAGAGCTGGGCATTCGCCAGGCCACCCAGGACCTCTGGCAAATCTTGCAGGAGCTCTGAGATGCTGAACATTTTAATTGAAGACTTGAGCCACACATTGAACATGTGAGACAAGCTCTGAACTGCTAGAGTGGAAAAAAAGTGTTCCTTTATCAGTGTTTTGGACTTCTTTCTTCTCCTTATAAAAAAGGAACAGTCCATGTTTTTGATTACCAATATGGTTTGGAAAGGTGTTTTTTATATAGCTGTCTCCAGTGCCATTAAGAGCTCTTTCCTAGGTGGTACTGAGGCAGAGGCTGTCCCTGTGTGTTATGTTAATACTTGTCAGCACTGAATTTCATTTATCATATTCTCACAGTATCACAGTATAGAATAGGGGTTGGAAGGGACCTAGAAAGATCATCTAGTGCAACCCCCCTGCCAGAGCAGGATCACCTAGACCAGCTCACACAGGAATGCATCCAGGCAGCTCTGGAATGTCTCCAGAGAAGGAGACTCCACAGCCTCCTGGGCAGCCTGTTCCAGTGCTCCGTCACCCTCACTGTAAAGAAGCTTTTCCTCATGTTAATACTAAACCTTCTCACCTCTCATAATATGTCAGAGATCCTTTCAGAACTCTCCAGCTTATTTTTGTTTTCACTATCTTGAATAATTCTACATTATTGTCACCACACTATTTTTTTTGCTTCCTGTTAGCTTTTCGGAATACCCTCAGTAGCACAGTTCTCCATGGGACATTGCCTCCTTGCTGTTAACAAATCATAAAATAAAAGGTAACAACTTCTTATCCCAGCAAAGCTTAATTTTATAGAATCATAGAATGGTTTGAGTTATGAGGGATCTTTAAGGGTCATCTAGTCCAACCTTCCTGCAGTGACCAGGGACATCTTTAACTAGATCAGGTTGCTCAGAGACCCAACCAACCTGATCTGGAACAGTTCCAGTGACAGGGCATCTATCACCTCTCTGGGCTACCTGGACTACTGTCTCACCACCATCTTTGTTAAAAAATATTTCTAATATCTAATCTAAATCTACCCTCTTTCAGTTTAAAACTGTTATCCCTCATAGAATCCTAGAATGGTTTGGGTTGGAAGGGACCTCTGGAGGTCATCTAGTCCAACCCCGCTGCAGTGGGCAGGGACATCCCCAACTAGATCAGCTTGCCCAGAGCCCTGGCAAGCCTTGCCTTGAATACCTCCAGGGATGGGAACTCAACCACCTCCCTGGGCAACCTGTTCCAGTGTTTCACCACCCTCGTGGTAAGGAACTTTTTCCTAGTATCAAGTCTAATTTGACTCATCTCCAATTTAAACCATTGCCCCTTTCACTACAGGCCTTTGTAAATTGGTCATCTCCAGCCTTCTTGGAAGTTCCTTTTAGGTACTGGAAGGTCANAGACCACAGCTTTAAAAAAGGTATAGCCATGAGGACAAGACTTAGTCATTCCAACAGCAGCAGCACCTGCCTTTTCTTTCCTAATAACAGCTACTGACCTACCTCAAGACCCCTCATTTGCACCACTCAAAAATTCAGGTGTGTCTGTGAAATGCAGTGTTTATGATACAACCTAATACAGTTAATATCTTAATGCTAGGTCTCAAGTATAAAAAAAAAAGAAGTGTCTTCTAGCTACCAAATTTCAGAGGAAAGAAACTGGCAAGCATTTGAATGAGCAGCTAAGGGTTTCCTATACTTGGTATGACTACTGGAGACACACAGTGGCTATGTGAAATACATAGCTGCAGTGACAGAAAAGGCTCATTTTTTCCTTTATGACTTTCAAAGTTCCTTTTAAGGTTTTCTACCCTCTAGTTGAATTTCTTTCTACAGAATCTTTTCCAAGAAGGGAGAGCAGAAAAGCAGTAAAGTGGTAAATGCACATAAAACTCAAAATTCTTGCTATGTGTAAGGGATAAATATTTGGGCTATCTCCAGTATCTATAAAATCCATCTGTTTTATAACAAGCAACTGCAAGTTTCTGATGAAACTGGGATTCTCATGTTCGCATTCCCTCTTTCAGTTGATATAAAATTTCCTATGGTTACAACCTGCAATAAAGATAACAGGAAAGCTGTTATCTCCTCAGGACTGTCAGTTCCACATACTCTCTAGGACTCTGGGCAGGGGAAAGTACCCAGAGCTTCCCAAGCCAGACACTCAGTGGGGCCAGCAAGACTTGACCCTTTCCTGGCAGCAGGAGTTTCATGAACTTTTTCTTTGCATTTGGGCTACTACCAAGTGGCCACACACATTATTTATGTGCTAGTTTGCCCACTGTAAGCTGCGGCAAAGGCAAGGGACACTTAATCTGCAAAAAAACCCAAACAAACAGGAGGTTGGAGGAAACAGAATTTGCTCCTGAAGGTTGGTACACTTGGGACTTCAAAAAGCTGAAGAGCGTTTTCACTTTGTCCTGCAAAACAGTAAGGCAGAGTTTAGTGTAACATAGTAAGTTCTACAAGCACTGCCTAGTAATGTTACTCTAAATAGCTTGTAACCCGACTGGTCATAGCAGAGTTATTCCTTTCAGGTGCCATGTCTGTATAAAAACATTTGGAGTGTGCATCCGCCTGCAGGAAACTTCCAGTGCCCTCTAAGACAGCAGGTACTCACACAGCTTGTCCAGCTAACATCGTCTGACATGCCTTTGTGTTCTCTGCTAATTAACAAAGGAAACATTTTTGTCTGAATGCTTCTATTTGAGGTCAGCTGAAATAGAAATAGTTAACAGAAGTCAACTTATTCTAACCCCCACTATTTCACCAGGAGTAACTATTATTGCTGGTTTTCAGTATTTGGATGCATTTACCTTGTGGACTCAAATCTCATACAGGTTTACTACAGTGATGTTCCTAGCACTGACATTTCCTTTCTTTCCTAGCATTTATATTATTAATTTTTAGAAGTAACTATTTTATTTAGTGCATGATGTGAGAAAATTGCATGAGCTCTAAGATACATGCATGTTTGCGTATGATATGTGCATATGGCTAAGCCCTATCTCATAATGGACACACAGCAATTGCATTTCCCATGTGAACAAATGGAACTGGCTTTTGCCCAAATAATTCAGGCTAAAACAGGCTATGCCACACAGCTTTCTACAGAGAAAGAAACACATTTCAGCAGAGTCGTGTTTACAGGTGAAGACCCAGTGATACAGTACTGCTCAATAACCTCCTTTTTTTCTTTTTTTTTTTTCTTTTGGCCATGTAACTAAATTTGAAAAGCTCTTTCCAAAGAGAGACATTTTAAGAGGCATAAAGTTTATTGTCACAGCAGATAAACTGTTCCTTAAGATTTATCATCCTCTTACAATTTGCCCTTTGGTGTCTAATTACCTCGGTAATTTTATGTGGCACTGACAAATAGATATAATTTTGTGAATTATTTTTTTCCTTAGATTCTGAAGAAATCAAATGTGATTTTGTAAGTTATTTTGTTCACAACAGTTCAAGACTAATGAAGTCCAGACTGGTTTAAAAACTTTGGAAAGCACAGAATTTAGATTATTTCCCATCAGGATCATTTTGGAAAGAAATTGGCTGCTAAAATTCAGAAAGAGCCAGTATTTTCTAGGGGAAGAGATTTTGGTTGCAATATCAAAATTCTTTGAGATGTATCATTTTTAGTAAAATATGAATCAGAAAAATGTCAAAACAGTATGAAATGTAGATTTTTACAATTCTTGAAGCACAGCAGCAACTTGAGTGTATTACACATAAGGTAGGTAATAAAGCAAACACCACTACTAGCAAATAGCTTAATACTCACTTGTGTTTGTAACCTTCAGGTAGAGTTTGTCATTTAAAATGAGAACATAAAGCTGCAAAATATATCATTTAATAGTTACAACAGTAGAATATATATAATAAACCCCTTTCTGTTTAGCAAAGGCTACACCTAAGAAAAGATAGTGACATTACTATAACATCTAGCAGCCCAGACATAAACCAGAGCCCAGTGTATTAGGTGACATACAAATACAGAGTATTTCCCCAATCTGCCAATTTACCATTCAAGAGCTCAGGCAACTGAGGGACTTAAGGAATACAGCAGTCTCACAACAGTAGCAGTGTAACCAGTAAGTGTTTTATAGACCTGATCATTTTAAGAAGAGATGTGTTAAAACCAACAATGTGTCTTCACAAATATTTAAGCAGACTCCTATTTTTGAGAATCTCAAAGGACAAAACAGGAAAAGGGTAACAATTTTTAATCTGAAAATGTAATACAATGTGTCTAATTTAATTTAGAATTGTCTGTACTGCATGAGTGATAATAGGGTATATTTGTCATGATCAAAGATGTATTTGTATTTACTATAAGTACTTCACAGTAGATCTAAAAATACGTATTTACTAAGCATGTTTCCAAGCTATTTTCTTGCATTCACTGCTACCTATAGCCAACTGAAGTTTTGACCTGTTGCAGTAAGAACTTGAGTTTAAGTAAGGAAAATACAAAAGGATCACTTTCTACCCAGACTGACAAATTTAACAGGTCATTCATTAAACAAGCCCTTCTAGCTTTTACATAAGAAGTACTGGACATGCTTTTTAATTTCAGAATTGGATTTTCACTTAAATAGCACATATTTCATGCTACAAGAGCCCTATGCTCTCCCTGCCCCCCATCTGAAAAGGTAGTACTTTGCATGTTTAAACATGAAACGTTCAGAAGACTAGATCTTCAAGCAAGTGTCTTCTGGCTGTAGCCATCACCATTTCTGACAGATTCTTCTCTTTCCACTACAGACCCTCCCAAATACAGAATTACAGAAATCTTATTTTTCCCAGAGATCTCCTAAAACATTACAACATGGCTAGTTTATCCTCAAGGCATGAAAAAGGCATTACTGAAAACTGGAAGTATGCTTTTGCTTACATGCAAAACCATTGCTGTGGAGGAGGCACTCTTGTGTGTGAAACCTGAACATGGATGCATTCACTCATATCATCAGTCTTACTGGAATGAAACTGGCTGTTAAAATTCAGAAAGAGCAAGTGTTTTCTAGTGGAAGAGATTTTGGTTGCAATATCAAAATTCTTTGAGATGTATCATTTTTAGCAAAATATGGATCAGAAAAATGTCATAATAGCATGCAATGTTGATTTTTTTACAATTCTTGAAGCACAGCAGCTATCTCGAATAATACAGAAAAGGTGCACAGCTGGAATTTGTTACTAGCTAGATGGAGGCCCTCTGAGGAAAAAAACCAAAAACAAAATAACCTTAAACATCTGCAGAAATCAATTTATTTTAAAGCACTTATTTTTCTGAAACAGCATAAAATCACTGCCACAACTAAACAAATGCAGTGTTGGAGGAGTTAGAACACATATCCTGTCCCTGTGAATAAACAAAGCAGCAATAATTAGGATAATATTAGGAAAAAGTTCCTCCCCATGAGGGTGGTGGGACACTGGAACAGGTTGCCCAGGGAAGTGGTTGAGTTCCCATCCCTGGAGGCATTCAAGGTGAGGCTTGCCAGGGCTCTGGGCAAGCTGATCTAGTTGGGGATGTCCCTGCTCACTCCAGGGGGGGTTGGACTAATGACCTCCAGAGGTCCCTTCCAACCCAAACGACTCTATGATTCTATAATAAGGAATATTATCAGATACCAGTAAAACTGCAGTGATGTCAAAATCACGTGTGCAAATAAAAGTCAGCAGTCACTCTGCTCTTTAAAAAACTACCTGCAGGCATTGCTGAGCCTTCTTAGCTGCTGCCAAACCTCTCCCTCTTCTGGCTAAAATATCTAGAACACCCTCTCTGCAGTATGATGCAACACAAATTACACAACACTGTCTGCAGTGAGCAAACAAAAATGCATTCTCAAGAAGGAGCAGAAAAAGGCCAATCATGGATAAAAACATAGCACAGTCCAGCCATCTTGGTATGTGAGAAGGGTGAACTGCTACAGCATCTGACCAGAGCAAGTTATGAACTATTTTTTTTTCCCATTATACATATATATATATGTGTGTGTGTGTGTAAGGCCAATAGCATTCTGGCTTGTATAAGAAATGGTGTGATCAGCAGGACTAGGGAAGCGATAGTTCTCAACACTGGTAAGATCACACCTCATATATCGTGTTCAGTTTTGGGGTCTTCACTACAAGGAGGTGCTGAAGCATGTCCAATCAAGGGCAACAAAGCTGGTAAAAGGTCTAGAGCACAAGTATTATGAGGAGCAGCTGAGGGAATATGGCTTGGTTAGCCTGGGGAAAAGGAGGCTCAGGGGAGACCTTATCACTCTCTCCAACTGCCACAAAGGAGGCTGTAGCAANCAACTACCACAAAGGAGGCTGTAGCAAGATGGGTGTTGGTCTCTTCTCCCAGCTAACAAGTGATAGGACAAGCAGAAATGGCCTCAAGTTGCACCAAGGGAGGTTTAGGTTGGATATTTGGAAATATTTCTTCACCAAAAGGTTTGTCAAGCCCTGGCACAGGCTGCCCAGGGCAGTGGTGGAGTCACCGTCCCTGGAGGTATTGAAAAGACATGTAGATGTGGTGCTCAGGGACATGGTTTAGTGGTGACTTGGCAGTGTTAGGTTAACAGTTGGATTTGATCTTAAATGTCTCTTCCAACCATATCATTCTATGATTCTATAGATCTACACACACACAGATACAGATACCCACAGGTGCTGTAACATAAAGATTTTTACATAAATGATAAAAATCATTAAATGTTAAATATGATAAACATTGTAAGAACTCTGGCAGTATTACTGCATTACCAGAAAATGTTTGCAGATTTCCAGTGGAATAGATGATTTCTTACCATGGCTTCCTGTCCCTTCAACTTGTAACTGAAAAGACCCCAAAACCAGAGCCTACCCAAACTACTCACTGTCTTCTTCCAGTCACCTCTCATGCAAAAAGAGTGCCCGCAAGCTTTTAAAACATTATTTTTCCCTTTCCATTTCAGCTCTTTTGCCACGATCTCTGCACAGCAGCCACCATTCTCCAACAAAATTCAAAGAGTAATGGACTGCCAAACTGAGGAAGAAGAAACCCATGAAGAGCAGTATGACTCTGAAAACTGCACTAGTAGCTCCAAGCATGCATCATCAACAGCGGAATCTGACTCAGGTTTAATCCACAAATGAAAACTACAGCACAAATCCCTCTGTGGCATACTCTGGCATAGTATGAACTGCAGCACACCCCAAAATACAAGTTAATTTGATCCTGGAAGCTGCTATCATCAAAGTTACATATTTGAATTAGTAGAATTTTTCTGAAAGGCTCATTTCTATTTGTAAATTAGTCATGCAAACACTCAGAATGGCAGGAAATGACCATTGCTCTTTTAATTCCCTGGCCAGCTAGACTGTCCACTTCTGGACAGCAACTAGTCTCCAGGCCAATGGCTCGACAGCTTTTCTAGTCCATGTGCCTATGTACTATTTTCACAAAACACCTTTTATCCTTTAACAAATTGCATACAAATCCCTATATATAAAGACACTATTTCTGTCTTTTCCCTCACAGATTCCCCAGCAACTCTTAAGATACTGCAGAAGTGGGTTCCTCGAGTTTCACACCACTTTGATAAAGAGCACTACACATACCTTGGCCACCAGATTGTCATTCAGGAGTCCATAGAATACTTTGGAGCTGTGGTATGGCCAGGGGTAAGTATGTCATATAGCACCCAGAAAGCTAACATGACACAAGTGTAAACCATGACAGTGGCACACAATACTAAGGAAGCTTTCTTAGATGACACTTCTGCCAGCAGAAGTTTT
Organism: Bucco capensis; assembly: GCA_013396975.1. Lineage (NCBI taxonomy): Eukaryota > Metazoa > Chordata > Aves > Piciformes > Bucconidae > Bucco > Bucco capensis. Next base: position 38,395 of record VWZO01015409.1, read on the forward strand.
CTTATGCAGAACAAAGTCATGAAGTACTTCAGCAGACAGCTCTACCTGATAGTAATTTGCCAGTTCATGCCAGCACAACTGTGGCACCTAAGGATTTGTAAACTGGATGTAGATACTGAAAAAGCTTTAAGACAGGCAACTTGGGAAGAAGTGTTCAGCTTCCTCTATGTTTCCAAAGAATCACTGCTGGAAAGTAAACAATCAGCAGGTAAAAAGGGGGCTGAAAAAAAAATTGTGAGAGATTAAATAAAGGATGTTAAAACAATTAAAAAATAATAATATAAAAAAAAATGCTTTTTTTAAAGAACAGGCTGGAACCATTCCATTGCAGTGTGGAAAACCATGCTTGCAAACAGTTCTACTGAGAAAACTGCCTTTGAGGGAAGAGAGGGTCAACTGATAAAGATATGAAAATTACAGTTTCAAACTTTTTCAGATCCAAATTTATTGCAAAAGCTCACGGAAAATGGCAGACAATTTCAAAACAATAGAGAAAAAGGGTACAAGTGGGTAGAACTGTATCTTACTTTGAAATGTTAGACCATCAGTTCTCACATTAATCAGGTGTCAGAATGCAGATGGCAAACTTTCCAAGAAAATAGAGAGGCTACACAAATTGGACTGGTGATTCATTAGCTGTCAACTTTCCCAGAGCAGGTAGCCAGTGTTGCATTATGAAAAGCACAGGAGTTAAAACAATAACACAATTCTAAAGAAGAGAAGCAAAAGGGGGTAGTTGGTTTCTTTGGTATTGGTTTATGTTGTTTATAAACAGCCAATTGATATTATATTGATAAGATCTTCACAAAGATAAGTGCTGTTAGTTTTAATTTTATACTATTTATCAACAGAAAAGTGTCGAGTTGGTAAACAAGTTTTTCATACTTCCTTTGACAAAAACATTAAAAAAAGTTTTCAAAAAAATCTCTGCTGAAGCCTGAACTTACTTTATGATAGTGTTAATAAACCAAAATATCTATATGATAATAAATCAGAATATTACTTTTTTACATATTTAAACCTCTTGTTTGCTGTTCTACCTGTATGTTAACATCTAAACACTGCCTGCTTAAGCTGTCAGAGGACTCACAGTGTATAGAAGTGTGTAGCAAATCCATTATCCTAAAACTAAATTTTCATGTTTAAATTTTTTTCTACAAAAAACAAGACAACATAATTCTTTCCATATTACATTTTTATGTTACAGCCTTCATTGTATAAAAGAAACCTATATAAAAATATCTAATGAATTTTTGTGCAACTTACCTGTAACCTTCTTACATGTATGTGTTAATAATTTTAGGCACTGGCTTTATCTCAGTATCTGGAATCAAATCAAGAACAATTCAACCTCAAAGACAAAACCGTTCTGGAAATTGGCGCTGGAACAGGCTTGGTTTCCATTGTGGCCTGTATCTTAGGTTAGTAAATTTGTATTTCCTTTTGGATTTCTTGTGAAAGATGATCTAGATTTGCCACTGGCTTTTTAAGGCAAAGAAGCAACAGCTGAAGTAAACTTTGTCACTGCTTTTCTTAAAATGAAAATGGTTGTGTAACACTGTTTTGTTAATGAAGTAACTACTCTAGTTATTAGAGGGGGAAGCTGGGAAGTCATGTAGATAAAGTTTTATACAGACATGTAAGTTCAACTACATACCTCAAAACAAATCCATGCTTTCTTTAGGAGCTTATGTTACAGCTACTGATCTGCCTGAAGTTCTTGAAAATCTCTCTTATAACATTTCAAGAAATACACAAAATATGAATATGCACAAACCTGAAGTAAGAAAACTGGTATGGGGAGAAGACCTCAGTGAAGACTTTCCTGCATCAACTTACCATTATGATTTTGTACTGGCAACTGATGTTGTATACCATCACACAGCTCTGGACCCTCTGCTAGCAACAATGGTGTATTTTTGTAAGCCAGGAACAGTATTGCTATGGGCAAATAAATTCAGATTCACTACAGACTACGAATTTTTGGAAAAACTTTGCAATACATTTAACACAACCATTCTAGCAGAATTTCCAGAATCAAACGTCAAGCTGCTTAAAGCCACAGTAAGACAGAATTAAAGATAAAAGAATTAAAGAGATTTAGTGGCAGCACCTTACAGTTTGGAATGTTTTGCAGCATTACAGTGCACCTTATGTGTACTTATGTTTGAAAAGTTGCAGTTGTATCTGAGTTTTGCATTGCAAGTTATTAAAAAAACAGCAAGACAAATTTCACTCCACTGAAGGAACAATATTAGTAGCATTAGTTAGCAAAAAGGCTTTAGCAGAAAGCATTCATCTTCCAGGCTGCACTGAACTTCTGTTGTTTGTGTTTTCTTTCAGCAAGTTCCATTTACGTACTCTTTCAGAAACCAATACAATTTTTATCTTCGTTATTTTTTTATTAATTATAAAATAATCTTTTAAGATATCAGAGCGCACATAGTGTTTTTTGATCTTTAACTTTGCACGTTTATTCTGTTGTGGTTTACATTTTTAATATTATTGAACAGGTATGTATAGCTTTACAATACCTGATCAAGATTTAACTGTCTGGCACTTTTATACATTTATCAGCCTGTCCTGATACTCACTCGGCTTCGGATGTTTGAGTTTGCCTGAAATCACTCCAAAATGAAGATTTACAAGAGTGCCTATGCATCAGTAATTCTGAGTTAAACATTGTAACTGTTTGAGAGGTTGAAACTTCCTTTTAAAAAAGAAAAAAAAAAGCTAACTCTTGCAAACAATACCAGTATTGATGTCCCATTACTTTAGTCTAATAAATAAGATTTTAGCTACTCTTCAAGTAGCTTTAAGGCCTTCATAAAACATGTTAAAATTCAGTTTACTGTAAAAAATAAAGAGCTTTTACAGGTTTGCAGTTAAAAGTAACAGTTAAGAACCTAACATGCATATAGTAAGCCTTTCCAGCCTAATTCCAAATCCTTGGTGTTGGCAGTTCTGGCATATCCATTGCCAGCAATGGGATGCACAATAAGGAAACTCCCTGATGACTGAAGTTAGGTTAACAAGGTATTAAACCGTACCCAGGTGCCTTTACTGATAAATACACACAACTTAATAATCAGCATTCAGTAATGAAAGCATGCGTTCCAATAAAAAGTCAAACATCTTTTAATATCCTGCCCGATATAAAATCACTTAAGGTTTACAGTTGTTGGCTTTCTAGAATACACAATAGTCAGGTGGATACATGACAGGAAGCCAGTTTTCAGTGAAAGTCGCACAATGAGTCCATCCAAGCAACTTCATTAGCTGAAGAAGAAAACCAAACATAAAAGAGTAAGACCCTAGGGCTCCTTCTTTAAAAAAAAAATAAAATAAAAAATCTAAATCCTTCCAAAAAACACTGCATTGATATCAATATCTTACTAAAGATGTCTACTATCAGAAAGGCTGGAGATTGAAGAACTGGTGATATTTGAATTACTTAGTTCTGAACATGGAAAAAGAAAACCATTCAATAGGATCTCCAGTCTTTCAAGACAATGCACAAAAATTTTGTCCTAGGAGTTACATTAATTCCCATTAATTAACCAACTATATTCTACTAGCAATAATTATGATTAATAATAGTAAAAATAACAGTGTTAAAACAGCAACATAATGGGATTTTAAATATTAAGGTCTTTGGCAAAGTTGTCTCTACTTTCTTTATGTTGCCAAGTAACCTCCAGAAAATACATTGCCTAAAAACGACAGTTACTCATCATACTAGCTATTCTTGAAAGAAAGAAGAAATCACTATTAAAAATGGAGGCCAAGCTAAAAAAGCCTGGATAAAGTTAAAATGTTACAGTTCAGTGATTTCTACAATGTAAAAGGTATCCAAAATTCAGACAGACTTGTATCTTACTTCTAAAAGTGTGCTCAGTGTGAACACACCCCATTACTTTACCAAATACACTTTACCTGAACACAGTTTTTCAAGTTGTCCTTTGTTGGCTTTTCTTCTGCAAGTTTCGTTGCAAACTTGAGACCTCTCCCATACATTTTATTTACCAAGGCATGCTTGTAGGCAAACACTAAAACCTACAATGTAAACCCAAGAACAAATTAGATATTTTTAATATTTTTAATCTTAAAAGGCTTAAAAAATAATAGCAGATTCTGTTAGGCAGCAGAAGTCATTTAAACAAAAACAGTTACACAATATACCTTGTATTTTTCTTTGCTGTAAAACACAGATGATTCACAGTAGTAGTTACAAACATGAACTTCCTAGAGACTATTTCTGACCTCATGAACCTATTTGACTTCAGAACATCTCACATAAAACAGATGTCACTATGCTAATTTTTTATTCATCACATTTCTAGCTCCTTTGGCTTATAATTCTCTAGAGTCAAATGTATGGTATATATAAATGCAAGAACCAGGCAGGTGTATCTTTAACCCACAGAAGATCCAATTGAGAGTTTTAATTTTTAGGAATTCACAAACTTAATGTAGAAAGACAAATGAGCATACACAGTCACACACACAGAAATGCATGTAATTATAAACAAGCAATGAAGACAGGTAAGCATGAAGACAAGCCTTGGGTTTTGGGTCATCTCCTTAATATTTTATTAAGAAGAGATTATCAAAGGGAAGCTTTTTTATAAAGATTCTAAAGAGACAGCTTACAATACCTGTCAATGTTATAACTTACACGTGCAATTCAATGTGCCTACTTAAGAGCTAATGTAATCAGGTTCTTAACACACAAATGCTGATAGTGTTCAAGATGTTGCAAGATAGTTCACACTGCTTCACCAGTTGCAGCAATCAAGACAGTTTCATATATTCCCTCGGAGTAAAAAGCTTGCCTTGATTTTTTACTGAAAATCAGCAAAGTTGGTGAATATGGTTGTGTTCTAGCTATTGAAAAAGTTTGAGTTCTCACATTAGTTTGTTATTTATTGCCCCTCACTCATACTTTTCCTTTCCTCTGACTCCTCCAACAGAAGTTTTATTTTCCCATTGTCCACTTAAAATAACCCCTTAAGAAAATCTAATAAAACCACTTCAAGGATGTTCAGAAATAAATATTTTGCATTACAGAAAAAAATTCTTAAGAACATAAACATTAAGGAATCCAAGATCCGAATCCTGCAAGGACTGAAGAACCTGCCTACTTTTAGCTGCCTGAACACTTCCACTGATGTTAATCCCACACACAAACCTCTGCAGTATCAATACTTCAAAGACTGAGGTAAAGAAAGCAATAACAAGCTTCATTATCAAGTAAAGGTACAATTTTGAAGCTCTACACTCATTCTTCTTCTGTCTTCAAGTATTTATCTGGTTGTGTTGAAGTATTCTCTTAAGCTGTTGTAGCTTAAAACACACACATATATGCAACAATGAGCATACAGCACCATTCACATACAGATTTTCCAAATATTGCTATTGGAAAAATACATTGCATGCTGCATTTTCAATCCAATTAATTTGGATATTCCTAAAACAAAATACATTAACAAACTTCTGAATAGCTGCTCAGTGGATCCATTAGCAGATTTAATTGGTTAAACTTAAAAAAAAAAAAAAAAGGCAAACCATAAATCTTTTCTGGAAAAGATTACAGAACCACAAAACATTAAAAAAAAAAAAAAAGGAAAAAGAAAAATGCATTGGAGCTTTCAGCAAATATAACGTATTGGAGGCTAACCAGAAATAATGTCACTGTTCTATTAAGAAAGCTCTTACCTGACCCTCTAAGTTTTGAATGGTTATTGAACATCAGTGATAAAGGCAGGAGGAAAGCCACTTGACAGCATTTCTTTCGTAACAGGGCTTCCTAGAGTTTTTGTGGCAAGAAAACAAAGCATTTTACGAAACACCCTTGCTCTGGCCAAAGAAAAGTTTGGGTATTTCTAAATGGGAAAAAAGCTCTCTGATGGACAAAAAGGTTGAAAACAATGCTCCAAGAGCTCTTGATAAAAGACAACAATTTCTTTAAAAAAAACCAAAACCAATCAACTGTACACAAGTTAAGTAAAACCACTAAAAGTTCATTACTACTTTAGAAGTTAAGAATAATGCATGAGATGCTTTAAAATCAGAATAGATTCACAAACAAAAAGTGTTAGGTAAGAAATAATACTTTGTAAGTTGTATATATATATATTGGTCAAATTAAGCATTATAATTAAAATATTGAGAGCTTTACAAGATCATAGAAGTAAAGATTATGAGTCTTTGCTATGCGTAAACAAAATGTAAACTGGAGTGCTATTAAGATGTAACAGAGAAAACAGCTGCTATCTGAATGTACAACAACAGCAAATAAACCAATTTGTAGTACCTAAAAGCAGTAGCTAGACAAAAAGAATAGGAATGAAATCTAAGAATTTTATATGATTTTATAATTTCAGTAAATATAATTAAGGATAGATTTTGCAGAACAAATGATACAGCCTAGAAATTGGCCAAGAAGCAGTAAGCAAAGAATAAAAAAGGCAATGCATACTTCTAGGATATGGGGGTGGGGCGGGGGGAGAAAAGCTGTTACTTTATTTCCCAAGCCAATGGCCTAGAGGCCACATATTAAGTGTGCCTAGAGCCAGATCCATAAAAGTGGTTGGATGGCCATCTCCTAATTAGCTGCCTAACTTGCCATTGGCTACATAAATATGCATATTTAGTACAGTAAAAAGCAATAACAATCTCTCCCAAGACATCTGCAGGGCTAATGTATTTAAAAGTCAAAGCACTCTTTAAAAAAAAAAAAACGAAAACAAAACATTTTTTGAATCCCCAACACAAAACTACTTAACTTTTCTAGTATCGTAATACTGTTACCTATAAAAAAGGAAAACAGACCTGTATAATCAGTTACTTCATTATTTAAACAGATGATTAAAATTCGTCCACACTTACAAATAATTCAAATATGAAGTTAAGCAATATAATGTATAAATAACACACTCAAGCTACTTGTAAGAACACTGAAGTTGTAATGTCTGTAATTACCAGCAAATGAGTTTTTTCAGGTTCACATACATCTATGGTAATAAACTGAGGTTTCTTAGCTATGTTTGTTGACTCCTCTCTACACTATCAACTGGCCTATTACAAATAAAAGCAATATTCATATAAAAAAACTGATTCATCGTATTTTTAAGAGAGGGAGGGGAGTTAAGGGAATCAAGTATCCCGCAACAAGTTTTTGGCAGTGACTGAATACAATCAGCTACAAGAGACAGCTGCATCTGACAGTGCAGACAGTAATATGAAAAATAATCCAGGCTAAAGAAGTTTAAAAGACTAGGCTGAAAGGTCTGGACATTTTATCTGTTTTTAAGCTTTTTAAATGCGACTTTTTGCTTTCCCCCAACAGCTGATTTAAATGTTGAGAGGCATTAAATTCTACAGGTAAGTCATTCCCAGTAACAAATAGGGAATATATTACTACTCTTCTGTAGCAGTATTTTTAAAATCAGACAAATTTTCAAGCTATATTCTAGCTATAAGAAAAAAAATCTACAACTTATTTTCCATTACTAAAACTCTTAAAAGACAATCAGAAATACACTATCATAATCAAACTAGTACTTCCTGCATGGAAGTGCCTCAATTGGAGTTTATTTTGAAATACTTTTGTGTACAAAGGGGACAAAAATTTTCTTTTATGTTTCATTTAAAATAAACCTTCAGAGACAAGTGATATAACTACAATAGCTGAAAGTGTCACTAAACGCATCTACTATCAGAAGTCAGCAGCAGCTTCCCTACATACTTGCTACAATATGGGAACAAGCACAATTCTTCAATGGAAAACAGGCAATTCAGAAGGGACTAATGAATGAAAGCCCTGTTGATAGTACTTGAATTACTAAAGGGTGAGCAAAACCACACAGACAAATGACCTCTTTCTTTTCCAAAATCTAGCCTTTTAATTATTGACATCTGGATAAACTTTAACTTATACAAAGCTTAGAGGGAAAAACACTTAAGAACAATGTTTCTATCTAAAGCTATTTATATACTTCAGTGATCAGTGCAATATTCAAGTGCCTTATTTCCACCCCCTTCTCACCCAGTTGGTCCATCTGATACCTAAAGATTTAAGTGTGTTCTGTAGATTTTCAGGACTTTTTAGAATTATATGAAGTTTCCTGGATTGTTCACATATTAGAAGCCACTAGGCCTGTTCCTAAGGGACTATCTTGGACTTTCCCATGCCTCGCCAAGGACATGGTGTTTTGAAGAAGCCATCTGCAGATAGCCTGAAGACAAAACAGCAGAAGAGGGCCAAGCCCCACGTGGGCTCTCTCCAAGGGGCTGAGCTGAAGACCACCAGGGGTGGGCTATTGGAAAACCTAGGGCCAGGGTTGGCTATAGATATCAATATGTTAATTACTAATAAAATGTATAAAAGGTGTAATCCCTTGGGGCAGTGCATGCATCCATGTACAAGATCTCAAAGGTGTGGAAGCTTCCAATTAAAGGTAACTCTATCTTTCTCTATTAACTTTGTGCCGAGTGCCTATTTTCCAGAATTTTCGATGCCACATCTTCTGAGTGTCAATGCCACAAAGCCATTTCTACATACACGAGGCGCTTCACATTTTCGTTTCCAACATAGTGCTTCAGAATAAGCTCACTGCCTCTTGAGGACTCTCATTTGAAGGACATTCACATAAGGTCTATCCTATGATCCTACATCACTACTCCACTCTACCCTTACTCCTTCCAAATCTCTTCTGTTCCCTAAAAGGGAAAGAAGTCATGCAAGGGTAGGTGATAGAGCCAAGTCACTATACTTCATTTTATCAATGCAGTCTAAATCAGTCCAGAAGAGCACCACAGGCCATTACAGCCATAATTTCTTGTTTTCAAGCACAAGTCAGCTAGACCGAAGAACAAAATAAACACTTTTGCCCTTACTCTAGCAAAAATACTTGTTTCTCAGACAGAATCTGTTTTGAAGCCTTAAACACCTCTAAGTCCTCAACACTATTGCTCAACTCCCCATCTCAAAGGATGCAAGCTACATGAACAGTATGGCTCCAATTGAACAGTTCTAACTCAAAATTTTCCTCTAACAGTCTATAAAATAAAATTATTTGCACTAAGCTATTCAACATGGTTTTAAATTTGCAAAATATTCCAGAAGTACGATAGCATATTGCATGCAACACTGAATTGAAGATTTATACAAATATTTCTTTCAAATAAACAGAAGCAGCTGCAAAGGAGGAAGACCAAAAGCCATTGTAGAGATTTAAAACATTCTATTGGCCCATCTCTAGGGCTGAAAACACTTTTATTCAAACAAGAAGCTGAGAGAGCTTTCAAAACTGAAACGAATGAATGCTGGTCAAACAGCTTGAACAAAGGATGCAGCTTGGCAGAAGTGGGTGCAAATAAGGAACTATTAAGTATTAATTTTTAAAGGAAAAGTTACAGCCCATGACATACACGTACAACTATTCTCACAATTAACAACAAAGATCACAGGAATGTAACTGTTAAGTTTTTTTTTTTTTAAGGTTTTTATGTTGTTAGGCCATACCATAATTATGAAGTCTTAGTCATTAACAGTTATCCTTAAAAAAGCTAAATAAAGCATGATTGGATCCTCATCATATATTTATGATTTTAAATGACCACAGAATATTCCATCATTGGCCGGAAACTGTAGTTCTAACAACTGAGTGCTCTACTATCTCCTTTCAAAGCAAAATTCTCAATCCCATCAAGTCCCAAGTCACATTATTATCATTCGTATTATATCATCCTTTCAAAGTTTCCATTAAAAGAAAACCTCAAAGTACAAAAGAGAACAACTAAAAGTCTCAGTTCCAATAACCACATGAAAGTTTAAGTAGCAGTATGTCTTTCCCTTCAAACTTTGTTTTAACCTTATCTGTAGTTGCTGCTAGGATTAGAACTACTGAAGAGTACCATGGGAGAGCTGGGAGGATACATCTGTTATGTAATCTTTAGCCACATTAAATTGATCGCCAGCAGAACTAACAGTGCATCATTACTGACCAACATACATGCTCCTAGATCATAGAAAGCATGAAGAAAACCACCACAGAAAATAGTAAAGCTAGATAAACTACCTGCCAAGCAGTTACTGAATCACAAAAAGGCTGAATGCAGAAGGGAGCTCTGGAGATCATCTTAAGTCCCTTGCTCAAAGCAGGGCCTCCTGTAGCAAGTTGCCCTGGACCATGCCCTATTAAGTTTTGACTACCTCCAAGGACTGAGACTTCACCACCTCCCTGGGCAACCCACTGCAGCATTTGATCACCCTCTCATAGTAAAAACCAAACTAAACAAACACACATTCCAGTCATCCCCCACCAAACAAAAATCCCAAACAGGCCCAAAACTAGACAAACCATAACTCTGCCAATTAAAAACTATAATTAACCACCTACAATGGATTTTTTTTTTTTTTCTGGAATAGCTGTCTTGGATGAAGCAGACAAAAATCTAGGAACCTGGAAATGACAAGAAATCTGTGTTAACACATATCTAAGCATAATTATTTTCAAGGGTTTCTTCCTTTACCTCTACAGACACTACTGACAGCAAAACACAAAACTTCTCTTGTCCATAGTGTAGAAGAGGCTACAGAATGCAGGAGTAGAAGTAGGGATGCTGTGCACTTCTCTGTATACACAGAACAGTACAGAGATTATCAAAAATATTCCCTGAAAATTACAGAAACAATTCAATAAAGCAAGCATCTTTTTTATGGAAATCTGGTACTATTCTAGCCCTTTCCTTAAACTCTGCACTCACGTGCACAGACATGGGCTTACCACGGATTTGATAGACTTGGCAAAACCTCTGTGGAAAAAGGTTATTAAGGAAGCACAACATATGGGGACAGCATGAGAAAGTAGAAGGGAGGAACATATGAGGCTGTGCACACGAAGGCAGTGCAAAATTCCAGAAGAAACCATCAAATAACCCAACATGCATAAGACAAAAAAAATCTGATCTGCTCTCTTACCTTGCTGTCAAAAAGATCAGTCCATTTTGTTGTTTCCCAGAATGTCTCTGTCAAAGCTTCTGAGAGGCTCTCATGATCTTGATCTTTCCCTTCTGCATCACTGGAAGCAGCACCTTCTTGGGCCTGCAGATGAAGAAGTTGGTCAGCCAGTGCACTTCCTTTTCGACAAAGTGCATCCACTAAAGTAGACTTCTGTTTTTCCATTTCACTAGAAAAACAAGAACAAAACAAACAAACCAAAAATTAAGGGCTTTTTGCAGGTGCCTCATTAAGAACAGAATCAGCGCCATACCAAGTTTAAGCTAATAGTTTACAGCAGTTAGTACACATAAAATGAAAACAAGTGCTAAGGTAATTTTTGAAGCACAGCTATTTACCATAAATTAAACCAGCTTATTAATTCTTCTAAGTCTGTAATGCCTTGATGCCTTAAGGCAAGGATTCTAAAACTGAATAAGCCAGCATCTAGAAAAATAACTTTATATTTATATATTTACAAACAGAGGGAATCAAATCCACCACTAACACAAGCAGACACAATCCCTGCTGACTTCAAAGTAATTGCATCCATTCGAAGCACCACTGAATTTCGTGTTCAGATGCTCAATTCAACCATATGACCTAATAGGTCAACTTACCAAGAAATGTTTAGAATGAAGCTTATTACATCATAGCTTTACTTTTATATCAGCAATTCTAGAATTACACATGAGTATTCATGATAGCTAGAACAGACAGACTAGTTTTACAACTCAAATCTGGTATTTTATGTAAATAATTGACAAATATGCATCTCCCTTTTTAAGGACTTGGTTCTTCAAAGCTGCTGCTTTAGTTGTGACTAACGGAGCACCATGCCACACACTGCAAAATCCAACAGCTACTCTCCAGACTAAAGTGTCTTTCTAAGGGTGTATACTGGTAATTCAGAGGAATAATCTAAAATTACAAGAAAAGCATGAGGTCTCAAAAATAGTCTTGAAGCACAAATATGCTCGTCATGCTTTTCATAAAAGAAGCCTTTTGCAAGTAGTTTCTTCTTAGACTGCTGTCAATTTTGTCTTCAAATACCTCTATATCAGTACTCTAGTGTTTCCTCTGATCTGAGATTAAGTTTGATACAAACCCTTAATTCCCCGTGTTTCTGACACATTTAAATCCTGAAAGTACCCTGGTTTATTTTACTTAATATTTCTAAGCAAAAATTTGCATGTTTCAGTGTTCCTGAATTCTGGAGGTACAATCAGAGAACAAAATTACTTTTCGCAAATTTGAAATTACCTGCGGCTCAAAACAATACGACTTTTTCAAAAAGGTTATAGTCATTTCATTTCTTAGAAGCAGAGACTAAGTACATAGGTTACAGAAATAGGATGCAAGAAAATTATTTACTGGGTAGGTACTTTTTTATAGTAGTTGCATCAGGCCTAGGATCAGTCTTCATGGCCAAATATACTGCTAATGCTGTTTGATCGATATGAGAGATTACAGTATTTGCAGCTTCAACAATTTCATCAAGCCTTTTCATTCGTTCCTAAAAGAATTAAAAAAAGCTGTTCAGTAATATGAAATCACACTACCTGGCCATTAATCTACTAACATTAAGATAAACGCTAAGGTATGCGGAAATAACGTTAGATAATTCAACATGTCCTTTTCTCACTTTCCCCAATTTTTGATTTGAAAAACATCACAAGTCACCTGCATTATCAAGATTTCTTGGATATGTAATCTATTTCACTGAAAACAAACTGCAAAATATAAGGTGAGTATATGCAAAATGCAAAGTTTACAGAAAGAAAAGCACCTTTCAGTACAAGTTAATCCTCTTAAATAATGGTGGCAGTTATTTCAGAAACATATAAAATCAGAATTGAATAAACAGAAAATAGACATATACACAAAGCTGTTTATCTGCAAAATAAACAAGAAAACCAGACATAAGTACAATTTTTTTGTTTGTGGTTCTCATTTTTTAGACAACAGGTGGTATGCTTAGCTGTGTCATTTCAGCTGTCTGAGCAACTCTGCTGGAAGAAATGACCAATCTATTAAAGGAGCAGAATGTATAGCTAGGCTTCACGAACGAAGATCCAGGGAGGGCTCCACCCACACTCCTCCTCAGCGCCTTTTCCAAGCGCGCTGATAAAAAGAGGATAGCAGATAGCACCCTCAAGCCTGCACTATGGATTTTTTTAGGTGAGACACAGCATGTGCAGAGCTGGACCCACCCTTTAGTCCTCAGGTTCATCTGCCAGGGCCTAGCAAGCTTGGACGCTGGCAGCCAAGTCCTTAGGATGGAGGTTTTATTAGAGTGTCCTTCTTTCAGATGGAAGGTCTTACAGGGGTAAACGAGCTCCATCTGCCCAGGTTTGGAATTAGAGTTGTCCTTCTCCTAGGATGACTGCCAGAAGGCTAATGTGCTCATCCTACCCATCCAAGGATCACAGGAACATGGGTATCACTCCCCACACTTTCCCGTGGGCAATGAGTTTAATGCTCCCTCTACTGTCAGCACAGTTATCGCACCAGGGGCCACAGGAGACCCCAGGGGATTTCCAGACTGTGCCTGAAAGGAGCAGAATGAGATGTGTGCTTATGTCAGTAACCACTATTTAGAATAATACTGTTGTAGCCTAAGCCACTAAGGAAACTTAACAAGTAGTAAGTGATAACCAAATATCCTGTAAATAGGCATACTTTCTTTCACTCTTATGTGGGAACAAGGAAATCGGTCAGTTAGGGAGGCAGCTGTCAATTTAGTTTTAATTCCTGCTTTATGGTACTGAGCACAGCTATGGTGGTCACTTCAAGACCAAAGAAGGATTCAGTTGTGTAGGTTACATGCATATGTTGAGAAAAAGTTTAAAAGGTGTTAAATAACCTTCTCAGAATCCAGCTGATGAAGTCTTGCAACGAACAATGGAAGATGATTAGGAAATGCTTCTTTCAACTCAATATACATGTCATTGGTATCCAGCCTAGAAGAGAGGAAGGCATAGCAAAAAAAGTACAGATTCCAGAATTTTTTTTTTTGTACAGCTGTTTCAAGGTTATGTAGTCATGACAGCAGACATACTTGGTCATCCACTGTATTTTTAGATCTCTTAAAGCTTCAGCAAATTCTTCTTTCACATCTTTTTCCTGCTCTCTCTCTTTCTCTTTGCTGCCATTTTTACTCTTTGATGGTGATGGTATCAGATGATAGTGAACAGTAAGGACATCCTGGAAGTGGGAAAAGAGACACATACTGAGAGGGATACGGTACACTTTTTTCTGATGCTATATAAAAGGTAAATCATAGCAAGCAACTACTCTGAGCTATGCATACATTCAGTTCAAGAATTCTGAAAGCAAAGGTATTAGTCATTGAAAATTCAGGAACTGCTTTAACTTTTTATTTTAAGCAACTCAAGAATGTAAATAGTAAAATAGCACGCTAGGTTTAAGACAAGAAAGGCTAAAATTGCTATTTCTCTACTGACATAATTTTACATAATATTAGTTAAGGAATAACAAGGTTGGGTTTTTCTTTTTGTTTATTAAAAAACAAACAGTTTGGTTAAAAGACAAAAGGGGAAAAAAAAGACAGAGGTCTTATTCCACAATAAACAGATTAATAAATACATCTGAATTCTAAAAAATACCACCACAGTAGAATATGAATCATGCCATAGGATACACAAGTTTATTCCACCTGAGTCACGTGCTTAATGAATTAGTTAATGTACGCACAGTCAACTATTTTCCAGTTTTCTACTACAGACTTTCCAGTTTCACCTGTACCTGTGCTCAAACTAAGCAGACAACAAGATTTTTCTTTTAAACCCCATACGCTAGCATAGAACTATCACCTGAATTTGAGTTAATGTTAGTCAACTAGTCAACAATTAACATGAGAAAATCAGCTACACCTATTTAAATGGAAAATCCTAACTGATCTTAGACCATGTTCTAAGGCCCATTTACCAAGGTGGTTTACATATAAATTTGCAAATAAGCCAGCATTGTATTTCCATCATTGCTTTTAAAACATAACAATTGCTGGGGGAGGTTGTTTTGTTGGTTTTGGTTTTAATGTCACAATTTTTAAAAAAGCCTATCCCCAAACAGTCAGAGGGCATTTCTCATTATTTTACATATAGGATATTTCACAGAGAAGATGATTTATGTTTAAATTCTCTAGATACCATTACTCTGTTGTAACATTGTGCAAAATAAAGCTGCCATTGCAACACAATATTTTGCATACCAATTATTCCAAAATGCATTTGTTTGAATATGTTTCCAATAAACCAGGTCAGTGTTGTGTGTCAGCTTACTTTAATAGCAAGCAAAAAGGTGACTGTTAGAAACTGCTATGCATAACCCTGAAATAATGGACTTCAATACTATACTTCTGAAACTATTCAAGAACACTGATACAGAACAATTTTACTTGAACTGAGAGTTCAAATAGACCAGCAGCTGGCTCTGGGTTACTGAAAACAACACTAGTAAGAATATTCCTTTAAAACAATTTTTCCAGTTACTTAATATGTAAACACAAATGAACCATAAAACTGACATTTAAAGCCTAGTTTAGATCACAAATCTACATTAAAGTGCAGCTTTCACAGGAACTGTCCTGCATACATGCATTTCAACTATGATCAGGCAGTACACCTAAATAAGACTTCAGCACAGAACATGACAAAACAGGTCAGAGCTTCCAGGACAAAGCATGACAAAACAGGTCATAAATGCAAGCACATGTAGTGGAACATAAAGAAGTCAGGAACATGGTATGGAGCTGGCTAAGGTAATTAGAACAGTAGAAAGCAACATGGTAGTTCATTAAAGCAAATGAAACATTTTAAGATGCCTAAGAAAGTTAGTTCAGTACGAAAATCTGAAACAGTACATTACAATGTTTTCTAAATTATGTCCTGTATTGAGACTAATGCTCTCCTAAGAAAGAAACCTTCCTAGAAATATTCTTCCACTATTTCACAATTTTCTTCTTGAAAGTCCACTTCAATCTTATTTGGAGACATAGGCTTGGAGTTGTGTCTGAATGGCCTCTGCATTCTCAAGCCTTGTCTATATGAGAAGGCTCTACTGCTCTGGTTTAAGTTTCAAACCAACCATAATCAGATTAACAAATTAACAAATCAGATTAACAGATTAACAACCTTAGATGGATGAACACTTCCATTTAAGAAACTAATTCCATGTAGCTAAACCATCAAGAGTAAAAAGTCATCTCCCCATTATCTCACCTAGGTACTTTTGGTCTCATGAGATTCTGTAAGCATTACAAACTATGAACATTGAAAGGAAAACAATGAGTTTCAGACATAGGCACCCTCCTTTTTCAAAGGAGCTTACAGAAAGAGGTGCAGTCTTCTCTACAGAGATCATATATGTATTTCATGGGATAAATAAGGTCTAGATGCCTCTCACATTTAACTATCATAATACCATGAGATAGACTGAAGGCTTCTTTCTTTTCTCTACTGTGTCTGTAAGCACTAGCATTATATATAAAACTTGGCAACCCTCTAGATACCAGAATGAGACAGTCATTGCCACTACAGAGAAGTACATCACTAGAGATTAAGGAGAAGAAAGGCAACTCTTCACAATTCAGTGCTTTAATCTGTTTCTTTACTCAAATTTCACTGTTACACAGCAACAGAACTGCTAGTGTACTGGATTTGATTTTACATCTACCTATAAAAAGACATAAAGCTACAGACATAAAGGCAACGAGCAAGCACATTATGCATTGAAAAAATCACTTTAACAGAACTTTCCAGTTAATGAGAAAGCTGCCCTTTGTTTATCCTCTAAAATAATTAAGTAATATTAAAAACTCTGGAAGCATATAGGATATGCACTTCCATCAGTGTACTCTGTGCATAGCCTGGTAAGCCTCAGGACATTTACGTTTAACAAGAACTACAAACTGCATACAAAACAAAAGCACAATGTTCTCAAAACAGTCACCTCTTAAAAGAGGTTAATTAAGAGGTAATTTTATTTAAAGATTTAGATTTTTGTCCAATGATTCAACATCTGGTACTTTCTCTGGAAAAGATATATGAACTACGGTTATTTGTACTTCAAAGCACTGACAGCAAAAAAGATCTTTGAAAGAACACAACCCAGATCTCACTTTCCGTTTAATAAATACCATGCACATCTCCATCCACACACAGTTGAATATATGTATTGAATTTTTATCTACTTCAAGATGCTTATTTTTATGGCAGTACTCTCATTTAAAAATTGCAAATGAATGAAATTCCTTGAAGGTGTCTTGTGTATGCCAACCAGGCATACACAAAATTGTAACAGACATGTAATTCATCCTATTTTGGAAGGCCTCCTGTTTAAACAGGGATAGCATCTTAATGCTCAAAGGAAGTCATCCTTTTACATTTGACTTCACAATGGAATCTGTAAGTATTCCACTAGTACAGATCAATATATGCATAATGCATTTCTTGCTTCAAACTGGAGGAATGAATGGCATAATAGGGAGAAAGATGTTTTTTCTATCCCTTAGCTGTTCAAAAGCATATTGTTATTCAAAAAGCTGCATTGTGTAAAACAATAACAAAATTCTTACAGACTAGAATAAGTCAATGATCTGTTTTCATTCAAACTATGTTCAGGACAAAACCTGGAGACAAGGGCAAAAAAATATTGTAACTGCATTACAAAAGTGAGATTGCAAAAGAAGAAATGAACATAGAACCAATTTGTTTTTCATACAGTTGTTTAGCACATGCCTCCCCAATAGAGACCAAGGGCAGTTCTTCAAGGTACATGTTTCCCAAGCCACACCAGTAGGGCACTCTTCAGTGTGGATAAGTTCAAAGGAAAAACCACTGAATCTGTAACTTCATAGGTATCACAGGTTCAGCAGTCAGAAAGAAAGGATTTCTTTTTTCTCTTTTAAGTCCAGACACACAGAAGACAGGAAAATATTAAGCAAAGTGTTATCGTTTTGGGTTTTGTTTTGGATTTGGAGGGTTTTTTTTAGATAAAACTAAGTTTTCCAGGATAGCTCTTTGAGCAGAAAATTATGGATTAGTTATATAATTCTGCTGTATGTGTCTAGCAAAACAAAGACATCTGCTTCTTCTGTGGGAAGAGCCCATTGACATTTTTGTCCAGTTATAAAAGAATTCACTTCTTTGGAAAATCAGGCAGTTATTACCTGGCATAACCTGAAACTGCTTTCAAGAATAATAGAGAAGCTGTTGAAGTACAGGCTAGAGGAGCAGTCAGGTAGATCGAAATCTGCTGAATGGCCAGGCCCAGAGGGTGGTGATCAGCAGCACACAATTGGAGGCCAGTAACCAGATGTAGCATAGAGGTCAATACTGGATTCAAATCCTATTCAACATCTTCATTAAAGATCTGGATGATGGGGCAGAGTGCACCCTCAGGAAGTTTGATACCAAACTGGGAGTGCCTTATACAGCACAGGGTTGTGCTGGCATCCAGAGGGACTGTAACAAACTCCAGAAATGGGCTGTCAGGAACCTCATGAAGTTCAAGAGGGAGAACTGTGAAGTCTTGCACCTGGAGAAGAATAAACCCATGCACCAGTACATGCTGGACCCATCCATCTGGAAGCAGTTTAGCAGAAAAACACCTGAGGGTCCTTGTGGACACTAAGTTGAACACGAGCCAGCAGTGTGCCCTTGCAGGAGAAATGGCTAATGGTATCCTGGACTGCATTAGACATACCACCAGCAAGTCGAGGGAGGCAATCCTCTACTCTGCACTGGTGAGACCACACTTGGAGTACTGTGTCCTCTTACAGGCTCCCCAGCATAAGAGAGACATGGGTGTACTGAATAGAGTGCACTGAAGGTCTATCAAGATAATGGACTGGAGTACCTCTCAAGGCTGAGAAAACTGGGACCATTCAGCCTGGAGAAGAGAAGGTATTTGAGGGGGGGAGGGGGAGTCCCATCAATCTGTGTAAATACCTGTAGGGAGGGTGTAAAGAGAAATCCAGACTCTTTTCAGTAGTGCACAGTGGCAGAACAAGATACAATAGCCACAAACAGAAACAAAGGAGGTTTCCTCTAGACATCAGGAAATACTTTTTCACAGGGTGTGACTGAACACTGGGCACAAGTTGCCCAGAGTGTTTGTACAGTTTCCACTCTTGGACATACTCAAAAGCAGTCTGGGAGGGGTCCTGGAAAATTAGCTCCAGGAGGCCCTGGGCAAGCAGGGGGGTTAGATCAGATGACCTCCAGAGGTCCCTTCCAGTCTCAGCCACTGTGCGATTCTGTAAAAATAAAAGTACCTTGAAACAACCAAAAATACCCAGCCTGGATTTCTGGTAGTATTGTGCAAACAGGTGCATGTAAACTTACAAACTAGGAGGCCCTTAGAGTTGCATTCTCAGAAAAATATATTCACTCATGGATCTCTTATGGATCAATGTCTTTAAATACCGTTTTACTTATTTGCTGCTAGAACACTGATGCCTCTTAGAACTAATAGGTGGAAGAATCAAGAAGAAAAGTTTTTATTTTGGCTTGGGCGAGTATACTTCTCAGATCTGAATACAAATCTCTGTTTTACAAAACAAACAAAAAAAACAGAACATGTAACCTCTTGGATCTGCTTAATAGGTTTTGTTATGCAAACTAAATTATGACTAGTTTAACTCCCTTTTCAGAGATTCACTTAGTGAATGCCACACATTCACACGGGATTTCAAATCATCCATCCAAAAGTGATCTGTGTAATTTTCAGATGTAGTATGAAAACAGAATTGCAGCAACGTGCATTAAAATCTTTCTTGTAAAGCCTCTTCACATTCCCACACAGTTATTACACCAAGACTAGAGTAAGTCAGCAGGCTCAGTTACCAGCTCACTGTTAATAAAATAACAATAAACAGCAATAAACCATGTTATTCATGATTCTCATGTCTTATTTCCAACAAGAATCCTGACTAATTTGTATGTCACTCCAAAACACAGTACCCTGAAAATAAAAGAATATGTATAACCTTAAAACTTAAGAACAAAACAAGAAGGAAAAAAAACCCCAACAAACAGCAGTAGCCTTATAAAGGTAGCCTATTAAAATAGGGGATTTTGTTTGTGGTTGTTGTTTGGTTGTTTTTTTTAAAGACTGTTCCAGTCTCTGACTGCTAGCAACATATTTTATTACCTAATGTAAAAATATGAGAAAGCACTCCCTACCCAAAATACTTCATACATGCTCAAAAATTCTTTCTGTAAATTCTACTACCTGCTACTTCACTGTCTAATCTCTAGCCTATAATGAGTTACATTCAATTTGAGTAGAATCATGAATTGAGAGACTTTTCAATCTAGTCTACCTCTCCTAAGAAAAAAACTGCTTGCTATATTATGTTTTTTACAACTGTAATGCAGCCAGCTCTCAATTCAGTAGTCTTGGTATACAGTTAGATATTCAATTCTACACAGTGTTACCTTCATATTCAGTTCTCAATTTGCAGGCACAATAGAACAGACAGAAACACTTGCTGCAGAAAATCTCGACCACAAACACTGAAGATTCCCAAATATTGCACAAAAAAGAAAAATTACAGATCACTGTCACCACACGCATTTTTACAGCACTTATTGCAGAAGTATCCAGATGCTCATGTGTCTCAGTTTTGTACTACAGTAGTGTTTTGTCATCATTCCCAGTAGACATACTTAAGGTTCTGAAGTCAACAACTCAGGACTAAGGAGATAGATGAGGGAGATGAAAACCAATACTGGTAGACAAATTCTTTAAGCCATATGCAAAAAGACTTAAGTATTATCTTTGTCAAAAACTAACATTCAGTACCTTTTTAAATTTTCCTTGTCGCTTTGCTGCAGACTGCCCCTGGGAGTTAGAATAACATACTGTAAGAAAACATGCGCACACCACACAGGATGGAGACACCTTCTCAGTACAATTATGGTTATACTGTCAACCTACAGGTTTTTAAACTTTTAGAGAGTCACATCTATGAACAAACATGCTCTTAAAGCATGCCCTTTCAAGTTTTTAAATTAAAACAATGCATTATTGTATACACAGTCCATTACTCCTTTAAGATAAGCAAGTGTTGTTAACCACTTAGCTTAAATTAACAGAAAATTCAGCCTCAAAAGTATAGATTTTAGATCTTAACTGTTCAGTGGCACTGCTCTAGTTCATAATAAATATACAGAATTAGATACATTTCCCCCTCACAGTGCATCCACTTGCTGTGCTTCCTACTCTTTTTTGTCTGCTGGTACATACTGAGGTTCACTAAGGGCAACAGGAAGTATCTGATGCTATTTGACACCACTCTTTTTCCAGTGAACTATGACCATAACAGTAATGCCTTATACTACGACATGAGACATGCCTCAGCTAGAATTCCTCGCCATGTAAGCTCTAACACATTCTTTATCACATGGAATTTAACAGGCAATAGCTATCTACCCCCTACTTCCCATCCCAGAGATCACAGTATACAACCACTAAGCCTGGTTTTACAATAAGACAGATGAGAACTACAACCAATAGTTAAAGGAAGTGCAGAATTCAAGTTAGGGAAACTAGTATATTACATTGCTGTAACAGATTTAACATGAATTTCATCAAAGCATAATTGGAACCTTGCAGGAATCAGAAAGAAACATAAAACTAAGTATTTTAGAGTTCTTAGTTACTGTATTTTTCCTCATTGATACATAAATTCTCCTGATTGCATGTAACTGCAGGTTAGATTATGTCTGTCTATCTCCCCAAAAGGACTACCTGCAACAAAATCAGATTGAACTAACTGAACTTTACCACTCAACAAGATCTAAAGGTATGTGCCCACCTTCTCACAGAAGTTTGTTTTCTATGGAAACATACTCTAGCTCTATGTATGTTGTTCAGCAACATCTAGACATAGATCAACTACCTCTAAATCACCAGGATTGTTTCAAATTTATTCTCAGCTTTGCCATCTATTTAAAATTAGCCAAGAGAATCTTCTAAACACCTTAGTACCAGACACACACAAGAGTGATCTTGTTACTATAACCACTGTTGCAGTACAGATTCACACAGGTTAGAAAACAGTCTTTACTGCATTATGAGCAAAAAATCCTACAGCTTTTTTCTAGCATCACATAGAGATCTTACAAGAGCATTCTGTTGGAGTGTTCAGTCATATTAGTGGTTTACAACATCAGTGTGCTGCAGGTAAGAATACATGCTTATACATTTAAGTCAGCAAAATTCTTACTGCTTTGTAACAGTAATGTGTAGGTGTTAAGAAAGCAAGCATTTTTCCTGAATACTGTACACATGCAAGGAAGAGTATAGCTGTTTACTAGAGAACCAACATGCACAAAACAATATATGCACATATTTTTCATTCAAAAATTGTAATAAGCTAGGCAATTGCATGAAAT
Organism: Bucco capensis; assembly: GCA_013396975.1. Lineage (NCBI taxonomy): Eukaryota > Metazoa > Chordata > Aves > Piciformes > Bucconidae > Bucco > Bucco capensis. The sequence goes on from VWZO01015409.1 coordinate 60,826, forward strand.
CACTTTTAAAGGCTCCACATGAAAAAGAAAAGCAGTTGCTTCTAAAAACAAGCAAGGCAAACAAATTAGAATTCAAAAATGTAGAAAGTGCAATTAAATATTTTTAATTTTATAATTTCAAATAAGTCCTCAGAAGTTACTCTGATTTTATAAGGAAACAACTGCTTTTAAAAAGTGTTATTTTAGTAAACCTAGTACTAATCCCACATAATACAACACTTCCTGGCATGCCCTTTACTCCCTTCAGAAGTTTTAGGGGAAAAAAGCAGCAGTCATCCAGTTAAAATACTCACAGCTTTCTTTCCAAGCTCTGTTTTAGACAGTGTAAGAGCTCCTGCAAGGTAACATCCTGGGCCCGCTCCTTTAGGTATTCTATTCAGAGAAAGAAAGTTCAGTGTTAAAACCAGGTTCATTAGCATTCCATGGGGGCTACAACAAAGAACCCAAGCAGTGAAAGAGCAACACAAGAGGAATTACTAGGACTAAACAGATGCTATGAAAGTATCATTTTAGGTGCAGAGGCAGCTGGTTAGATGTAGATTGGGGAAAACAGGATGTCAGTAACTTACTTGTCATCAGGCAGAGATGTAACAAAGAATGGCTGACTGTGTTTTGGTGGTAATGTCAAACTGTTGGATTTCTTCTTCCCTAAGAGAGCAAGGCTATGGTTTTCATAAATATCTAAGCTCAAGGTACTAGACAATCTGTGAGAAACAATAAATGGAAGGTCTTTGATGCGATCCAGCTCACTGTTCTGTTCATGACGAATTTGTAACCGAATAGTGTAATCTCCTTTTTCCAGTTTCACAGAATACTGAAAGAGAAATTCTCATAAATTTCAAGATTAAATACTTCATCATTCACAAAGAAGCCTAGAAATAAGACTGTCATGCTTTTCTTGATCCACATAGTTTTAACCATTTAAAATATTGCTTAGTTTAGGAATCTCCTGAAAACAGTTTTCAGGCTCTGATAGCAGCCAAAACACATTTTGGGTTAACTGGAAAAAAAATTAAAGTTTACAGACCACATAATAGGCTGATGTAACTTGTCCCTATTCCTACACTGTGTTAACCGCTCAAATAATAATTGGAATTTTTCCTAAAATTACAGTTTAAAACCTCTAGTAGGTTAGCCTTGATATACTTTCCAGTTTCCTATGTAACTTTGGGTGCTCTGTGGTTTAGATTACACATTCTACTGTCTCAAACATTGTACCAGCTTTCAAAAAGAGGGAACTAGTATTCCCCTGAGATATAAAGTTGCAGTTTAAAGAGCTGACAGACTCTTTGTCCTGAGCTTTTTTTATATTCAGTTAGGAATATGCAGATAAATGAAAAAAAAACCCTCCTCAAAAAAAACAAAACCAAAAACAACAAAAAAACCACCCAACCAAAAAAGTCACCCAGATGCTCAAATTCTTAGTGTTGAAAACATTCTTTCATTTGTATCAACCTAATTCATAACTACTCTGCTTCCAGAATCTCCCCTTCCTGTGTTAAGGAGTCATGTTTCCTATTGGTGTTTTTTCCTGGATTAAGTAATTTTGAAATGATTTAGAACTGTTCTATGATGCACAACACCAGAACATTATACCTACGCATGAGGAAATCTTAGGAGCTAACAGCAAGCCTGGAAGGTAAAAAAAGAATGAAAATGTTCATACTGTGCAGAATACAGAAGGTAAAATAAATGTATTACTCTGTACCTGGTGTGGATAGGCATCTCCTGAACCCATTTGTCTTTTATTCTGGTCAAAAATAATCCACAGTTGGCTATCAAATTCAGATTCATACAGTAATTCACAAAGAAGTGGACAGCTTGGAGTTACTTCTCCACTCTTAGGCTATTAAGAGAAAGGTTAAAATGTTTAATCCACTGTTGAATAAAACAAGTAAAATACTTAAACACATATGCAAAAGGATACCTGGACTAAAGCCCATTTTCAAGCAACAGTAGGTCCTAAAGGGAATCAAATCAGAATTTTGACTGTAGAGTCCAAAGTGCAAATCTAGACCTCATTTCTCACAGAAAGCTATTTAAAGTTAAAATCTGGTTTTAGAAAACATGGTGCATTCATTAATGACTTTAAAAAAAAAACCCACACAAAACCCTTACCTGATGGAAGTTATAGGTCAAAATCATCTCATATAGTTGACGATTGTTTGGTAAAATATCTCTGGAGCCCAAAGGTTTTATTTTTGCACTCACTGGTCTGCAGTTACACAACAAAAAACAACAGAAAGTACTCTTTACCATCTTGCTTAAGCAGAAGCATGTTCTGAAGTGCATCTGAATTCCTAAAATGCTATCTAGGTATCATAAATTCCTTAGTTAAAAAGTATGTCAGTTCAAAACTAAGGTTTAGTGACATTATACATGCTGTCTAAGTAAGACATCTACAGAACTTCACAAGTATGTCTAAATGCTCAAAATTAAAGGTCATTAAGAAAAGAAAATAAAGAGGAAACCAATAGACTTCAAGGTCAGGTTAAAAAAAAAAAAATCAGGTTACTTTACATCTCTAATATCCATTCTGCAATCAGCACTTTCATTCATAGATTTAAAGATTAAAGGCACAGTAACTACACGACAGAATAAATTGTTTGTTACAGGTTATATCAGAAGAGAAACTTTAAAGGGCCTTACAGAAGTCAGAGTAGTAACGAAGAACAATGTTAACATACATAGTGTTATGTTAACTCAGATAGTTAGGACAAGCTATTGTCCAGAACAGCACAAACACTTCAGACCTTAAGCATCAAAGATTATAGGCTAAACAACAATGTAAGAAAGTCAGAGATTTGTAGATAAAGAATAGCAGAATGAGGGTGGCCTAGCATCATTTAATTTTACATTTCATTCATTCATTCTGGCAACCTTTAATTACACGATAGAAGTTTTTCTGTAAGGTTCTGTCAGCTCTTCATTGACAAGACTAGTCACCCAGTAAAACACCTGTGCTGAGTCAGACCACAGGTCCATTAAACCTGGGTTTCCTAGACTGGCAGACACCAGATAGACTGCTAACGGAAAACTTAAAAACTGAGTAATACCACACATGATACATCTCCTTAATACTCACCCTGCCCTCTAGGCATTTGAAACTCAAGAGATCAAATGAAAAGCCAATCAGTACCACTTCTTTTTCTCTGTATTATGACTCATTACCTCCAGAGACACTATTCATCCTCAATTTAAATACATAAATATTTCTCATTAATTTACCTAACTGCAGTTCATTATTGTCAGATGAATGCTTCAAATATTATAGGAAGATAAGAGCATCTCCACTTTATAAACCAAGAATGAGGCAAAGATATATTAAAGGATTGTTTTATTTCCTCACTTAAGGCGTATCAAATCAGGTATTTCTGAATCTAACATGGTGGCATGTTCATTAAGCAATAAACTCCTAAAGACCTCAATTCCAGTTATAAGTATCAAAAAGCCTCAGACAGAGCCTAAGCTCTCCACTGAGAGGCCCAGATAACAGAAAACTTTGGATTACTGATGACTGTGAAACTGTCTGGCCCAAGTCTTTAAAGCACTCCTTAAACTGTATGACATTTCTTTTTCCTCCTGAAGTGACCAACTTTAGTAATTGCTGCACTAGTTAGGAATTTTTCAAACCAGCTTTTCCTCCAAATCAGCATGTGCCAAACTGACAGAAAGATGAACACAAGTTTCCACACAGATCCTGCACCACATCCTAAAACACATTTCCCATCAAGCAAGAGAGATAAGACAGTCTTCCCAGGTCAAAAGTGGGCAGGGTCTGAAGCAGCTGCTTAAAAAAATCCCAAACAAATAGTAACACCGAATTAACTACAGTATGTTTCTTGTGATACTAAAGTGTCTTTTATCTCTAAATGTCTCCTTCAGAAACAATGAAGTGGGGTTTTTTTAATTAGCTCAAGGAAAATAATTTGTGTGGGAAAGTTACCATAATCCTCAAACTCCGAAGAAGTTAAAAGGAAGCAAGAAAGAGAACGTTGAGAAATTTTAATTGATGCTTCCAAACCCACTTAAAATTTGATAAGAATACTGTTGTTATCTTAAATTTCACTGTTAACTTGTTACTGTTTCCAACACATACAAATAGTTTTCCCACTTTCCCAGTATAGTTCACCAGAAACTACCTGAGTGTTTGAACCCAGCTTTTCAGATTTATGCATGGGGCAACATCTTCATACTTCAACAGGGACTGAACATCGAATCGTACAATGCCTTCCGAAGCATGCTAAAGAAAAAGTACAGAACAATTATGCTTCTGTCCACTTACAACATAGAGAGGGACCAGCTGGTATGTCCCTCAAAAACACAGTGCAAGCTGTGTTTATCTATATTGGAAGAAGTAATACCGCAGGAGTTTCAAAGGGTCACAAATTTGTATCTGTTTTACAACAGCAGATATACAATTGGAGCTGAAGTCTTATTCCCCCTTAATTTAAGTACTTTGTACAGAACAATCCAAGTGGCACTTAGGGCAGGTCTCGGTTTTGTCCATTTATGAAGATTTCCTTTGAACGTGTAATTCAAACAAAAGTATCATTAATCTAGAATCTTAAAAAGTATTTAATATTGCTTCTGCTTAGGATTATTATAGAACAGTTTAGTTCTGTGAAAAATAAACAATACTTCACAGGTTGGTTGGTGATGGGCAAAATCATATGAAAATGTTTTGGTTTGTTTTTTTTCCCTAGCAGTATTCCATGACAAAGCCACCAGTACATCAGCACCATTAAAACTTCTTTTATGAAAGCTACAAGTCCTTAAGGATGGGTGAAACTGTTTATAGTCTCTTATTTTTAACTCAACAAGTTCAGCTGATTTAATCCTGCTGGGATGAGGGGAGCCACTGTGCACACAGCTCTTTCTTTTCCTGCTCTACCGGTTCAAACCTAGTAACTTAGTACTATGCGTCCAGTTTATTCAGCTCTTAGAGCCTAAATACATCCAAATTCAGCTGTGGGACAGCTATAATTTGCTCTGGCCCTTAGCTGAAAAAAGGATGGAGTCAGGGTAAATCGGCATGGTGCTGCTTCATGTAGGTATTGCCATCTTAGCTCTCAAAGGGAGCCTTTGCCCCTGAGGGAGTAAAAGTCAAGCCAAGCCAGGACAGCAAAGAACACAGGAGCAAGATGAAGTACTGTAAATATTATACCAATGTTTTTAGCAACTTTTCCAGTCCTTTGGTATTACAGAGCCTTAATGTTTAATGACATCTTACCCCTGAACATATTATGCAGAGTATAGTCTTTTAGAATGGTAGTCTAGATATTCACAGGCACAGTCTGAAAATCACCTGGGGTCTCCTGTGGCCCCTGGTGCCATAACTATGCCCACAGCAGAGGGAGCATTAAATTCATTGCCCACAGTAAAGTGTGGGGAGTGATACCCATGTTCCTATAATCCTTGGATGAGTAGGATGAGCTCATTAGCCTTCTGGCAGTCATCCTAGGAGAGGGACAACTCTGATTCCAAACCTGGGCAGATGGAGCTCATTTAGTCCTGTAAGGCCTTCCATCTGAGAGAAGGACACTAATAAAACCTCTGTCCTAAGGACTTGGCTGCCAGCATCCAAGCTTGCTAGGCCCTGGCAGATGAACCTGAGGACTAAAGGGTGGGTCCAGCTCTGTGCATGCTGTGTCTCACCTAAAAAAAATCCATAGTGCAGGCTCGAGGGTGCTATCTGCTATCCTCTTTTTATCAGCGCGCTTGGAAAAGGCGCTGAGGAGGAGCATGGATGGAGCCCTCCCTGGAGCTTCGGTCGCAAAGCCTAGCCATACTAGATATTCAAGTTTATGAACTGTGGTCCCAGCAAAGTTTTTTCACACCAACACTTCCCAGTTAAGCATAGTAACAATTTCAGTCTTTTAGTATATACTTTCTACTGCTGTTAGGTTGCAGAGGGTTTTTTTTGTTTGAGGGGTTTTTTTCCCCCCTTTTTCTATACTCCCCCTACTGATTTATAATGAAAACACATAGAAAAATATCATAAATAACGGTAATGAGAATTTCTATGGAACTGAATTCCTATTTACCTACTTTTAAGAGAAAATATGAACATCTCATGTATAATGTTACTTTAAATCTTTCTAAACACAGGCAAGAATAATTCAAAATAAACAGTCCAGAAAACTTACCATGTTTAGCTGAGGAGTACCACAAAGTACACCATGGAAAGAAATTGTGTAATTAATGCTAACATCGCTAAGGCTTGCCCACCACCGAGCAACACAAAATTCAATGGTTTTTCCAGCCTGGATAACAAAAGCACAAAGTTAGACTCAAGCTCCCATCTTCCCCATTACAGTATAGCTCGAAAAAAGGTCCTGTTATTTCCAGTTCACTCCCAACTGTATAGGTTTGTACAGTACTAAATAAGACATTATACTTGGTCCAGAAAATACAAGACAGCTTCATCAAAACAAAGAGTATACCCTACAGAGAAAGGTATAGCTTTCAAATGTTACCTCATCCTTTCGTATCTTCAAACTAGGGAGACTAGGCACATATATTAAACTCATCTAACTGTTTAATATACCTGCCCTAGAAAATCTGTATCAGAAGAAGGAATCCCATTCTTTGTCTAAATATGATGACATGAAGCTTGGGATGTTTGTTTGGGTGTTGTTGTTGGTTTTATTTTTGTTAATTCACAATGTATCACTGGGGCAAACTTTGGCTAGGGAGATCTTCACAGTGAGTAAGGGACTGAACAGCACAAAAACCATAAGTACTCTCAGACTTTAGAGCCATACACCTAAATTAAGCAAGGTAGGGGACAAACTTGAGATGGGGACTCTTACCATCCACACCTGTGAATTGTTAGCTCGCTCCCTGGTTCTGTTTTGGACTCTTGAGGTAGCATTATTCAAGCTAAGCCTGCTGTTATGTATGTTATGTATCACTGTAGGAAAACAACTATGTATGTTAGCCAGCTGATTACCACCTGGCTTCAACATCAAGGAGATGTCCAAGATTACCACTTTAAACACTAAAGGCAAAATATGTTGAACTACATCTAATTTAAGAAGTCACAGCCACTATTTGAAAGTGAACCAAACTGTTTTTTATCGACAAGCACTAATAAATAAGGGCATTACCAAATAATTAAAAAACACTAGCAAGCTATTAGAGATCTTTTGAAAGCTGAATGCATTCACTACTGTAACAAACATGATTTCTTTGGGTTTTTTTAATTCAGAAAAAAAAATCTAGAATGAATTATCTTATACTGCACTGATATATTACTTTATCTCTCTTCCCCCATATCCTCTTAAGGTAACTTACTAAGACAGGAAATGCTTCAGTCACTGATCCTTTTTCTGGTAAGGATGAAAATTTGTAGAACTCATGACTTCTATACGCTTTTTGTTTCACTAGCTGAACGGCATGAAGCACAAACTTGGCAGTCACATCAGCTGAACATGAACATACTGTCACTTCTACATTGAAGAAAAAAAACAGCCCTATCTTTAGTTTCAAGAACCAAGAATTTTAGAAAGAAAGCAGAGATTCACCAGGAAAACAAGTTTCACAAGTAATTTTAATTTAAGAAGTTATGCAGTATCCCAAGTGGTTCTATATGCAAATAATGCTTAAATATCCATTATTTACAAAGACTCAGATTAAGGAAAACTAGCTAAGTTCAGGGATCAGTTAAGAGAAACAGTACCCAACTAAATAGTAAAAATTAATCAGATAGTACAAATGTATAATCCCTTCAGGACAATGTTTTGCTGAATTCCAAATTGATAATCTTATCCCTAATTTCATTTTAAAGGAAAGATTCTTGAAAGGATTACTGTTTCATAATCTCACATAGGAAGATGAGGAAAAACCTCCTTTTTTTTTTTCTCCTTGCAGAACTATGAGCTACTTTGCCCATTATGAAAACCATGTTTTCTTCAGTTAAGACATCTTCTAGCACTACATCCATACATCTTAAAAACTAGGCAAACTTTAGACTAATACTTCTCTATAAATATTATGTAATATCCCCTAGTTCACTTCAGATTTGCTGGTTTCTAGAAGACTGAGAATCAGGATTCTACTGTACATGAGATAACTCAGAATCACTCCTCTAAGAGCTTAAAATCAATTAAACATTTTATGTATTCATGGGTCAAATCATTTCTTATTCAGGTAAAAGTCAAAATGATTTCAAAACAACTTTGTGAAGTCTAACAGGTGTGATTTTTTTTTAATTTAATTAACATGGTCATTTTGCTTACCAGCCCAAGTAGCTCCCTGTGGAACATCAATGAAATGCCTTCGAATTTGACCAGGTTTAAAATGAACATCTGTATATGTCAGGTCATAGCTTGATGACTCATCTACTCTGTATGTCAAAAAGAAAACACAAGTAGTAATCAAGCAAGCTGTGAAGTCTTTAAGTATTTTAAAATGCAAAAATATTGTCAAAAAAAAAGTGTACATAAAATGAGGATATTTAGCCCTCAATACCAACTATTTTAATCCATACCAGTACAGAATCTGACGTCACAATGTATCTAATAAGTTTTAAAACAACAGCTCCACCACATTATGCAGACATCCTCGCTGCCCTTCCAAAGCTAGTGTGCTTAAACATAAAGCATCAAAATTCTAGTTTTCGGTAGATCCATTTTTCCTGGTTAAGTGACTTTCCACTAAAGTGAGCTGAGGTATGTAAGAAGCCATATTTCTACGAATGAGCTTGTCCCCTGATAGGTTTGCCAAGATACCCTCCTTCCTTATCAACATTACTGAAGTCGCATGCTTAAACCAATGATAGGCACAACAGTAACTAACTTTGCTGTATTAAAGTCATGATTATTCCAACATCCACCTGCCAAATCATAGAATCATAGATTCATAGAATGGCCAGGTTGGAAGTGACCCTAAGGATCATCTAGTTCCAACCTCCCCACACTGAGCAGGGATGCCAATCACTAGACCAGGTCACCCAGGGCTGCATCCAGCCTAGTCTTGAACACTGCCAGGGATGGAGAATCCACAACCTCTCTGGGCAACCTGTGCCAGTGCCTAACCACTCTCCGGGTAAAGAACTTCCTCATAATCTCCAATCTAAATTTCCCCTCCTTCAGTTTATAGCCATTCCCCCTTGTCCTACCACAGTCTGACCGCTTAAAAAGTCTCTCCCCTTCTGTCCTATAATCTCCCTTTAGGTACTGGAAAACTGCTATAAGATCCCCTCAAAGCCTTCTCTTCACCAGTCTGAACAATCGCAACTCTCTCAGCCTGTCCTCACAGGGGAGGTTCTGCAGTCCTTTAATCATCTTTGTGGCCTCCTCTGGACTTAATCCAACAGCTCCACATCTTTTTTATGCTGAGGAGCCCAGAACTGGATGCAGTACTCCAGGTTGGGCCTCACAAGCACAGAGTAGAGAGGCAGAATCACCTCCCTAGATCTGCTGCTCATGCCTCTCCTGATGCAGCCCAGGATGCAGTTGGCCTTCTGGGCTGCGAATATACATTGCTGGCTCATCTCCAGCTTTTCATCTATCATGACCCCCAAGTCCTTCTCTGCACTGCTGCTTACAATGAGCTCTTCACCCAGTCTATACTCATACCTAGGGTTACTCCTACCCAAATGCAGGACCTTGCATTTTGACTTATTAAACTCCATTTTATTCTCTTGGGCCCACTCTTCAAGTTTGTCCAGATCCCTCTGGATGGCATCCCGCCCTTCTGGCATATCAACCACACCACTCAGCTTCGTGTCATCCGCACACTTGCTGAGGGTGCAAATAACGCCCATCACTTCTATGTACTCTACTCCATAAGATTTAGAAATTAAAAAGAAAAAAACAAAACAAAAGAATCTCCAGTTAATCTACACTACAAGTACACTAATTGATACTTTGGTCAACAAGCCAGAAGTTATCTGTATTCTCATTGACCAGGTAGCTGCTGCCACTGTGGCTAAGCCCAACAGAACACAGTGGTTCCTGACTGGCAGGGCCAAAGCTACAAAAAAGCCACTGCTGTATAAGTCAGCCATGAGAATCTTTTCAGATCTCTGCTCCCTTATCAATGTTAGTAGTAAGTTTAAGAACTCCTAGAGAAAGAAAGCGGTTAAATAAATAAGTGGGTACAGAAAACTAAACTAAACTTAGAGCCTGCAGATAAAGTTTACCGACCTTGTTGGTATAACAACAGTTATTGGAACTCTGAACAGAGGGCCTGCATTAGGCATTGCTGTATCATATCCACACACCTAACAAAACAAAATACAGCCACTTAAATCTTCAGTCAAAATGGAATTACAGCAGACAACATTAAATTTAAACTAGTTGTAGAGTATTTTGAACCTTTGCAGTTATAACTGAGGAAAAAAAGTTCTTTATATCTTTATTTAACCACTGTCATCCTAGAAATAATAAAATGGCAACATTCACCAAAAAAACCCTAACCAGACCTAGTTTTCACACTTATTTCAGTATTTCCCCAGAAGTTTTCAAGATTTCAACCCACATTTGATAGTCCCTATATCAATCTAGAATTCAACTCAGAATTTATCCCAAATAGCCTTACTATTTTATTTGAGCTACTTTTGTTGTTGAATCAATAATATTTTAATCCTTGTTTTCCAGGATTATGTTTGAGAAAATATAGTTCAATTTACCATGCCATTCATGGTCAAGACTGAAATAATACCTCTGAAAATTTGTTCCATTATAACTTTGCTAAAATGTACTCAGTGGTACCATAGAAGACTTCCAACTCAAGCAAGCCATTTCTAAAAAAGCAAGCTGATACCATCTTCACTGTGATCACAACTACTGTGCAATGGAAACATTTCAATGACAATACAAGGCGAGGGATCAGGATGGAGAGGGTTGAAAAATATCTTTTGATGGTGGTTTTCTTTTGCAGGAGTGAAAGAAAACTGAGAAATGTAATGGCTTTCATATTGAAATTTGGACAAATTTAATATAACTACTCAATGTCAGCAAAATGCTTCTGCTGTACACAGCTATTACCACATACTTTTCTCTTAAGCCTTTCAGAATAGGACGGGGTAGAGGTAAAGAAAATAGGTTGTATCACTGTATGAAAACAATTCCAAGGTAAAGCAAAATCGTGGGTCCAGGTAAGACTGCATGGCAACATCACAAAAGCTACGCCAGTGCTTAAGCCACCACAGAAAGAGAGAAACATTTAAGACCTCATAAACTCACAAATCTCTATCCTCAATTACGGTACAGGACTGAGCCAGATAGCCACATGTGAAAATATATCCAGAGGGGGATAAAAAAAAAATAAAAAAATCACCAACTTAATGAATGGTTATTTATTTGGTTTATACTTTCTACATGCTTTTGTTTTTTAAACACAGATACCTGAAGTCCCATTAGCACATGCTATATAACACTGTATAGTGTAACTTGCTGAATTACGGATTAAGCCTGTATACTGAAACAGTGTGGCACTATTTTCTGCCCTGTACAGTACACAGCTTTTATTTCCTTAAAAACTACTTTTACAAAAAGTTGATAGACACCACATGAAAAGGAAAGGGCACACAATCTTGATTAGAACACCAGTACTTCAATACCTCTGTATAATGCAGTCCTTCTCTCAGGCCACGTGGATCCACACGAATATTTATGTGTCGACACTGGTTCATAAGCTCTAAATGACTAGGACACTGGACCCATGGTGCATTTGAAGTTAAAGCTAAATGAAGCTGGAGAGATATTCTCTCAGTGTTTTCTGTTAAGAAACAAATTTTTAAAACAGTTGAGTAACACAAATATATGCTTGTATTCTACTATAACGCAGTATCTGACATTAAAATGTACACATCAGTAAAATGTAGTATGAACCAATTCATTAGAGCCTCTGGATATCAGATTCTCCACAAAGGAGAGTGTTCTATATTATTTCTTTTGACTTAAGAAAAATAATAGCAGCACTGTACAGTAAAATAAAGGTTGTACCCAACATTGAAATTTCCCCCCAAACCAGTCAAACCTGACAAAGTCAAAAGTAAGCATTGCCTACTACGCTCAGTTACAAATGACATAGTCTGAAAGCAGGTATGAACTTCCCTGTACAGATACATAGTCTTGCCTAATACAGAGAATTACAATATAAAGCAACTGCACTGATCCTGAAGGTTATGTTAATTACCAAATTACATTATAAAGCAACATAAGCACGAGGTAAAATCTATTGAAAATTAACCATGATGATCTACTCTGACTTTGCAGACAGCCAATTTAGCAATTTTGCAAATTTGCTTCCATGTCAAAAAGTTATGGGTTAAAGAACACCTTCCAGAAAAGAATCCAACCCTAGTTGGAATATTTTCATGACACTGAAAAAAGTTTTCCACTTTTCCAAGTCCTCCTTAACCTTAGCTTAATTCTCAGATGTTTCATTCCATCTTTGTTAAGTACAGAAAAGAACACTCTTATCAGCTGTAATTCCCTCATAGGAACATGAGAAGCAATGAAAGCTCAAAGAGAACTTCTAACAGACAGAGCAGTTCAGCCTCCCTTAACCTCTTATAATAGTTTCTTAAATGACAGGGGTCTGAGCAACCTGATCTAGTGGGAGGTGTCCCTGCCCACAGCAGGGGGGTTGGAACGAGATGATCTTTAAGGTCCCTTCCAACCCTGACAATTCTATGATCTTGCTGAAGACTCTAGATGCAGCTGGAGTGAATGGAAGTCTAGTTTGTTAAACTAAGAAGTTTTTTTTGAGGGTTGTGGAAACTTAAGACAACTCCAAATCTAGAATTTATGGTCTTTAAATAATTAAGAAACAAATTTCCTGGTAAGTTCTTCCATGTTTAGAAGAGTAACATTCTTTGTCTAGAGTTACCTACCCTGAAAAATCTACCATTTCATCACACTTTTGTCCTGGAGTGATTAAAATTTAAGAGTGTACGTCATGTTCCCTTTTGGACTTTTGAGTTTGGATATGGACACTGTTTCTTTAAAAGAAAAGGACTCAGTAGTTGAACTCTTTCATCCCCCCGAAAGAATTTGCCGGGAGGAGCCGAGGAACTGATAAGATAAAAACGAAACCTCACAGATACGCAGTGTAAACGGAAGCCTGTAAGCATGTCACGTGAGAGAGTTCTCCCTTCCAGTTTCCGCTGCTTGCTGTTCCTCCTTCCTGCTTCCTGTCTCTCTCTTGAATCGGCTGTGCTTTGATTCGGCTTTTTCTCCCTTTTTAGGGAAAAGGGGGGCCTCTGGCATTCTTGAAATTCCTCTGGATGTTCTTGAAGGTAGAGAGGGAGTGATAAGGGGGGAGGAGGTGTTTGATTTGAAACCTGCCGAATTTGTGCCGGCAGGACAGACATTGATGATTTATGGTAGGGAGAAAGGGCCAAAAGCCATCTTTGAACTAACCGCCTTATCTTTCTTTATTGCTTATCTCTTTCATATTGTTGTACCATTTAAATTTAGATAAAGCTATTCTTAGAAATTCACTGTCTGCGTGCCTAGTGCTTTTGTTTTTGTTTACTGTTGTCCCCGTCTTATTGGGGAGAGGGGCGTCTTGGAGACCTTTCCTCAAAAGATTGTTCTTTTGACCCTAGCTTCTGGTCAAACCAGGACAAATTTAGAGATAGTTGATTACTTTTCCCTAGCCCCGCTACTTTGCTTTAAATTTCTTCAGAACAAGTAGAGATCTCACTTTTCAGCAAGAGGAAGCATGAAGCGGCAAAATCACTCAATAGGTGGAAGTGCTGCAGTGAGAAGTCTGAGGTTAGAATGGAAAAGTTGCTTGGCTGCATGCCTTCATTTACCATAAAATTGAGAGCTGCACTCCTTTAATCACGCAGATTCCTATCACTTCTCATCACAGTTTTTTTTGTTTAAAGATTATACTTTATTTCCCCACCACCTACTCCCAGCATACAAAAGCTCTTTCCTACCTGTATTCTCAGGAAAGACAGGTTCTATGCCAATCCCACGATCAGAAGGTGCAGCTATCTGGGCAGGATCTCTGAGGTAGATTCCACGATTGCTGCCGACAGTAACTGTGAAGCCTATGTTACTTGCAAATGATGAATTCTGAATGAGGTAGTCATAGGCTTTATCAATCTGTTAGAAAGAGCACATTCTAACTTAACAGATTTCAACTTAATAGTAATTTATGCATATTATCTTCAATATGAAGAATTCAACAAGCACAGCAATAGTGAAGTAACTCACGTGCTACCTGAGTCACTCTGATTACGTTTTACATGATAGTATATAAAATGAGGCAACATTTTCAGTCTGCAGTGGCCACACAGAGCACAGAAAGTCAAGAACATTAAAACATTTTTAAAAAATCTCCTTTGCTATAAATCCATCAGAAGATGCACAACAAAAGTTTTCAGAGACCACTTCAAACACAAAGAGGATTTTGAATGCTTGAGTATACTATACTAATTTAGGTGCCCTTCTCATATGTGGAGCAACACCAGTTAAGCATTTAAACCTTTTATATAATAAAAGAATTTGAGCAGTTCAAAAGAGACAAAGCAATATGCAATGCTCATTTAAGTTTTACATATTGACATAATAGAATCAGGTCATGAAATCCAGACTTGAATTTAAGTCCGACACAGTAAACTCAAATTACAAGTTCACCTTTTTGTTTTAAAAATACACCTTTCTATCTCGCTTTCTACTCTACTGGCTCCAAAAATCTTACACCATCTTGTACTTCACAGTGAGCCACCTTCACTGGTAGAGAGTACTCTCCTTTGAGACAAATGAATATAAACCTGATTCGGTCTCTCTGATCAGGGTTTTACCACCTGTTTTAACACATGCCTTAATCACAGATAAGGATATCATAGGGTATGACCAGTACTGTACATTTTTCTGTGGTGGTGTTTGCTCAGGATACAGCTACCACCTTCTGTATCAAACTCAGTGTTACAGATGTACATAGTGGACATTACCTGCTAGGTTCTAGCACACCCAGAAACCAAGTTTAGGCCTGAGCATTTACTATGTAGCATCCTTTACGTATGAGAGTAAAATCTCAGTAACTCTACTCAGCTAGGATGGGAGTGATGGCTGGTTTTTACCAGCAGCAGTTCTTTTGAGAATCTAAGCTAATGCACACGAAGACTGTCACTCACTATGTCTTAAAGGATCACATCACAGATTTCCAAGCTACTCCAAGGTCCATATAGGACACAACGAACACTCAGAATTTTAAGTGCAGGTCCAGAGCAAAGTCATCACACAATTTGTGGACCAGTGTGGGTATCTCTGTATTTTCACTAAAAGTTGGTACTGCAAGTTCCAGTTATCTGCACAGAACAAGTTCAGCTCTCTGACAGTAACACAAACAGATTTTTAGACATTAGGACAGAATTTAGGCATACAAATTCACAAGTGGCTGATAAAAATCCACATCCCACTTATGTTCACATACATTTTCAATCAGTCTAAGAATATGTCTAGTTAATATTTATTCTACAGTAACTGCATGCAGACACTGAAAGAACTGTCTCATTCCTTCTCCCCTCCCACTACATTCCCTTCTCCCTCAATCACATTTGAGAAATAGATAGCATGGCAGTAAGTTGAGTAAGCTCATGTAGAAAGCTGCTCTTTTTTTGTGGGTTAGTTTTCCACTGGCAGTTATTTATATTATGTCGGGTTTTTTGATAGCAAGTACCTGAATAATACCATGTCCTTGTGCAAATACTTCTATGTTTTCAGCTCTCACTGCAGTATTTTCTAAAGCTCTTCTGACAGAATGAACAGTGTAATCAACAGCGTTAGCTTTCAGTCCTGAAATTAAAAATAAGGGTCATACTGGAGACAACAAAAAAATCAAAAAAAAGCTAACTTCCAAAAACTATCTCGTATATGCATCTAGGTTATGCATCTATATTTAACACTGTAGCACGTTACCTGACAATACTAATGCAATGCCTCCACACGCATTGGGAGAAGACATGGATGTGCCATTCATGAGTTGTGTTCCTCGCAGAGTCCAGTTTGGAACAGAAGCAATAGCACCTCCTGGGGCACTAATACTTACACCAAGGGCTCCATCAGTGCTAGTGTTAAAACAGAATGGTTGAAAAACATTTCTTTTTTCTATACACTTTATCTTAGTTATCTGTGCACTTAAAATAATTCTAGCTTTTCACATGTACATTGCTTCACTAAATCCATTAACCCATTAAACCCAAGAAAAAGCACGCTACTAAGAAGCAGTTAAAATGTTGCATTAATCATCAACTATGCCTGTTTTTCAGTACTCCACCAGGCTTCAGATTAGTTAGCAGAATATCTTCCAGGATTTGAATTAGAAAATGCACGCAAACAAACCAATTAAACACTTCAACACAACTTAGTATTCTATACAGCAGATTTAACAGTAATTATTTTTAAAGAAAAACAGTAAAAGGGAGAGGAAGACTAGAAAAGGATCCAATATCCTGATCTCTAATTCTGCATGCTGCCACTTCACTACAAGGTCAAATTCAAAGTTACAACACAAAACCTCAGAAAATGAGAGCAAGGGGAGAAGACAAAAAAAGGAATGTCAAGAGGTGGATCAGCATGAGCTGGGCCTAAGCCACCATTCTTTCCCACCCAAGCATATTTAAGAATGGAGTGAGTACCTATGGCACAGTTAAAGCAGCACCTAGTTTCCAACTGCATGAGCCCAATATACTCCATCATCCTTGCTCTGGCTATACACAAATTGCACCACTTAAATAACAGCAGCACTGTGCCTGAGCTATTTAGTTCTGTGGAGATGCAGAATATTTTAGGGTATTTATATCCCACATTAACAGCTTCACATGTCTAAAATCTGTCTCAAATCATAGTACTCTCAGTATGATACTGTAATATAACATTTGGACATTATTGTATGACAGCCCTATACAGACAATAGGTTCTGTGTCATGACACTTCTGGGCAAGCAGTGCACAACTGTCTCTGCCTGAAAGTCTCTACTGCTTACTAGGACAGATTGAGCCTCTAACTCAGTCCTGCTCTAGCAGAGCCTTAGGACTGCATGTTGCACCCTACACAAGGGGAATACTCCTATGGTCACACTTGGGCCTTTCAGCTAACATATGCTCATTCTGGCTATTTTACAATGCAAAGTGACAAAGCACACAAAATATAGTTTGTACATATGCATGTGTGTATATCAACATTAATTACAAATCTTTTTCTTTCTCAGTTGAAGGCAGAGGGCCACATTTCTCTTTTACCTACATAAAATGTTCTTGGAACAGTATACTTGCTTGTAAATATAAAAACACCATAATAGCTAACATCAATGACAGTAGGGAAGCATTTGTTATACAACTAGCAAATAAACCAGCGATCAATCTCGCGCTGTTTTTTACGTTTTCCAGCACCAAATACTATCATAGGATAAACTACAAAAGACATTATAGAGTAATTATACCATGACTCACAAGAACAATTCCAAACACAGGCAAGAACTCTGCAAGAGATGCTATTCTTTTTCTCTTATTTGGATACCACATCACTATTAAATGCTTCTGAGACATGAATGAAACAAAAATTGAAGTTCTCATTGCCCCCAAATTTTTTTTTCTAGATCTTTGAGATAACTTTATATAACATGAGGTGGTAAAGTATTTTCGTCTGCTTACTCGCACCTCTACTGGACTCAAGAAAAACCCCAAAGTTGTGCCATCACAGCAATGTGACTAAAGCCAGAAGCAACACCACTGCAGTAACAGTATTTATTTTAATCTTCAATGTTAACAAAGCAGTTAATTTCAGCACACCAACTTAATCAAATAAATGCTACTGAAAAAAAACTCTGAAGAAAAAATTTCAGGAAAAGAACACATTTCTAAACAACTTTTCAAGAATTTTTTTTCATTTCTGAATATATTTGTGCTCATCAAATATACTTTCTTGAAACACACAGAGGCTGTGCTGAGGCAGTTCAGCAGTCCTCTCCCAGGAGCTCTAGAACCTGACACACAACTGCCTTCAAGAACAGCAGGGTACCTATGATCTACTCATGGGAAAGAAATTTTTTTATTCTGATATTAATGACCAATTTTTAGAATTTGAATTACATAATGTGGCACTCAAAATAATGAATTTGTTCTTTTAGTGTAACCTACCTTGGCCCTCTGGATGACCAAGTATATTGATTTGCTGGCAGTTTTTCTCTTAAAGAGTATTCAGCAACCATCATGTCAGGTGATACGTAGGCACCAACACCTGTAAAAAACATACAAGCATTTTAGATGTATAATGATTTCTTACTACAAGCAAAAATAGAGTATTTCTGTGTTTTAAATTCATTGTGAGAATAACATTTGCTTGGCAAATCCAGGTATTTTTACAAGCACATATAAAGCAGCATGCTATACAGGAACTATGCTAATAGCCATAATGTATATTAAAATATCATGTAAACATTAATGTTCCATTTTTAGCCAAATGGAATATAATGTATTCACCTCCTACACACCTTTCATTTCTTCATTTGTTTTAGATTTAGTTCAGCAATCAACTGGTGATCTCAAAACAGGTAACACAAGCACAAAGCTTGAAAAGACAGAATCATAGAACAGTTACAGATGGAATAGACCTTGAAGATTGAGTCCAGCCTTTGTCCCAGCCCTATCAACCTGCTAAATGATACCCCGCAATGCAAAATCCACCCGTCTGAATACTGTCAAAATTTTCTTTTTCCAAAAGAAATTATTTACCTATTACACTAGATGTAGTTCCACCTGGACATCCTACTGTAGAAAGGCAAGGGCCATTATTTCCTGCACTTGAAACATAGATTATGTTGTGTTTCCATACTGCTTCATTAATTACTTCACAAATTCTCCTGATGTAAGAGGCGAAAAACAAAAAAAAAAAACAAAAAAAAGGGTAATTTAATCAACAATATTGCTTTCTTCCCATAGGGCAAAATTCCTATTTCTACTAGACTCTCTGTGCCAAGTCCTAGAACAAGGAGTATTGTGCAGCCTGCTTCCCGTACTTAACAGAAGCAGTTCCAGAAAAGAAGCTGACCACAGAAAAATATTTTCTGGTTTTAAAAAGGAGGAGCAGTTATGTAGCAATATTAGGTCTTCCAGAAAACTTCCACACATTACATGGTGTTCCAACTAAAAAAATTCTTTATTAATTTAAAATACTGCTTGTATCGTAAATCGACAGCACTTTCAGTACTTTTATTTAGCTTTTGAAGATAATTAAAAATGTAAACTGCCCCGTTTTAATGTATACGAGTCATTTGGGCCTGGAAAATTCATTCTTACTGACCATTCACACAAAACTCAACAAATGTAATTCTACTTCTGTGATATTAAAATACTTTGTACTAACTACAGTAGTAACTCACCCAGAATTTGGCCAATGCGTTGCCTCTCCATAGCTATAGTTGACAAGATCACATTTGTATTTTATTGCTTCTATCATCTGATAAAGTAAAAATAAAAGCCAAAATACATACTAGTCATAGAGTAAGTCACTTAAAGAATGGCAAAAAACATCTGCTTAAACTGATCTGCCACAGATCTAAGAAAAAAGGATAAATTTCTTTTGACTCTACAAAAGAAAATTATTTACTTCAGTTATTTGTGCTATTTTCCCAGTGAACACACAGAATAAAAAACCACTCTCTTTGTTTTTTTGTTGGAAATATTCTAGAACCATAAAAACACAGCCTATAAGCAAGAAGACTGGAAAGCATTCCATAATATTCTACAATTAAGTCACACTGCTGATACAAATCATTTATTCTGTGAAATACCTACAGCTCTTATTAGACCAGTGCCAGTTTCCATTGTACTTAATCTTGTATCACCAATCTTGATTGCAAGAATCTGAGCTCCAGGAGCCACACCATTTCGTTCTGGTTCTTCTGGAAAGTATCCAGCTGCAATACTAGCCACATGTGTTCCATGTGCTCCTGAGCAAATGAAAAGGTGTATCACTGTATGTTTAGTGAAGTCCATTTATACCAATTTAAAACACTACAGCTCAATTAATTTTCAGTTATTGATCTATAAGATTATAAATTCAGTTGGTGGCCAGCCACAAGTGGTGTTCCCCAGGGCTCAGTATTTGGGCCAGTTTTGTTTAATATCTGCATCAGTGATCTGGAGGACAGAAACAAGGGCACCCTCAGTAAGTTTGCAGATGACACTAAGTTGGGTGGAAATGTTGATCTGCTTGAGGGTAAGAAGGCTCTGCAGAGGGATCCAGACAGGCTGGATTGATGGGCCAAGGCCAACTGCATGAAATTCAACAAAGCCAAGTACTGGGTCCTGCACTTGGGTCACAACAAACCTGTGAAACACTACAAGCCTCGGGAAGAGCTGACAGAAAACTGTCCAGAGGAAAATCACCTAGGAGTGCTGGTTGACAGTCAGGTGAATATAAGCCAGCAGTGTGCCCAGATAGCCAATAGCATTCTGGTTTGTGTTAGAAATAGCGTGGTCAGCAGGACTGGGGAAGCCATTATACCTCTGTGCTCTGCACTGGTGAGGCCATACCTCAAATACTGTTTGGTTTTGGGCCCCTCACTACAAGACAGACATTAAGGTGCTGGAACATGTCCAAAGAAGAGCAACAAAGCTGGTGAAAGGACTAGAGCACAAGTGCTGAGGAGAGGCTGAGGGAACTGGGGTTGTTTCATCTACAGAAGAGGAGCTTGAGGGGAGACCTTCTCTCTCTCTCTTTCTCTCCAACTACTTGAAAGGGTGTTTTAGTGAGGTTTGTTCTCCCAAGTAACTAGTGACAGAATAAGAGCATACAGCCTCAAGCTGCACCACGGCAAGTTTAGGTTGGATATTAGGTAAAGTTTCTTCACCAAAGGTTTGTCAAGCACTGGAACAGGCTCCCCAGCAAAGTGGTGGAGTCACCATCCCTGGAGGTATTTAAAAGATGTGTTGCTTACAGACATGATGTAGGGGTGGACTTGGCAGTGCTACTGGACTTACTGATCTTAAGGGTCTTTTCCAACCTAAACGATTTTGTCACTCTAGAAAGTGAGTACAGGGTTCAAATCACTTATTTAATAAATGTTATATACTACTAAGAAATAAACCCAAACCAGTAAACAGCAACTATCTGCAAAATAAAACAGCTTTTTGAGCAGAGAAAGGAGGCAGAAGATGGACAGAAAGGAAGCATTAACTTAATTCCAGAACAAAATTTCAAAGGCTCAACAGCTTCCTACTCCAAATTAGGAAAAATGTGCCTGAGATGACTCAGATAGTGGAGATTAAAAAAACCAAAAACAAAACAAAAAAACCCAACCTGCACATAAGTATAAGAAACCTCTCAAAAAAATTACCATCGATTTAGAAACCAGACCTACTTCTGTAGTTCTACTGATATGGGATTGCTTCAAGACAAATCATGAGCATTTTTCAAATCAAATACATGCATACCACCTTAACCACCCAGGATGCTTCCAAAACAAAATATGATTGTATAAACAATACAAAAAAAACAGTTCAAAGAGGTTGGAGCTACAGATATAGTGACACCTGCCACCACAAAATGGTTTGGATACACCAAAATAAAGATTAACGTGCCTTTTGCTCATTGGTTATCTTTCTTACTTAAAATTCTTAAATTATATAAGCACAAAAGACAGCAACTAAAACACAATCACCCCCTATATTTATGAAACAAACAAAAAAAGTTACTTTGAAATAAGGTTCTCTTTATTTTAGGCTTTAAGATGCAAGAAGGTCTTAAGGAATACTGAAATACAAGCATTCTGAGTATATATGCATATGTACACAAGGCTGACAATATTTCAGCCAAAAATGCAAGCAAGTTTGGTGATGAGCTGTAATTACAGGTTTAGTTCAGGACATCTGAATATTGATCTTGATTGTCACAGTAATGAACACTGTATTAAGACAGTTGCCTTGAGCCATATGAAATATATGAGGACTCAATACAAATTGCAGCTTCTCATGATACGTAGTCAGCATCAAGATTTTCTTAAGATTACTTTCATTTACCTCCACTTGTCACTATGGAAAGAAGGTTTCCATCTTCATATATATTCACAGAATAATTCAGCATCTCAGATGTTCCAAAAGATCCGTATTCCTGAGCTTCTCTGTAGGTTCTGAGCACTGTACAGCTAGTTAAGTCACCACTCTCACTCGTATCTATACAGGCTCTGTTGACAAAAACAAAGGCAATTTGTCAGCTGCTGTAAACTTTTGGTTATCCCTCCACCACCACCCCCCAGCAAAGAGTACCACAAGGCTTCAAGAAGTCTGGTTTTTGTTTATGGTAACCTATTCAAGTCAATATTTTTAAACAGTGTTGTTTACACTAGAAATTCAGAAACTACAAAGATGTCTAGATAAACTGATTTTCAAATGCTACTAAATTCAAACCTTTGAAAAGCAAGCATATGAAAATTGAGGCAATTTCTTCAAGGAAGAAATTTTAGTACAACTAGCTGTTCAATGCTGGTACACAAACATTTGAAGTCTTGCATTATGTTTTTTGTGATGCGTATTATCAGGCCATGACATATTACATCCCAAAGTTTGTACAGACTTCTGTTTTGGTGTTTCGTGATGAGATTTTGTTTGGTTAGTTGGTTGTTTTCCTGCCACCAATGGATACTCAAAGCAATTTTACTCTGCCTCAGAGGAAAATTCCATAAGCTCACACTTTATATCACACTATCTTTTATAAGACTTCATTCTACTCCATCTTCAGCTGGGAATGGAACTTTGTCATAAAATTCACGTGATAAAGTACAATTATTTTAAAGCAAACAATACTTAAGATCTCTATAAAGAGAGGCAGATGTAAAAGTTAACAGTTTTTATTTTAGGTGCAGAACAAGTCATTTTAGATAAGTTCAGGAATTTACCTCCAGGTGTCACCATCATTCCATACAAGACAATCATATACTGGGCCAGGATCACTATATTTTTTCTCAAAAGAATTCAACAGTTCCACTTGATTTTGAAGTTCTTCCTTTATTAGCTTATTTACCTAATAACATAAAAAAAAATACAGTTAGAGTATTTCTAAAATTATTACAAGATAGGTAATCCTATATTCCTTTGTGATGCTATACATTTGTTCCACTACTTTATCAAAAGTGTAAGATTATCCTAGGAGCCACAAGCATCCAGAAGTTCAGTGGTCTTTAACACTGTATTTTTTAATTGGGCCTGTTACGTAAAGCTATTGCCAATTTCTGTAACTGTAACATTTGAAGACCTCATTTTTTATTTGTGCTGGGTTTTTTGTTGGTTTTGTTTGGTTGGTTGTTTTTTTTACAGATTGTTAAGTGATCCAGAAGTGAACCAAGGCATTTCTGGTGCTTCACTGAAATAGTACCTTGTTTACTAAAGAAAGGATATCACACACACAGAATCACACAGAATCGATCGGGCTGGAAAGACCTCCGAGATCATCAAGTCCAACCCTCCATCAACTCAAATCCATTTACTAGATCATGGCACTCAGTGCCACATCCAATCTTTGCTTAAAAATCTCCAGGGATGGTGAATCCACCACCTCTCCAGGCAGGCCATTCCNGATGTTTAGAAGATTCCAACTCCGAACACAGAAAGGATGACAGCCTCAAAAAAACCCAGAACATTAAATTAAAAATAAAACTTACTAAAATATGCTATGAAGTATTTGAAATAATACCCTTTTCACATTTCACAACAAATTTAGAAAGCTAACAACACCAAGCAAATCACACAACCATTCATATATAGACTTCTTAAGTTAAATAGAAGATACACTGGTAAGTAAGTTATTTGCCCGAATAATCACACGTATCTTTCCTTCACCCATCTTATAAAACATTTTAATGATCTCAATCAGTAAAAAACTGTTGCAAACAACAAGTTTACAAATTTATTTAGACTTACAGAAACCTGGGAAGGAGAGCTATGAGCAGCATCAAATTCTTCTTGTTTCCTGCAGGCCTCTGCTAGAGCCAGTCTGTGAACAGGATCCCAGAGCTTTTCCTTGCGTTCTTTCTGCAAAATAAAACCAGGTTACTCAAAATATACACAAACACATAAGCCAAAGTATGAAGACTACAAAATTAATTTTGAAAACTCCGATTTGAGACACAATGGCTAAAAAAAGTCAATACAATACTATAAATAAACATAAATTTCCTACACAGAAAAAAAAGAAATTGCTATCAGCGATTCCTTGACTTTTCGCCTTAATAGACCATGGCAAAGAGGACCACCAGGCCACCTCCTTCTGTTCTGAAAAACTGGAGGAAATGGATCACATCAAAACAAAATTCTGTGACAGAACAGCTCTCAAGTGCCGGATACCACCCTATGTGTGTTAGCAAATCACACATAGTTACCTAGAAAACAGGTAGTTACCCAGAAAACCTTAAGAATCAGAACAGTTAAATATGACTATACATCAGAAGCACAATGTAATTCCTTACCTGAATCCTCTCCTTAAGAGCTTTAGGATAGATATCATAGCCATTTTTTATGCCAATGTGGTATCTGCCTGAAGGATTCCTCCA
Organism: Bucco capensis; assembly: GCA_013396975.1. NCBI lineage: Eukaryota > Metazoa > Chordata > Aves > Piciformes > Bucconidae > Bucco > Bucco capensis. The sequence goes on from VWZO01015409.1 coordinate 85,345, forward strand.
GTTTGCTGGAATCTACAGAAAAGTGTATGCAGAAATAGGTTAATTAATGGCATTAAAAAAACAAACCCCCAAAACCCCTGAACACTGTGTAAGAGAGCTTAGCAGAATAGACTTGAGACTTGCAAATATCAGCCATTTAATTTCCTGTCTCCATGACAGTAACTACCACACTGTTTCAACAACGTAATTTTGATACAGTTCAAAAGGAACGAGTATCAAGTCATGTGACACTGCCATTGAACAGTTGCCCTGATGCTCTACTTTTAAAATAAACAGTCCCAGCAGTGACTTTATTAGGTAAAGGTCTGGGGAAATAATAGCACTACAAATGAAAAGAAGCAACCTAGCACGAAGGGCAATTATGGTTAGAGAGGTCATGACAAATATCTGAATGTGTAATTTCATATCTTGCCGAAGTTTAGAATCTCAGTATATCAGATCCACAATTCCTAGTAACAACAGCAAAAGAGAGCAACAGATTCACCCATGCAATCATATTTCACGCAAGAGTCAGAAGACAGTTGATAGCATGGAGAGATACAAAGATTTTATGTGCCCATATCACTTCATCAGTCTAAGCAGTCTATTAAGAGCACGTCAGTAACACCAGCAATTCCACAGCCTAGATGTCTCCCAGAAATCATCACATCCTTTCTGAAAACCCTACACCATTTCTGTCCTATTTATAGTGAGAAAGCAATGAACCCACAACTAAGTTCCCACAGATTTTTTGGTCTCAAAAACTATTTACCACAAGCTTAACATGATTCCTCTTGTAGTTTATATAAATATGGAAAATACTAGCACTTTTAATCAGAACAGAGTCTGATAATTTTAAAGGTTATTATGTTTTTTTCAGCCAACTTCTAAAACTGTATCAGGTACTGATTCGAACAGAGAAATTAAATGATTATCACGTCCCCAACAAAACTTTGTGCACACCCCTATTCAGCTATAAAGAATATTCAGTAAAGAGAGATATGAAAAGTACAAGAAACAGCAAGCAATAAATATGAAGATGACCAAATGCAGTATTAGTTTTGGGTAAGACCTGGTTAAAAGGAAGTAAGTTCTGCAGAAATCAAAACAGGTGAGAAAAAGCAGCAGATGCCCAGTCGTGTCTTTTTACCACCACATACTTACCTTTAAAGTTCTTCCAGAAAGACCAGTAATTTCCCCATCTTTAGGTTCTACAATGGTACACGTAGTTACATCACCACTGCCTGTTGTATCAATTATATCTATTATCTTGGGTTTCCCATCAGTTGTAATCTGAAAATAGGAGAATAGAAAAACTGAAAATGTAATTAACTACCCTTCAGCATACAAATCAGGAAATTTTTCGTTTTTCTTACTAAAAGTATCAAATAATTCAAAATATCAAGCACCTAACCTTGAACTGAAAGACAAATAACCAACTTGAAGTTAGTTAAATGTTCAATGAACTAAGAGCAACATGTCCATCTTTCTAGTTTATATGAAGTCAACAGCATGATCAAGCTGTTTCATAAAAGTCACACTGTTGCTGCCAGAAAGACAAGAGTCAATGTTACCCCAACATATAATGAGAAATCCTTTCAAGGTCTCAAATTATCATGGTTTAAAACCAAATTAAAAAAAACCAACAAACCCAAACCAAACAAAATTCACAAACACACGCAGAAAACCAGAAAAATAACAAGCAACCTCTGCCCAAATAAAAACAGGTTTAAACAGCTGAGAGAACCAAACCCCAAAATCCCCAAGCTAGAGTAATCATAAAAAGGATATTAATTTCATCTCCCAGAAGGTAACAACTTTTTAAGAGTCTTGCTAAGGAAGAACTTCCATTACAGAATCCAACACTGTTACACAGTTCATAGAAATCCATGTTTAGTTAAAAAAATTGTCAAAACAAGTCCCATAACTCTGAGGCTAAATATAAAATAATCAAGTGAACCTGATCAATACCTTTGTGTGAACAGAAAAATACCAAAGTAATGGATTTATTACAGACAGATGGTGTATTTTAGTACCTTTTGTATTAGAATTTAAAAAAACTAAGACATTTTATACACTTAAAAACATTTTATAGTGTATTTACAACAAAATCCCCAATTCTATCTTTAATAACATGGTTTGCCTACAGCCATTTGAAAATAAATAATGATCTACTCCTTCATATCTGAAAATGATCTTGTTGTTTATATGTTTTAGTTTGAAAAACATACTTTCATTTTAGCTCTGACTTTGTAAAGCAAATAGATTAGTTAGTTGAGCACATTAAAAAGAATTTATTTGCATAATCCTGGCAGTTGATCAGTGTAATAGAAATAGAAGAGAACCAGTATCTGTGACAATCCCAAATTAAAAGGCAAAGCCAGATGTGTTTGAGCATGATTTTGCCAGTCCACACAGTGTTACTGATTCCAACTGATAGCTACTCTGGCAACAAGAGATGAACAGTTCTTCATCACTTTCATCATGGGACTGCTGATCATCATTACAAATACAATAATTTTCAAGCAATTTTGTTTAAACAACTCAGTGCTGAATAGCAAGTCAAACTAAACTAGCTGCTACTGCTAAAAGGTTGTCTCATAAAAACACATGCTAATTCTAGTAAATAATAATTCCAACAGGCACTTCACCAAATAAGCAAAATTGCAAGAAGCAGATGAAGTGACTTACCTATCGTGAAACGTACAGTGACAACAGCAACAGAGACAGGACACGGTGGGGTTAAACAAAGACTGTATATTTACAACATTCCATTAAACATACCTTATCTCCCCCCCCCCACAAAAAAATGTAATAAGTCATGAAAAATTACAAACCATGACTTGGCAAATAACAAAATAGATTCTACCAAGAGGGATGAGAGGAGTAAAAAGCTAGCATGAAAGAAGTAGACAAATTGAACTTTACAGTTGGCATCAACAGTTGAGGTGTAGGGGGAAAAAAAAAAAAAAGTGGAAGACAGGTGAAAAGAGTTCCCTAGAGGGCATTGGCTACAAAATATTCAGAAAGAAAAGGAAAGTAAATTTAAGTTAGATTAATATTTTGTGTGGTAAAGCAAGCCAGCCAACAGAAAAATGAAATTGATTTAAGAAGACTTGTTAAGCCCAGTAACTATTCTCTTCATAGCAGCAAGTGTCCACAGAGGAATATAAACATAATGGTACTTCCCTGTTATAGTCTTCCCCCAAACCTTTCTGAACCTCAGTAAGTGATCCTATGTCATACATTTATGTTTAGTGTTCAGAAACCAAAGTATGACATCAACAAGCAAAGGAATCCTAGCCAGGAATGAGACACTAGGGAATAGCAAAATAGTTCTAATACCTGTCACTCTTGCTACACATAATGCGTTCTCTTCCTTCTAAGCAACTGACTCAGTTCTCAGAGTTTTAACTCCATGGCAGGCCAAGAAAAGACAGTATGACTGTCTGTGAAGAAAAAGCAGCAGCCTCTCTCTTTAGAGGCATAATAATAAAAAAAAAAGTTGTCCAAGGTTAAAACTACTTGTCAGAGTACAACAATGCTGTCTCATTTGTCTGGCTGGCTGTGCCTAGGACATTGTCTTATTCTGTGGGGGCAAAATGTAAACTGATCAATACTCCTCAGAGCAAAGATATCCTCTACTATTCTACTGATGGTGCATCGCCAATGTCTCCTTGATAATTCCTTGTATCCTATGCAATAAGTGCCCTCATTCTGTAGTTTGGCAAGTAGCCTAAGTCTGATGTATTAAGCAGGCAGCGTGAAAAGTACACAGCTTCTTTACATGTTTCTCTAACATCCCTGCAAACTTATTTTCACCCACTGCAAGATGAATTCCATCCCGAGCCCACCTCAAAGTTCTCTACAAATCTTTTACTTCACTACCTAAAATTTTATCCTCCACATAAAGAAAATCACAGTAGCACAGTGTGTCAGGGGTTGGAAGGGACCTAGAAAGATCAACTAGTCAAACCCCCATGCCAGACCAGGATCACCTAGACCAGCTCACACAGGAATGTGTCCAGGCAGCTCTTGAAAGTCTCCAGAGAAGGAGACTCCACAGCCTCCTGGGCAGCCTGGTCCAGTGCTCCATCACCCTTACTGGAAAGAAGTTCCTCCTTGAGTTAATACGAAACCTCTTGTGGTCCAGCTTGCTCCCATTTCCTCTTGCCCTAACATTGGATGCCATTGAGA
>VWZO01015411.1:4392-28307 GCA_013396975.1 Bucco capensis
GCAGGTCATGTCTCCAGGATGAAGAACTACTGCCTTCCTAAGATTATGCTTTATGGTGAACTTGCCACAGGCTGTGGCAAGAGAGGAGCCCTGAAGAGGAGATACAAGGACTCCCTGAAACAACATCTCAGCCTTGGCTATATTGACCAACATAACTGGTCTACTCTGGCCTCCAATCGGGAGTTCTGGAGACACACTATTTTTAATGCAGCTGATGTTTTTGAGAAGGCATGCAGGATCACTCTTGAGGAGAAAAGACAGCATAGAAAGAATCGTGTCTTGCAGAATATACTATCTAAGGAGTCCTTCTGCTGTGCCTTTTGCAACCCAACTTATCTATCTTGTATTGGCTGTTTCAGCCATCAGTGCGCTTGTGAAAAACATGGGTAGAGCCCTGCCTGGATCTTCGTTCGTGAAGCCTAGCCATGATGATGATGAATAGGTTTGAAGTATTAAGGGAAAGCATTTTTTATGGTACAGATCTGCAGAGAAAACCATTCTACAGATGATATCACAGGAGACAAAAATACAGAGGAACACGAATTTTATCTTTCTACACCTTTCAGAGAGCACTGCAATGGAAGTTTCCCCACTTGTGATTACAGTTTTCTCAGAAGATATTACATTCATTCAACATAAGAAACAAATTTAATAACTGGAAAGAACATCTAGTTTTAATCAGCAAATATCCTAAGTGCCTTGTTCGTAGTACCAAAAAGCAGAGATCAGTATGTCTTAAAATCAAGTTATATCTATGTTTTATTCATATTTTAGCTCCAAAAAATGTATACTACATATACTAAAAGATAAAAACTTTTTTGCTTCCAAATAGACTGGAAAGAAACATTTTCCTTGACTTAAAAGCTTTCTTAAACTCATACTTTTCATTTTGAAATGTCATTGGTTTTGCCACATTCTGTGAACATTTCACATTTGATTAGTGTTTTACAACTGATTTCTGTTTTACAACTAAAATATCTGAATGGTTCAGTGTAAGAGATCCTCATCTCGCACCTGTCAGAGAAGAAATAGCAGCTGCACTGCAGCAGCATTTGCACAGCAGCTTTAAAAATCACTGGGAAATAACAATTTCTATTATTAAGATTTTATATAATAGATGCGTTGATAATCTTGTTATCTTTGCCTTCAGAGAAAGTGAATTGTCACACCTCAGGTGGATTGTTTTCCTTTAATTAGGAAGTGATACTTTCTCTTCTTCCATGCCAGAAAAGTTTATTATTATTTTAGACAGAGGAGTACTGAAATTATTGCAATTTCCCAGATTAGGTGGAAATCATTAGTCTGCTTGCAACACAATCCATGATACAAGAAGTCATAAGGATAATAAAACTAAGGGTTTCTTAAGTACCAATTTGCAAACACAGAAAATAGCTCTGCTAATTTCTTAATTAACATTAATTTATCCTCAGAGTTGATGACACAAGGTGTAATACAACTGAGTGAATATAAGGACTGTATTTTGTATGGCTTTTATTTTCCTAAAGATGAGTAACCAACTACATAAAAGCAAACATTTTACTGAACTAATTTATGCCAATTTTACAAAGCTAATTAAAGAGGGAATGATACAGTGATTCAATCAAGGTCATAATTAAGAATGAGTCAATAAATCAATATGTGAAATTACTGAATCATCAAATACAGTAAGTAATCAACAGAAATGACAAGGCTGACACCAGAAATAAAGGGGGATTATAAGACAGAAGGGAAGAGACTTTTTTAAGTGGTCAGACTGTGATAGGACAAGGGGGAATGGTTATAAACTGAAGGAGGGGAAATTTAGATTGGAGATTATGAGGAGGTTCTTTACCTGGAGAGTGGTTAGGCACTGGCACAGGTTGCCCAGAGAGGTTGTGGATGCTCCATCCCTGGCAGTGTTCAAGGCCAGGCTGGATGCAGCCCTGGGTGACCTGGTCTAGTGATTGGCATCCCTGCTCAGTGCGGGGAGGTTGGATGATCTTTAGGGTTCCTTCCAACCTGCCCATTCTGGGATTCTATGATTCTATGAAATGTTAAAATAAGTAAAAATTATTCAAATAATAATTTTTAATAGTCAAGTGGGGAAAATCTGAGAAGATCTCTATTATACTAAGATACCAGCTGGATTTTACAGGCAATACAGAGCATTTATCAAGTTTTTGAAGTTTTTAGACCTTTGGTTCTTGGCTTCACTCAGAGAAGCAGACAGCTGAGTCTTTTGGTAATTTCAATTAGTTTTTTATTGATGCTTTGTCTTTCTTTTCCTCTTTTGTAAAACAGCATTCAGGCAGAGTCTGAAAATCCTTTGGGGTCTCCTGTGGCCCCTGGTGNATACATGAAATGATGACTAAAAATGGCCAACATCAGCTTTTCTTTACATTTGAGAAGGTTTTTTTGTAATCCAAGTGAAGAAATGAAAGAAGAGGGGCTGGGATTCATAGCTAGAAATATTTTGGTAACAATAGTTACTACTTGCCTTAGAAATAGACATGCAACAGTGGCGAAATATGGGTGAGACATTCCTGCATCCAAAACCTGCACAAAATCTAAGACAGGCTGCCTCTTGGAATCCTCAATTTACATAGAACAAAGATGTGCATCAAGTTCATAACAGAGGAAATGTCTCTACACAATCACCATCAATTTGAGGAGTGGGGGGGTGGGGGCGTGTCAAAGACATGAAATGCTTCATTTATTTGCGTAGATCTATCCAGACACCAAGTAAGATGTGTCTCAAGTGTTTGTATTAATACAGGCTATATAATACCAGCAAGTTTTCCTTCTGGGTTGCATTGATCTTTAACTTACCACTTACTCTTTCCCTTTGCTTCAGAAATCTTAACTGGTTAGGGTCCTGTTAAATCTCTCAAAATATCAATCTCATGTTTTCACAGCAAGCTAACTGTTAGGCCTTAAACAGTAGTGTCATTAGGGACTTTTTACTTGTAATTCCCTGATATTATTCACAAATATTCTTCCTGGGCAGAAAAGCTTGGGTCCAGAGGTATATCAGAATTGTAGCTGAACTAGAAGAGATAAGACTCATAGCGAGAGGATAAGATGTATTATTTTATTAAAAGAGGGACATAGGCAGCATATTTGCCAAAACACATTCTTTTCCTTGCCCTTGCTTCAGCATTGATTACAATTCTTTAAATATTTTGGATATTTACATTAGGAGAATTGGAGACCTGTATAAATTAAGAACTCATTTCTAACACAAGCATATAAAAAAATTACACTATCAGGTGAGTAATTAAATTATTAACATTTTTCCTGCTCAGTAATATCTGGAATTGAATTTCCTACCATTGAAAACCCTTAAAGTGAAATCAGAAAAGTACCAAAGGAGTTTTCCAAATTAAGAGAGCTGTAAATTTGACCAAAGACGTTATGGTCTGGTCTTTACCTATGACCAACAGTAAATGCTCAGTGAAGAAAGAAAGTTCCAGAAGTGTGCAGTGATTTATATTTCAGTGGCTTTGTGAGGTAAAGAAATAGCTTATTGCAGATTTGATTCAAGACTTGAGTAGAATAGACAGTAAACTATTGACACAGGATCTATGATGCATATGACTTCATAAGGGTTATTCTGTTGATAAGATCGAAAATATTTTGGGTTAGGAGATAGGGAAAAAAACAACAAAAACCCAGAAAAACCACCAATTTTATTTTTTTAACCTTTGTTTAATATTTGTTTACTGGATGAAGTCCAGAATAGGACAGATTAAAGCAAGTAGATCTGAACTAGTCTTTATGAAGGAACTCCTTTTAAAAAAACCCAAACAAACATAAACCCAAACAGGCACAACTCTAAACCTTAATTTTCAGTCCACAGAGCGGACTGAGAAAATTTCCAATAGAAATGAGGAGGGAGAAATTAGATTTCTGTTTGTTTACATTTGGATAGAAAATGGATTTAAATGAGATTTATGCTGCAAAACAGAGCTTGCACAGGGAACTGATGCATGTAGTTTTCAAGTTCACATTTAAGGACCATTTTTTTAACAGTTGAGATAGTGAATTAGTAAAGTACTTAATTACATGCCAAATTATATTAGGTTTATCTTTGTCTTGCTAAAGGAGTGAACTAATCTCTTCTAACATATTTGTTCATCTAAAGTGAAGAAACATTGTGCATTTTTTCTTTCTTCTGTGAAAGAAAGGGACAGAGATGAGGAATATGCATTTCAATTCCCTGCAAATAGTGCAGGATGACTAATTACATGTGACTGAAATGGAGATGCATTTTTCACAGCTGTAATAAGTGAAATTTTGTGTGAAAGAGAATGAGAAATGGGAATAGAGTGAGCGGTAGTAGTAGTTTAGCTCATATGGTAGTGTTGAGATTCACGCTTCAATGATATATCAAGGAACAAGAGAACACAGAATATCTTTGACATCAGTGCACTGCATCAACACTACTGTCATTGTAGGTCAGTGGAAGAAAGTGAGGAAGTATCACACATATAAGTATTTGGAGATAAAATGCAAATATTGATATTAGAGCTGCAGAATATACTTAGCTGGTTTGTACTTAATTTTACGTCAATAAAATCTGATAAGTTAAAATCTCTTGATCAATATTGAACAAGGAATCAGTGGAAAATAGGGGAATGAGAAGAAACATTCATTCAAGTCAATAGTCAAAGTTAAGGATCAATTGGCATAGAGATTTAACATTTTTGCTCATCTAGATATGTTATTTTCCCATTTAAACAAGGGAGATACATATTTTAAAAGACAACAAACCCCTCCCTCACAAGATTTTTAAAATTATTAATATTTTAGTAGAACTTAACACATACACTTGCACACAGAATTACTGAATCACAAACGTTGGAAGAGACCTCTAAGATCAAGTCCAACCATACCTATCGCTAACATATCACTAAATCATTGCTCTAAGTAAAGCATCTAAATGTAAAGAATTCCTTCTTTACAGTAGTAACTTAGTATTTTGCCAAATATTAAAAAAGGTAGGAGAATGTGACCACAATCTTGATAAAATCTACTCTAACTTTCAATATATTCCCATCCAGTAAAGCCTTTGGCTTAATAGAATCACAGAATCATAAAATCATTAAGATTGGAAGAGACCTCTAAGATCTCCAAGTCCAACCAGACCTATCACTAACCTATCACTAAACCATGGCCCTATGTAGAACATCTATATTTTTCTTGAACCCCTTCAAGGATGGTGACTCTACCACCATCCCAGGCAGCCTGGGCCAAGACTTAACAACCCTTTCAGTGAAGAAATTCCTCCTAATATTCAGTCGAAACTACCCTTGGTGCCACTTGAAGCCATTTCCTCTCATCCTCTCACTGTTAGCCTTGGAGAAAAGACCTACCACCATCTCACTCTAACCTCCTTTAAGGTAGTTGTAGAGAGAGATAAGGTCTCCCAAGTCTCCTCTTCCTTATTTCCGTAAGTACTTCGCAGTTTTTCACTACTCACACTAAAAACTTCAAAAGAATTCCTTAATTTAATTTCCTGGCATAAAATAATAATAATAAAAAAATAGCTCCACTTTGCTCTGTAAGCACATTTTATTTCTTCTCATCATCCCCATGGTTTCTGACATATTCATTCAATCCGGCAATTTACATGATGGATTTATGAAATGTCAAGTTTCCTTCCAAAGCATTCAAAACTGCACCACTGACTGCAGGACAAATGTATCCTATTTAGCTGAGATATATCAGTCATGGAAATGAGCAAGCTGGAAGTCCTGGCCATTACCTTACAGCTTATTAAACAGAAGAAAGGAAAGAAAGTTTGCTTAGGTTTATTATGACAGATTGTGAAAATGAATAATAGTAATGTATTCCCCTAGTCCTAGATTGCCAGTATTAACATGAAAAATTATCAATCATTAATCCATCAAAGAGTGCTGAATTTCTGAGTCTTATTTGTCATTGAATTTCTCTATTTAGAGGAATAGGAAATATAAATAGGAATATTTATATATAAATAATATAAAGAGGAAATATTTAACAAGTCGGCATCGATGAAGCACTGCTCTGTGAGCGAGGTAAGCTCAGGGAAGCAATTTAAGATCTGACTGCGTGGGACGGGTCCTGACTCCAGGGCTGTGTGTGCTGTATCATGTCTGCCCTGTCCCCTGGGCGCAGCTTCCAGACCCTGTAGCCCAGGGTAACCAACTGGGGCGAAATGGAGGCGGAGCTGAGCTCACTGCTCTAGTGAAGCCAGCCGGATGGATCAGTACTGTAGGTTGATATGCCCTCACCCATATTAACTAGGCTGAGGGAGCGTAAGTGATCTGGAGTGTGGGAATGGGACCAGGTAGGGTAAGAATGTTCTGGGGAGCAAGCTGGCTGGACTAATCAGTAAAGCTTTAAACCAGATGTGTCAGGGGAGGGATCCGCCTCTGAATGAATGGGGTAATAATATGATTGCCAGTGCTTGAAGAGGCAGGTGGATAATACCTGTGAATTAAAAAGGTGATAAAAGCACCTCCCAGAAGGTGGTAAGATCAATAGCCCAGCTGATGTGCCTTTATACAAATGCATGCAGCATGGACAATAAGCAGGATGAGCTGGAGGCCCTGGTGCAATTGGATAACTTTGATCTGATTACTATCACTGAAATACAGTGGGATGAATCATATGACTGGAACAGCAATGGAGGGCTATAGACTATTCAGAAGAGATAGGTTAGGAAGGAGGTGTGGGGGTGTTGCCCTCTGTGTTAGAAAATGGATAGACTGTGAGGAACTGGTTCTGAGTAACAAGTTGAGAGTTTGTTGGTTAAACTTAAAGGTCAGGCAAACAAAGGCCAGTTTGTGGTCGGGGTCTACTATAGGCCACCTGACCAATTGGAGCCTGGTGATGAGGACTTCTTGCTTCAGCTGCAGGAAGCTTTGAGCTCACCGGCCCTCATCCTGGTGGGGGATTTTAACTACCCAGGCATCTGCTAGAAGAACAATACAGCTCCCTCAGCCTGTCCTCATAGCAGAGGTGTTCCAGCCCCTGAGCATTCTCGTGGCCTCCTCTGCACCTGCTCCATCAGCTCCATGTCCTTTTTGTGTTGAGGGCTCCAGAGCTGGACCCAGTATTCCAGAGGAGGTGTCAGCAGAGCAGAGTGCAGTGGCAGAATCACCTCTCTGGATCTACTGGCCACGCTTTTCTTGCTGCAGCCCAGGATGCCATTGGCCTTCTGGGCTGCAAGTGTGCACTGTTTGCTCATGTCTGTCTTATTGGGTTGTTATACCAAATATTTTTCTTGATCACCAGTAAACCTGAAGATTTAACAGAGGTATTTCGTACCTGATCACAAAGATAATGAAAGATACTAGAAGGTCTCAATTTGATAGACCACTAGAAATCTTATTATGGGAATTTAAATTAGATTTTAATAGATTGAAATTCTATTTTTTTCTGGGAAGCAAATAAGTCTTGTGTGATTTCTGAAAAAAAAAAAAAAAAAAAGTTTTCCAGCTTTGAACATCTAAATTTTCTGAGCTCAAGAACTCCTGTTCATTAAGGAGAAGTATTTCAAATCATGTGGCAAATGGCACAATCACAACATTATTAATTTTGTTTCCTTGCTCTGAATTCACTGGAAGCTCTCCTTTGGTTCCCTTTAACTAAAACAGGCTTTGAATCATTCCTTCTGTTGTTAGGGTGATGAATTACATGGAGAAGCAACTAAAGCTTGAAATGAATGATCTGAGTGATATCTACATCATGAATAAAGCTTCAGTGGTCTAAGTAGGGAGGCAGACTGCTCCTGGCCCATCTGTGCCACTGCTCACATCTCTCATACTTCCCTTCCAGAGTCAATACGTGTGTGTGTGTGTCATTTTTGTGTGGCTATGAAGTACATTTCATTCTTCCATGAGAGAAAAAAATATCTCTGGCATTGAACTGCTAAAAGTCAGATCATTCTTTTCTAGCTTCATTAACTACTGTCTACTACAAGTTAAAATATAGCTGTTCTGGAAATATACATATGCATGTATGTATATATATTACCAAAAGTTGTTCTAAAAAAAGGAGGAAAAGAAATTAAAACCACAAAATTATTTAAATTGAAAATGAGAAAAGACCTCTGTTTCAGTAGCCCTGTGGCACTGTGGTAAAGGTAGTCTAAATGTAGAATCTGCCCTCAGCCTCTGATTGGAAATCTCAAAATAGAACTAAGAATTTTCATAGACTCATAGAGCACTTACAGCTGCAAGAGACCTTGAAGCTCATCAGTGCAGCCTCTGTCCTAGCCCTAGCAACCTGCTTAACAATGCCCCCCAATGCAACATCTCCCTGTCTCTTAAACACCTCTAGGGATGGTGAATCAAGCACCTCCCTGGGCAGCCTGTTCCAATGGCTCACAACCCTTGCAGCAAAGAAATTCTTCCTAATATCTAATCTGAACCTCCCCTGGCACAATTTCCATCCATTTCCCCTTGTCCTATCACTCTCCACTCAGGAGAACAGACCAATCCCTGCCTTTCTACAACCTCCCTTCAGGTAGTTATAGAGAGCAATGAGGTCTCCCCTCNAGCCTTGTGGGACCCCACTCATGACTGGCTGCCAGCTGCATTGAACTCCATTGATCACAACTCTTTGGACTCAGTGAAGATTGTGCCCATGTTTTATTTCATCCCCTTCTCCTAGCTTCATCTCCAAGAAATTTCTATCCTGGAGCCTAGCTAAATTTTTTCAACAGAATCCAACTGAAAACATATAGATCAATTAATTTCACAGGAAATATGACAAGAAGTGTTGGGATTTTTTTTTTTAAGTTTTAACTTGTTTTGGCTTTCATGCTGATGTCAGTGCGATCTTTGAGATTATACTTCTGATTGTTAACATTCTGTCTTCTTTGACAACATCACTGCATTTGAAGGTTTTATTAGAGCAGCTCTTTGTTATCAGAAAAAAAGTCACAACTGTTCTGTGTTACACCAAACCTTGGAAGAGAAAAGCCAAGTGTATTTCACAGAATCACAGTTTGGAAGAGACCACTAACATCATTAAGTTCAACAATACCTATCACTAACATACCACTAAACCATGGCCCTAAGGACCACATCTGTATGTTTCTTAAATCCCTTCCAGCTTGGTGATTCCACCACCTCCCTGGGCAGCCTGGGCCAAGACTTAACTACCCTTTCAGTAAAGACATTTCTCCTTATATCTAATCTAAACCTCCCCTGACACAACTTGAAGCCATTTCTTCTCATCGTCTCGCTGTTAACCCTGGAGAAAATACCTCTCCCCATGTATTGGGTTTGGCTAAGGTGGAGTTAGTGTCCCCATAGCTGTTTTCAAGAACGCTGTGCCTTGCAGCAGTTACAACATCACATGTTATCTTCAACCCAAGGCACAGCGTTCCTGAAAATTGCTATTGGGACACTAACTCCATCTCAGCCAAACCCAATACACCCCATCTCACTTCAACCTCCTTTCAGGTAGTTGTAGGGAGCAATAAGGTCTTAGAGTACAACAACATAACACTGAAATGACTAGCAATGTCTTCAAAGTGTCTTCAAGACTGAAGGAAGATTACAGCAGTAGTTACTAGCCTGCATGCATGTGCCTTTACAGGAGTTCTGCAGAACAGTTGATTACTCAACTAAAACCAGTCATCCATTCACCCCCAGAGAGTTAAAGTTCCCTCAGTATGCCTCAGGCCATGCTACGTAGTGTGTCCACATTATTTTAGATGTTATAGAAAGAACACTCGTCATGGCTAGGCTTTGCGAACGAAGCTCCAGGGAGGGCTCCANTGTAGAAACATCCTAAGGTCACTCTTTGTCCTTTAATAAAAGTTAGGGGAGAAAATCTATCCCCTTTGCAATGTTGTTGTAGTCAGCAGCATGGTGACATGAGGAAAGGGTCTGGTGTATATATGTATTCAAGGCCATTCATGGGTTAAACTACTTATCTAGAAGCATGGCTTTAAAAAAAAACAAAACCCAACCAAACCCTATATCATTGTGCTTGTCAGAACAGAGATGGTATTTCCAATTTTCTGGAAGTATAAGAGACATTTCATTCCCTCCCTCCCCCATACAAAAAATAGACTTATATATGATTCCACAGCGGTTTATCGATAGCACTAGCCCTACTAATCAAGCTTTTAATTGTATTAGAATTCATGATTTGTAGTAAAGTTTGGGTTCTGTTCTGGTGGTTAAGGATAAATTTGAACTTCTCCTTTGTTTTGAATAATTAATAATAAAAAAGCACATGTAATATGTAGAGAAAGCAGAGACTCAAATGTACATACAAAGCTTGCTTTAAAAGCTTTAAACTATTTGGTAAACAACTGTTTTGCATAACTAACTTCCTATTTTTTATTTACCTTCCCCTCCTCTCCCAGTAGAAAAAGTTTTTAAAGAAAGCATTAGTAAGCTGTTGAGAGTGTACTCCACCATCACACTCCCAGCAGCATCATGCTACAGACCCCACAGTATAGCAGAGTCCTCCTGTGGAACCTGTTTTAGCATCACAAAGGAGATCAGGAGCTGGGGAACCAAACACTTTCAGTGTAAGAATCCTAACCTGCCAGTTTTTGAAACACCCAAGTGTCTCCTGCAAACACATGGAAAATATGCTGCCTAAAATCAATGATCAATGACAATTTTCTTGTTTTCAATATTGCCCTACACTTTCAATTTGTTTGCTTAATTCATTTGGGCTCTGGTTTTGTCTGTCCTTTTAACGTTCTCTCAAAGCAGATATCACTGAGGGTAAGATTTGTGATTAAATTAAGGTTCTCCATCCTTTGACATGAGTCACAATTTTGGTTGATCTAATTTGAGAGCTTAAAAACACTGATTCCTCAGACATGATGTGATCTCTGGTAACAAACCCTTTCAGTTAGTTTTACTCAACTGAAAATTGTGAATATTTAGGATATGATTCCCAATCTGTTTAAGAAAAATATTTTACTTATTGTCCACAACAACAACAAAAACCCCAACTTCTTATGCTGTGTACTGAGGGGGTCTTTATTATTTAATTTCCTTTTAATGACTTGTAGTGATAAACCACCAGTTTCTCCAGTGATTTTACATTCTTTACTGCATTTATATTAATAAAACCAAACAAAAAAAGCAATTGCACCAAAGCATGTCTCTAGGGGCATATTCAAACTGAATCAGCTACTGCAGAGACTTTAAAGCAGTTGTTAAAACCTATGGGTATAAAGTTAATCGTGGTGCCACCACTTTATCTATAGAACAGAGGGAGTACTGAAAGACTTAATTAAGTTTTGATTGTAAAACACTTAAAAAGCTTTTGAATAAAATTGCCAAAACATCATTGCTTACAGAAGTGACTCACACAGCTCTTAATAATTTACTTGGTAAAAGAACTAATCATTTCTCTGTTGATTCTTTTTCCCTCTTGCATTAGTTTCATATTGAAATGAAGTGAACTCTTTTGGATGACTGAGGGCAGCTGGACATAAAAGCCTGCATGCCTGCTGTCCTTCCACTCAACCATATAATGCAACAATTCACTATCTCCATTAAAACACTGACTTTGTACCATATCATGCATTTCATAATATTTCTATCTAAATGCAGATTTTTCTCTTCCATGGGTAGCATCTAGTCAGGTTTCCCATAAAAATACCAGCAGGACAAAACATTGAAATTCATTTTGCATATTAAAGAAATCTCTCCTAGGTTCCTTCTTTTGTTTATCAACTCAAGCAATAAGCAAGAAAATTAGACTTTCAGCAGTGATGGAGAAAACATTCGTAATTTTATCAGACTTCCTTTTTTTTCCCTCCTGCTTAGACAATTCCAGACTCTTAAGAGCAAGTAATTTTACAATGTTCTGCTGATAAATTACTTAAGTCCACACTAATCATATACATTGCCCAGTGAGAGCTTAATTTTGAATAACACATATATTGAATGCTTTTCTTCCCAATATTCACAACATATTTAATATCTGTCCCGGAGGAATTTGTTTCCCTCCAAAGCATTATTGCAAATGTCATCATATTTTCTGGCAAAGCTCTCTGGTGTGTACAGGTAAAAAAAATACATAGAATAAATTAGATAACAGAGCTATAATCGCAAACACTCTGTTCCAGTTCTAAAAGGAGAAGACAAGCAGAAGTATCCTTGCCAAGCTGCACAAATAGAGCTGGTGTAGATTTATACTGTAATCAGGTGGTTTTTTTAGAAATGTCTATATTGCACATTAATCCAAAATTGAAAAAGAATGTAATTCAACTTAAAAAAAACACCCAAACAACAGAGAATGATGATTAGAGTGCATCAGATGTGAATGTGTTTATATATAAATAATGGTGCAATTAAAAATAATAGGGAAGATATTTGATTTTTACATATTGATTTTCTCTATTGTTTGATATCTTGTAAACATAAAATTTATGTTTTACAGAAAGACTTTTTCAGGGTTTGTACAGAAGAAAAAACAGTATGATAATGAATAACAGTAGCCTACATTTACGTCCATGATTAATTTACTTATTAGTTTTATGAAGTCCTCCCAAGCCAATCAAAATGTTTCAAATTAGCAATACATCTCAGTCTCTTCTCCCAAGTCTTGTTCTCTTCTCCCAATTCTCAGTCTCTTCTCCCAGATAACAAGTGATAGGACAAGAGGAAATGGCTTCAAGTTGTGCCAGGGGAGGTTCAGATTGGATATTAGGAAGAATTTCTTGCCCCAGAGGGTTCTGAGGCATTGGCCCAGGCTGCCCAGGGAGGAGGTGGAATCCCCATCCCTGGAAGTGTTCCAAAACCATGGAGCTGTGTTGCTTGGGGCCATGGGTTAGTGGTGAGCATGGCAGTGTTGGGTAGCTGGCTGGACTGGAGGATCTCAGAGGGCTTTTTTAACCATAATGCTCCTATGATTCCATGATCATTGCTTTAATGCAGCTGTAGCTCAGACATGCACAGATCTGTGATGATTCCAGGATAATATTTGCAGAAAGCCTCCAATTTTTCCTTGCACTACTTCAGTGCAGCTGAGAGGAGGTCACAGAATGCCTGAAGCAGCCCCACATTGGCTGCTGCTGACCTCAAATCTGCAAGACCTTGAATTCCATCTGAATTTCAAAGAGAATGGAAAATGTTTTCTGACCTTGAACCTCCAGAACAGGGAACATGCAGGCAGGAAATCCAGGGCCCTTCAGCCCTACTGATCTGGGTTAGGGAAGGCTGGCTTGGCACACCTGCAGCCTGCTTCTTGGGAGGCTATCTGCTGCCATCTCGAGCTCTCTGCTTCCTCGAAGCAGTAAGCAGGCCCCAAAGACTCTCAGCTCACTCTCTGTACCTTACCACCTCTATCCCTTTGTTTTCTGCTTTCTTCCTGGTGAAGTTTGCAAGATCTTTGCCCTAGCAGGAGAGTTTTCTCTTGCCTAAGTTTTCAGCCTGAAAACCTGGTAGACAGCTAAGTAAAAATTCCAGCATAGCCATGGTTGGACTGAATTCTCAGCCCTGAAAAAGCACAGGGAAGTTGTTTGCTGTTTTTACAGCCTTTGTTTTTACTTCCAGTGATGGTAGATTTGTTAATAAGATCACATAACTGAAACTAAGCAGAAATAACTCTTCTACAAGATCTTCTACAGACTTTTGTCAAACTTAAGTGAATTTATCTCGCAATTCCCTGGCTGGACAGCATCTATCTCTCTGTGACTATGCTGATTTGTGTGGTGGAGAATGCTATTTGCATGCTTTAGTCTCAAATATTCTTATTCAAATCTTATTCACTAAAACAGTTGTTAGGCCTTGGCCCAGGCTGCCCAGGGAGGTAGTGGATTCACCATTCCTGGAGGGGTTAAAAAACTTCTAGATGTGGTACTTAGGGACATGGTTTAGTGGCATGGGGATGATAGATTGATGGTTGGCCTTGATTAGAAGTTTCTTCCAACCTTAGTGATTCTGAGATTCTGTGAGTGTAGCTGAGGGTCCTACTGAGCTATGGCATAATGTAACTTGGGGTGTAATAACCTCTCTTTATTCCCTCTAATGATTTTTATTTTAATGGTCTAATACGTGCAAATGTACAAATAAATACAAAAGAAGAATAAATATCTTCTATTCATTGTTTACTTCCTCAATTGTCTTATATTAAAAAGGAATTATTTTCTTCACACTAGCCTTTGTTGTGCTTTGGGACCTTTTATTTTTTCCCTTCTCGCTATTGGTTTCTCTTTAGAGAGGAAAAAAAAAACAAACCCCAAAAGCTCTGATTCCTCTTATCCCTTCTGAAGGATAGTTCTTCCATATCCATACTAGGGGCCATCACTCTCTGTCATGACCACCAAAAGTAACTTTTTCACAATAATGTTTTTTCCTCATTTTAATGTCAGAGAAAGATCAATTCTCTTCTGTACTGTTCTCTGTAGAGATTTTTTCCTTTCTTCACTAGTTCTAAGAGGTATTTTAAAAGTAGATGGAGCATTATTACGCATGTTCAGTTGCCATATCAGTGCATACTCTGCTTTTTTCTTTAAATTACACTTCAGACTGCTCTTTAGATTGGCAATTACAAAAGCATTTAGCAAGCTTCACACAGCCACAGGCTTCTTTGTTAGGTAGTTTGGCATGAGAGCCTTATAGGAGACTGCCACAAGCATTGATTGCTGTTGATAAGTTGGAGGGGCAAGATGTCATCCAGAAGGACCTGGACAAGCTGGAGAGGTGGGCCCAGGGGAACATCAGGAGCTTCAACAAGACCAAGTGCAGGGTCCTACACCTGGGTCAGAACAATCCCCACTATCAATCCAGGCTGGGGGATGAGATGATGGAGAGCAGCCCTGCAGAAAAGGACTTTAGGTGCTGGTGGCTGAGAAGCTGGCCATGAGCAAACAGTGCACGCTGGCAGCCCAGAAGCACAATGGCATCCTGGGCTGCAGCAAGAGAAGCGTGNGCTGTATCATTAACTGCAGATATAGCACCATGCAAAATCCAGCTGCAGGGTTATAAAACATCTCTTTGAGAGGAAATGTCCAGTAACTTTTGTTACTTTTTAGGCTCTTAAAGACTGTTGCATGATAAATATTTAACACAAAGAACACCTGACACCATCTTGCTCTCTCCCATAGGAAGCTTTAGCCTAATTTTACTCAGCTCTCTCATGCAATTTTTGCCTTTATCCACAGTCTGACTTCTCAGATGACAAGAGAAGAAATTATGCATGGTTTTCCACTAGCAACTTGGATAATTAACCAATATTCAAATTATTTTAACCCCCAGTCTGATGCTTGGGATTCTGAGATGGGTTTTCATCCTACTACAATTTATTTCGCATTTTCAAGAGAAAGGAAACTTGTATTCCTTTAAAGCTCTGATACAAACTGATACAAGATGTGTGTCAAATCATATCACAGATATAAAGGTAATGTTTGTTCCAAGAATCATAGAATGTCCTGAGTTGGAAGCGTCCCATGAGGATCATCAAGGCCCACTCCTGTCTGTGCACAGGACAACACCAAAAATTGGTTGGTGTTTTGTTTTGTATTGTTGTTTGTTCGTTTTTTTTCATAAAGTGGAAATAGAAAGACAGAGGAAGAAATTGTAGCAACTAACTCACACATGTTAATTTAATTGCTTGGAAAGCAAAGTGGACATTCAGATATTTACACCCAGAGAACTGCTGAATATAAGCATTTATTCACAGTCTAGGGAATGCCTTGTCCTCCAAATGAAGCATTTGGAACTATCAAAGGACAGAAGAAATGTGTGACCTTCAGGATTGAAGGACTTAATTCTCCTGTTCTACAATTTAACCCCACCAAGTCATGAGAACTACTGAAATTCTCACTGGTCTCTAATCCATCCTGTGTGTCATACACAACTTTACATCAACCAATTAGAGACTTGTCTTCTAGCATAAATCCCAATACAAGATTTATTTAGTAATGAAAAAGTCTTGTTCTACCAGGTTTTGCCTCGCAGCTGGCATAGCTAGGTATCTACACATGGATGTTCGTTAAAGCTCAGCTGATGGCCAGCAGCTTATGCTATAGTCGTGTGCAATAGCTAGTCACAACTCCATCTGAAAACTTGATGAAAGAAGAAATTGATGGACAAATGTATTTTACTTCAAGTCACTCACTTTCTTCAGCCAAAGCAAATAGCAGGAAAGTTGGTTTTAAAAGATCCTTTCAATTGATGAAGTTCTCTAATATTCAGTTTTTAACTGCCAAGGGTCAGGGCTGGACTGGCCTCTAACCAAGTGACAGATGCTTTCTATCATAGAATCCTAGAATGGGCAGGTTGGAAGGGACCCTAAAGATCATCTAGTTCCAACCTCCCCACACTGAGCAGGGATGTCAATCACTAGCCCAGGTCACCCAGGGCCACATCCAGCCTGGCCTTGAACACTGCCAGGGATGGGGCATCCACAACCTCTCTGGGCAACCTGTACCAGTTCCTAACCACTCTCTGGGGAAAGAACTTCCTCATAATCTCCAATCTAAATTTCCCCTCCCTCAGTTTATAGCCATTATGAACCCCTCTCCCTTCCCAAAGGGGAAGAAAAAGGAATAATGGAAAGAGGAACTTACGGATTGGAAAGGAAAACTAAAGCAGCTTTAATGAAAACAAATGCAAAACCAATACTGAACCCAGCTCCCTGAGAACAATTCCTTCAATCGCACCGTTGATGCTGGTAGGCACTGGGGAACTCCCAGACTGGACTCAGTGGCAGATGGGAACTGGATGCAGAGTATGGATTCTGGAACTGAGTTCAGGATCTCATGGAAGGCAGAATAGAGTCCTTCTGGGATGCCAGCCATTGAAGAAGAGGGAGAGAGCGCGAGCCTCAGCTTTACACTGAACATGATGTATATGGAATGGAATGGAATGGAATCCCAAGTTGGTCACTTTAGGGTCACCTGAACTGTCTGCTCCTCTTTACAGTTTTCAGCCTTTAACTCTGCACCCACAAGCTGGGACACAATATGTAGCAGTGACCTTGGTCTACATCCCAAGCCTTGGCACTAACTCTAACCATCAAGTGTTCTCCCTGCTAGCAGCAGGCACTGTCTGTGCAAACATGCTGTTAGCTGCACAAAGGGAGTTCCTGAGAAGAGACTGAGCTGCAAAGTAAAATCACTGAACACAATTAGTTTTGTTCTAACCCAAACCAGGACATTAACTGACTCACATTTCTGGG
This sequence comes from Bucco capensis, assembly GCA_013396975.1. Classification (NCBI taxonomy): domain Eukaryota; kingdom Metazoa; phylum Chordata; class Aves; order Piciformes; family Bucconidae; genus Bucco; species Bucco capensis. The sequence continues at coordinate 21,529 of VWZO01015411.1, forward strand.
TTTCTGTTATAGTTTTAGTTTGCAGGAATTTATTTCCAGGCTAAAAAAAAAATAAATATAAGTTAAAAATTAGGGTTAAAGACACTGATGTGAAAATTGAAGCTGAAAAATGCATCTAAACCTTATTCTGTTTTTCCATTTTACCTAGAAATCTTATCAAAATGCATAATGTAAAGTAGGGAAATTACCATCACAAATGTATGGAGTGAAGATATTTAAATAACAATAGTACCATTTAGACATTGTCTGAGTGAAAAGAATTTTCAGGCTTTTGAAGTTCATCTTTCACTAGTAGCTTCTGGCAGTTTGCATGCTGTGTTGCCAGATTAAATGATAATGTTCCTTCATGGAAGTGTTACATCAGAGAGAAAAACTAAAGACTTGGAAAGAGATTCATGCTTCTCCTAGGGTCCTTTTATGTTAGGTTGATAACCAGTAAAATGGTCTAGAAAAAACCCCACCATATCTGGGATATGCAGGAGCTGAATCTTTTAAAGACTTTTTCACAAGCTGTGGCTCAGCAGTCCTGGAGCTTGGAAGATACTTCAGGGGAGGATCACAGCCTATCTCTACTCATTTCTCATGTGGGATGGGCACCAGGTAACTATTACAGTGTGCTAGATGGCAGCAGCCAAAGGCATTTGCATCATGTCTGCAAATTATTGGTTATAATCCTAGACTTCTGCTTCTTGTAGGTATGGTCATGGGGGACAGCAAATTACAAAGATGTCTGCTGGTCGTTGTGGCTAGGCTTCGCGAACGAAGCTCCAGGGNCTGGTAGGATTGAAAGAACAGACTCCTCCAGTTTTGAGCTTCAAAATCAGCCTTCCCCCATCCCCGCCTCTTCATAATCTGAATCACTGTCTTTTGCCTTTTGTCTTTTGTCTTTTTGTCTTTTACCATTCTTGGCAGCAAGTACTCAGTGCAGAGGAGCAGGCAGAGCCCAGATGTAGATACATGAAGTGAGCTAAAGTGGGTCATGTCTCCTAGAGCACAATCTAAAGATTTGTGGATCAGGTCAGAAATATATTTTCTTTAACATGGTAGGATCCTGGTGAGTCCCAATCTCCCACAAGCTCAAGCTCTGTTTGCAAGGCAGAGTATTGTCAGCTGCCCTAGCTAAGGAGTAAATGACTATTCCAGGCCCAAAAAACAAGCTGAAAGCACAGGGAAAAGGCTCAACTTTTTCCGTCTTCCATTCTTGCACCATGGCATTGATTTTTTCCTGCTGCAGTATGGGCGTTAGGCACACATGTTCCAGGAGTGCAAGGAGCAAGGAAGAAAGGTTAAAAAAAGTAAAATGAGGCAAGGCTAAACAGTCCCAAAACTTTACTAATAGGTGTGTGCCTGAATTCTCTTCACTGAAGATCTAAGAAATAATTGTTCATTGCATAATGAGAGCATTAAGAGTGCTCCATCCATTTGTTGTCTCATAGCAGCACCTCTTGGAGATAAGTTTGTCAGAGAAGAAGGCACCTCAGAAATGTGATACCTTCTCCTTATGGAAATTGAATCTAAACTAATCAGATATAGGACATTCAACTGGTTTGAATATCCACGTACTTCAAGTTTTAGGTTTGCTAGCTTTTTCTGAGATAAAGCTCAGGGCTGAAAATAAGGAGTAACTACATTAAACATCGATGATTCAAACCTCCTTCATCTCCCTGCAATGCTTTTTACCACTTTAAAATGTGAGGACAATGTGTGTTTTCAGGAGGCACACACAGGCATGACCATTGCAGTCTGCTTAAGGGTGAAAGGGAAAGCAGAGCTGTCCTTAGCTGAAGGACATCAATAAATTCTGGATTACAAAGTTCTAAACTCTGCACTGGATCAATGATTTACTATCACTTTCATTAACTTAACAAATAAAGCAGCCAGCAGAGTAGTCAGCCTGACAACTTGTGCTTGCTCTAGCTGGTACAGATGGGTTTTACCTCATAAATTATTGTAAGTTATTAACTACATAAAAACAGAGAGAGTATATAACAGTGAAAGAGCAAGAAAAATGAAAGGTAGAAACACCATTAGTTTTCATGCATTGCTACAGTAATGTTCAACACCTGTCAATGGAATGACTTCAGAGGAGTTTAAATCTACTTTTTGGTTTAAATGATAATGTATAAATACTCAAACCAGATCAGACTGGAAACAGGCTAAAATGAGTTATCCAGAGCTCTATACTTTCATAGGTGGGTGCCTTATCAGACTTTCCAATTTAATCTTGTTAGACTGTCACACTTTAAAACTTATTATATTGTGTGCCTAGAATAGGAGAAGGAATGTTGAGAAAGAAGATAAAAAGCATTCTTACAATTTCATATACCTACTTGTATCTAGCTCAGTTAATGTTTGAAAGAAAGAATAAGCTTTGGTGAATGCTGGGATAGCACTAGGATTGGTTTTCCTTTCAAATAACAAACAGCATTTTGCTAATGTGAAGCAAAGAAACTACATGCTGCAATGCTTCACATGAATGGCTTTGTAACTGTTGCTGTATTTATTGATCTAATAAAAAGCTTTTCAGCTGGTTGTCCTTGAGATAGCGAGTATGAATTTAAACATTCCCTATTATTTTCATCATTTCTTACATTATTGTGTACAGTTGGTGACAAAGTAGACTATTATGAGTTATTACTTACACAAATGGTCATAAACAATGTAAGATTCAGCTTATTTAGCTCCTCTAGGCAGATAGAAACATTTCTGTTATCATTACCAGACACAGACAATGATAACTTTGGATCAGAACCTTCTTTTCTTTTCTTGATGTTTTCTGTAACTGTTTAAGTAGATCTATTTGAGGTAGTGTTCCATGTTTTCACCACTTTGATGTTTTCTCCATTTGTCTGGGTAAATTTAAATGAACTCTATTTCATTTATAAGTTTAGTAAAACTATGTCTCTTGTTGGTGCTCTCTGACTTTACTGAAGACTGATAACTCCTCTTACTTTGGCTTTTTAGACTTTTCCAAGAGTTTTCTCTAACAGGCTTTGGAAACCGCACTCCTTTTCAGTCAGATTTCCATATAATTAATCACCCCAAAGCCGTACTGCTGGTCATCTATTTGGCATTGAAATGGATATTTTGATATTCCACATCATATACTCTTACTATCACTTATACTTAGCCATAGCATGCTTCTAAAAGATAATCCCCTGTCCAATTATTCTTTGATTTCCCTGCAGTGAGCTGCTGCAATTTCTGTTCATTTGTTTTAAGGTCCCCTGTGTCCATAACAGGTGAAATCACAGAATCACAAAGGTTGGAAGAGATCTCTAAAGTCCTCAAGTCCAACCACACCTACCACTCGTGGCTAGGCTTCGCGAACGAAGATCCAGGGAGGGCTCCATCCATGCTTCTCACAAAAAGAGGATAGCAGATAGCACCCTCAAGCCTGCACTATGGATTTTTTTAGGTGAGACACAGCATGTGCAGAGCTGGACACACCCTTTAGTCCTAAGGTTCATCTGCCAGNCGCTGAGAGACATAAAGTCTCCCCTGAGTCTCCTCTTCTCCACACTAACCAACCCCAGTGCCCTCAGCTGCTCCTCATAAGACTTGTGCTCCAGAGCCCTCACTATCCTCGCTGCCCTTCTCTGGACACACTCCAATGCCTCTGTGTCCTTCTTGGACTGAGGGCCCCAAAACTGAACATGGTACTGTGTGTGTGACCTCCCCAGTGCTGAGTCCAGGAGGATGATCACTTCTCTGCTCCTACTGCTCACACTAGTTCTGATCCAGGCCAAGATGCTGTTAGCTTTCTTGGCCACCTGGACACACACTACTGGCTCAAGCACACCCAAGCAATTTCCACAAGAGACCTCCTTCATGCTAAATGACAGTCCAAAAGTCCAGTGAATGCTGGAGAGTGAACAAGAAAATCCACTGTTAATACATACCTCTTGCTGCTTGGAACTTAAAACATACAAGTGTTTATAGAGTTTGGGAATAATGGAAAGTGTCTGTGGATTATTTATGCTACATATCACAATTCATGAAATTTTTAGACGTGTGCTAGAAATGCGTTACATTATAAATAATTTTTTATCTATCATTCTATTTTATAACACCATGGATAAACATTATCTGCTCCTACAAACAGTTTTTTACAGCTTTCCTGCTTTCCATACACTGTTTTAGTATTTACATTTTGCAGAACTTTTTTGAAGTGTTTATTTTGTAACAGATAAAATTGTTTACACACCTTAATTAAAGTGGTTGGGGTTTGTCAACTGGTTTGGTTTGTGGGTTTGTTTGGGGATTTTCCATTTGGGATTCTTCAGGCCCATTGTGTAGTGTGATTATTTCCCTCTTTGAAACTGTTGTTAAGTTCTGCTTGCTTTTCACAAACAGAAAGCCAAGATAATAAAATTTCCATTCAAGAATAATGTCAAATATTGCCCCTAAGAAAATTTTGTTAAATATATTATTCCCCCAACAAACTACCCGACTTCATAGGCTTTTCTGGAGTTGGCATGTGTAATTATGGGTTTTAAATGTGCCAAAATTTAATGGGTTGATAGGATATTGAGGAATTTTTTTTTCCTTTCCCTTTTTAATGTTTTCAGCTTGGTCTTTGATTTAATAAATTGATTTCCTTTGCCAAAAACTGGATATGGAACATGCTTCCCCAATCATTAGTAAAAATGACAAAATAATCTGCATTTTTTAATCAAGTTAAACATGGGATCAGTACCTAAAGATTAAACTAAATGTTCTGTCTGAAACCAGTTCTAATATCTTGGACTCCTTTTGAACATACTGTTTACAGGATTATTTTCCCAGTAATGAATTTAAAGCACAAACTGATCAGAACTGCTCATCTATATATTTGTGCATGTGTCAAGGGTTAGGGCTGGTCCAACAACTAATCCAGTGACAGATATTCTCTATTATCTCCTTCTACCCCAGTCCAGGGAGGAAAAGGGGAAATTAACAGTGAGAGACTTGTGAATTGGAAATGAAACTTAAACTACTTTAATGAAAATAATAACAAGAAAATGAAGTGTATATATATATGTAGACACACACACAAAACCAATAGCATAACCAATCCCTCCTTGATGGCAACAGCATCACCAGGGGGAATTCAGCAGCAGACAGGACTCAGGCACAAGGGCTAGGAACTGGATCCTGGAACTCAGGAACTCTTAAATTGAGATGGAAGGCAGAACAGACAGAGTCCTGGAGAAACAGTTGGGCTGCTGATCTTCGCAGGGCTCAGGTGCTCAACCTTCACGCCAGATAGAGAACCAAACATCTCCTATGTGTACTCATTGTTAATTAGGTGCTAAATAGCTTAATTATGTACCTGCTTTGCTTGGGTCTTAGGCCTTGTGTAAGAGACCCTAATGCCCATGCTTTATATCAAAGTTTCAAGGACTGAAAATGACCTATATGGAATACATTATTTGGACTCAAACTAGGACATTGTGAAGAAATTTTTCCTAACATCCCTTCTTAAGTGACTCCTGGAGGTGTGAAGGGGATACATTATGTGCTAGAAACCTACAAGTTAGCAATAGAATCCTGAACATAAGAGTCTCCTTTTCTAGTACTTTTCTAAAGAACAGAGAATCACCACAGGAAATGGACATGTAGAAGAAAATGTGTCTTCCTTTGCACTGTGTGTCTTCAGCCTTTGATATTCATGGCTGCAGCAAAATGGGAAAGGCAGATGTTAAAGATGAGCTTTTAAGAAGGGCTGGATAATTTTATAGCCAGGAATAACATTTGCAGCTATCCATATAAAGATGAGGACAATCAAATATTGTGCTTCAAAGAGAAAGTCAAGCACTACAGAGGAAACAGGAATTTGCCCACATCATTGTCTTTTTCCATGAATGATATTATTTACTTTGTGAAATATATCATGTTGTTCAGTTTTTCTCTGAAGCAGCCATATGGTTCAATGGTGTTTCCATAGAGTAACTGCCACGTGTTTGTGCCTCTTAGTTTGAAAGATAGGTTTACATATTTAAGGTTATTAGTGCTGTCTTTTTCATTCAGAGAAATTTTTAGAGCAAAAAAAACAAGGTTTGTATAACAGTAATATAATCTGAATATTAGTGCAGTGAGTACTGTGTGTTTTCCCTGAAAAGTATACCAGCAAAATCTTTACTTATTCTTAACTTAAGTCACCAGATTTTCTCATTGACAATTAATATATATTTTTATGGTGAAGAAAAGTTTATAAATGAAATATATTTAATCAAGTATGGGCCTGTTCAGACCTGAAATTGTAATTCTGCTAACAGAAGGTTGATAATAGCTTTGAAGTGCACCAACACTTTCTGCCCACATACAGGAAAGACCTGAAAGGGATAAATATGTCAAAAGGGAACTCCATGCCCTGTTTGATTTACAACCTTCTCTTTAATGGAATAGCCACAGAATGCACTTGTAAATGCTTCTATTTTTCAGACTCAGTTCTCACAAGATCATATGATCAGATAACTTAAATTTGCTTGTGTTGTATGGAGAGGAGGTGTATAAGCTCTGATTTTACTGATGAATGGAGCCTTATTTAATGCACTACTTGAAGGTTCTGCAGGAAAAGAGTGAAAAAAGAGTTTGCTTCAAAACTGAAATTCAGAGCTTGTTTGGAGCAAACTTTTAGACTCTCCTGTAACCAGTGTGGTAAAGTGAAAATCAGCTGATTCAGAGACTTCAGCCAAGTTATTTGAGATCTATGGCTGAGTCACAGAACCACAAGCTTTTCTACTGTTACAACCAAGAATGAGTAGCTGGAACCAAAGATTAAGGACTAGGAACTT
>VWZO01015412.1:0-13475 GCA_013396975.1 Bucco capensis
TTCTTAACCTTTCCACTTCATCCTTCAGGGTGAGGAGACCATCCTGTAGTTCACACCTTACACAGCAATCCTCTGTAGTCAGNAGAGCTCTGTTTGGGTTGCCACTTCTCAACAATTTACAGCTTTCTTCCTGGTAGTAGCCATTGCTATATATCTCTTAGGCTATCTCCGACCCTTTATGTATCACCTCTGAGACCTGTAGGGGTATAACACCCTCCTGTACACCCTCCCTTCACACCCTGCCTTCAGAAACTGCTTCACTAACTGCTCCATTCCTGTTAAGCCCACCCCTGTACACCTCGCTCCTGGGTCACCCTTCTCCCTAGGCTTGACTAATATAGGGGAGGGTTTATTGATTGGGGGGACTCTGGCTTCCGGGCCCAATCAGCGCCCAGCAGGAGGGTGTCTATCACGTGGGCTACATGCAGGACATGCAATGAGCCAGAGCGTGCTCTGCTCTAGTCCTGGAGCTGACCAAGTGCTGCCCAGCAAGATCTAAAGGTGCACCCGCCCGTCTTGCCTCAGGCACAGCTGCTGCTGTTCAAAAATCTGTCTTGCCAACAAGTGAGACATTTGTACAGCACATTAAAAAATGTTTATTGTTTCTGAAATAGCATTTGTGAAGATGGTATTTAGGAACATGATTTCAAAAGAAAATACACTGAGAATGTATAGAAATTTTATTAGTGACTTGTGTGGAGCAAAATTACATTAATAGTAAGAGATTTTGAAACTTGTAGCAAGAAATTCTGATACTGGAAACAGATTACTGGCTGGCCTCTTCCTTTTCCAATGTATTTTTGTAGATTTAATATTGATATAAAATGAGAAATATTAGTGTCTTCCATATCTAACATAAATTTTGAAAACATTAATGCTTTATTCACATTGAAAAATACTAAAAACGTGAATTTTTTTGCATGATATTCATATTGCAAGCAGCTTTGCAGACATCTAAGTAAAACTACAACAAAGTCACCAAGCAATGGATTTTTAATTTTATTTTATTGAGGGTGAATTTTCACAATTGTTTTTCTTTTTTTTTTTTTTTCTGTCCTCATATTGAAAACAGCACCTGCTACTAAGCATGAGCTTCAGTTAAAAGTGAAATGAAAAATAAAATGGTTTTCTCAGGAAATTGGAACTGTAGTGCCTATCTTTATTTTTTTTTCAAATTCACAAGAATAACAGTTGGTTGAGCTTTTCTTTCCCTCACATAATATTCTCCTACTGTGTTTTTAAGCAATTACTTCCCTGAAGTTCCAAAGCTTGCATGACAAAGATAGTAATATTTTCATTTTGTGTTTTGAAGCATATTCTATTATTTTTATCTTAGTTGGTTGGTTGCATCTCTTAGTAGCTAATAACAGCATTGATACAATATTTTCAGTGCAAAAAAATCTACATTTCAGTGCTTAATGCAAATGGAGTCTGTTTTGTAGAAGGAATTGCCAAGTACTCCTAGAAGTTATAGCCACCACTGGATAGCTAAAATTAGGGCAGTTATCTAACCTAAGTCTTTAACATTTTATATTATAAGGAAATTATCCTCTGCTCCCCAATAAGCCTTTTGGGGAAAATTCAACTTTAGAAGAATATAATTACTAGGGATATGCAAGTAGTGGATTTTTTAATGAATATTCATTCAAATAGAAAGCAATCTTTGTGTTATTTTGTGATCTCTTATGACAAACATTCCTGAGTTCTTGTTTTGTTGATGATTTCAAAATCAAAAATGCATTACATAGAGTTTATTTATTGAATTAGTGTATTATTTTTCTATTATTCACTGTTCAACCTATAAAGGAAGTCAGGCTTCGTATTCAAATTCTTAAGTGCATACTAAAGTCATATCATTTTTACATCATTTTTATATTAAAACATTGATGATACAAATGCTACATGATATTCTACAATATTTTGCAGATGTGCTGTAATCATCGATAGGTATTACTACAATTTCTGCTAAAAATAAGATTATCTGTTTATCACTGACAGTATTTACTCAAGAGAAATTAATAGATAAATATACATAAAAGTATATATAAATATTTTTTTAGGATATCTGCTGGCAGACACAGACACATACAATTAAGTAAAATGTCATATAGAAGAAATCAATATTTAAACACCCATTGTAGTTAATTCCCGGATCTTCATTCGCGAAGCCTAGCCATGATAGTTAATGGAAACATAGTCAATGAAGACTCTGCAGAGATATTTAGCTGAAAATCTGCAAAGTCTTGGCTTAGAAATTTTTAGAGTCAACCAGGGTTATTTGATAAGGTCTTATATTTTTTCTGCAGGTGTTGCTACAGCTTGTCTTAGCTATCAGGCATGCATCATGTTCCAGCTCAACACTGATATCTTTGGATAGATTGGTTTTTGACATGTAAGTACGGGCATCTGAACTGAGCCCCATGGCCTGACCTGAGTGCCTCTTTGTCCTCCTTTAATGCTGAAGAAAATGCAGGTTATTGCAGTGTATTGCCTGTGGGCAGGAGACTGCCAATCAGAGGAGTACAGGGAAAGTTTCTGTTTTGTTTTCTTTTGGTGCTTTGCTTTGTTGTATGTTTGTTTGTTTGTTTTTTAAATATCCACATTATAACTTAATAATGAATCACACATTTCATTTAAGAAAAACAAACACAAAATCCACAAAAATCCAAACAAACAAAAACCCAAAAAACCCCAAACCATCAAACAACAGATCAAAAAAGACACCCCATCCCACCCAAAAAAAAACCACCCAACCAAAACCCCAAAGCTAAAACAATGGATAACTGGATATTTAAAATTAGGATACACTATTTCTGTTGGGCACTATCATACACTATGTCAATATGAAAAATCAATTCAATGTTTAGAGAAAAAAATCATAAAAGCAGCAAACAGATGACTAGATCACTATGCGATCTCATCTGAAAGATGATGGACTTGAAATATGTTTGTTTTGTGTGGGTTTGTAAATGGCCCAGTGTGGAACACATGAACAATCTGAGGAAATACAATGAAATCAGATGAAGTAATAGTAGGAGCAATAGTTATAATTGTAGCATAATTTATATGAATCACAGCAAATTTACATTAATTTGAAATTTCAAAGTCTATATTAACTGATATTTAATATCTTCAATCTTAATAAAAGCTAGAGTCCAAATGCATTATCCTTGTGTAATCAAATCCAATGCACATTCTGCTTCTAACTGCATTATGGACAGAATTCAGCTCAGAGCAGATAAAACTCAACTAACTTCCATTCATAACTCACAATGTCTTTGGCAAGAGCTTATCACTAGAACAATGATAATGTCATATTACACCAGGAATAGGACTGAGACTCTTTAAATGAATACCACTTTAATTTCGGAAGACCTAAGCAGAAATATTACTCAATTCACTAGCACATGCTATGTGTGTAATTCACTTTCTGAGGTTAATAATCAACGTAAGCAGTATCTTTACACTGAAATAAAGATAGCTTATATTTCATATATTACTGTTTTGAGACAGAGAGATGCTATAAATTATTATATATTTTATAGTATACATAAAAGATGAATTTGGTTTATAGTATTTTCTTAATGACTGCCAGAGATATCACAGATGATGCTCATCGACTTGGTCCTTGATGGAAAGCCTTTAAAGAAAGGAAAATGCAACACATGACCATGACTTCCAGCTAGCAAAAGCAGTAGGTATGTCCCTGGAGATGAACAAACATCAAGGGAATACTTTCATTTCAATATATTTTCCTAATGTTAGTCTGTGGAAATCATAGTGTATCCTCTGGAGGAAAATCAATATCTGTATCTGTGGTACATAGATGGGATACAGGAGACACTCACACAGCTGAGACTGTCATGGTAAGAAGAGCAAGAGTGCTGTATAAGCACATAACCATTAGTTATCATAGATCTGGGGTCACATATTGTAACCAGACACAGTCTGAAAATCGCTTGGGGTCTCCTGTGGCCCCTGGTGCGCTAACTGTGCTGACAGCAGAGGGAGCATTAAACTCATTGCCCACGGTAAAGTGTGAGGAGTGATAGCCATGTTCCTATAATCCTTGTATGGGTAGGATGAGCTCCTTAGCCTTCTGGCAGTCTTCCTAGGAGAGGGACAACTCTGATTCCAAACCCGGGCAGATGGAGCTTGTTTAGCCCTGTATGGGCTTCCATCTAAGAGGTTACAATCTCTGTCCTAAGGACTTGGCTGCCAGCGTCCAAGCTTGCTAGGCCCTGGCAGATGAACCTTAGGACTAGAGGGTGGGTTCAGCTCTGCGCATGCTGTGTCTCACCTAAAAAAAATCCATTGTGCAGGCTCGAGGGTGCTATCCGCTATCCTCTTTTTGTCAGCATGCTTATAAAAGGTGCTGATGAGGAGCGTGGGTGGAGCCCTCCCTGGATCTTCGTTCGCAAAGCCTAGCCACGACAACAATGATCACATATTGTAACTGCCAACTAATAGGGATAGATAGAGAAGAAACAATTACCAAATTTCCCCTTCATTCACATAAATTAATGCCTGTGAAGCACACAGATTTATTGAAGATAATAAATTTGATAAGCCATCCAGCATCACTTGAATGTTAGGTATGTATTTTTACCAAAACACATTCCTTCTCTTCACATTGCATTTCTGAAGAAGTTTGAGTCTAGGTTACCACGCTTTGCATACTAATGCTAAGACTTTATCTGTACTTATAAAGGCAAAATATTTTCAAATTCTCAAAATTTAGATAAATGTGATTTGTTGGATTCTTCAGTGAAAGTTTTCTAAACAGGATTTTTTAAGTGAGAAGGAAATAAACAGAGTTAAATCCAGCTGGCAGCCAGTCACGAGTGGGGTCCTACAAACCTCAGTACTGAGGCCACTCCTGTTTAACATCTTCATCAATGATTTGGACCAGGGGATGGAGTGCACCCTTAAGTAAGTTTGCAGATGACACCAAACTGGGTGGCAATGTCGATCTGCTTGAGGGTAGGGAAGCTCTGCAGCGGGATCTAGACAGGCTGGATGGCTGGGCCAAGGCCAATTCCATGAAGTTCAATAAGGCCAAATGCCGGGTACTGCACCTTGGCCATAACAACCCCCAGCAGCACTATAGGCTCGGGGAGGAGTGGCTGGAGAGCTGCCAGGCAGAGAGGGACCTAGGNGGTCTTTTCCAGCTGTAACTGTTCTATGATTCTATGAAATCTAAAATAAACAAATCCACATTTCTATGCTAGTTGTAACATACCATCTGAAAGTTTGATCCCGCAAAGGCTGATTTCCTCTACACAATAGTATCCCCTCAAAATAGTACTATGTGTCAGCTAAGGCCTGTTTCTGATGAGTTTTCCTTTCAGCATCCCTGTAAATGGAAAGATCACAAAGTTTAGGAGGATAGGCACATTGGTTTCAGTTTCCAGTTCTTTCTCTCTACAGACATGATTTCTGAAGGGTGATGTTCTTTTGAGATCATAAAATGATTACTCCACTGATGCATATCAGCTGCTTATATTTAGGAGCAAAGCTGGATGTGACTTAGAAGGGAATTCTGTCACTTTACTAACTGAATTGGAATGTCTTATTAGTAACCTCTCTCAGTAATCTGATATGAAAGTCACTAATATGATACGACTGTAACATTATATTAGCTACAATATATTCTAATATGATATGAATGCTAATGTAATACAAAGGAATGTTACAAAGGTGCTAATCAGATAAGATATTGCTAATGAGATATGAAAGACTCCACTAAAAAAATCATATCACTTTCCTTAACTTTTTAAAGAGAATTAACCTCATTCACGAAAGGTACTGCAAAACATCTTTTTTTCTCTTTCCTAGGCATTTGCAGTCCTTTCTGTCCACATTTCATGTTTGTAGGCATGGTATTTTTAAAGGCAGACTACTTGGGCTCAATAACAAAGAGAATAAACAAGCACAGAGTGATTTGTGCAGTCTCATAAGAATGTGTACCAACATGGCAGTTAATTAGCATGGGGATAACTCTCATATTTAGATAAATCTTTTATAGAATCATAGTATCATCTAGATTGGAAAAGACCTTTGAAATTATCAAGTTCAAATATATAGTTGACACTGCTAGGTGACCACTAAACCATGTTCCTAATGTAGCCATTAATTCGGCTGTTTTAACATTACTTTTTTATATTATACTCTTAGTTACGGATAAATAAAACGAAAACCACAAAATATCTTGATCTTTCCAGAACACTAGTTCTATTTCTGCAGCCCAAAAAACTCCAGGGATTGTAACTCAATGACTTCTCTGGATAACCTGTTCCAATGCTTGACAACCCTTTCAGTGAAGAAATTTTTCCTAATCTCCAATCTGAACCTCCCCTGGCACAACTTGAGGCTATTTCCTCTTGTCCTATCACCTGTTACTTGGGAAAACAGACGGACACCCACCTCATTACAATCTCCTTTCAGGTAGTTTTAGGGAGTGGTAAAGAGGTAAAACCTCTGAGCTTCCTTTCCTCCCAGTTTCCTCAGTCACTCCTTATAAGACTTGTTCTCTTGTTTCAACTAATCTCCAATAGTCTTGTACACAGGAGGAATCAGGATAATGAGAAGGGAACTCAGAAAAGTTAGTTATCCATCACATAACTGGATGTAAATCAGATGTGTAATTTCTTTAGACAGAGATCTGTTATACTGAGAATTTTATTTTCCCTCCCATTGTAAGTTTCCTTTTCCTTTTCCTTTTCCTTTTCCTTTTCCTTTTCCTTTTCCATCTGCTTTTTCTTTTCCTTTTGCTTTCCCTTTTATTTTTCTTCACCTTTTTTGTTGCTCTTGCTCTTTCTCTTTATTTTTAATTTTTTCCATTGTTTGTTGAAAAGAATCAAGTGGCATGCAGAAACTGGATCACAGAGATTGTCCTTCACTCTCCCATCTATGACACACCAAATGGAAAAAGATACATATAAACTCAACTGTTAAGTTTTTAAACTAATTTGCCTGAAAAAGTTGTGCTCTTGGTATTTTGGGCCACACTTCATCTGATATAAATCAGAGCAACTTTGCTGACTTCAGTGACAACATGATCTCTCTGCTGCATAATAACTTGTGAATTTGAGAAAGACACATTTTTCTGTTAGTAGAGGATGAGAAACATAACCATCTTAAATCTGGTAGTGATAATTGCAAATTCTGATGTCTCAGATCAGAAACTGGAAATCTACATCACCTGTGTTAGAATTGTCATGAAGCACTGAAGAGATGCTATACACCCAAAACATCATGTCAACTCAGCCTTTGTTTTACAGTCCTGTGTTCCAGCCTGATTAGCATACATGATCTTTTTAGAAATGGTTAATAAGTACTGTTGGGTAGTGAAGAAGACTTGGACTTAATGTTAGTGTAACTACTAGAAAGCATTTTAGTGTTGTGTTTTTTTAATTCAGATCTCAATAGCAGACACTTTTTAAAGAAGTAGTTGTGACAACAGAAAAAAAAATCACGCTTCACAGATTTGAACCAGTAGCTTTTAAAATTCATTTTTTGGGCTGCAGAAATAGAACTAGTGTTCTGGAAAGATCAAGATATTTTGTGGTTTTCGTTTTATTTATCCGTAACTAAGAGTATAATATAAAAAAGTAATGTTAAAACAGCCGAATTAATGGCTACATTAAACTTCTCTAGTTATTGTAATTAAGGCAACAGAAGAGTTGTAAAGACCAAAACATAGCTACAAGTTGTCTCACATTAATCCTGTATTTGTTCCTCTCCATCTGTTTTGGGCAAATAGCTATCTATTTATCTATCTACAGATGTTTTGTAAGCCTTAATACGATCCCCTCTCAGTCTTTAGGCTATACAGCCTCAGGTCTCTCATTCTTTTCTCATAAGAGAGATGTTTTGAATTCCCTTGTCATCTCTGTAGCCTTCTGTTGGACTCTTTCTAGTAGGTCCCTGTCTCTCTTGAACTGGGGAGCCTAGAACTGGAAACAGTACTCCAGATGTGATCTCACAAAAGCAGAGTAGACAACGAGGAGAACACCGTTCAACCTACTGGTCACTCTCTTCTTAATGCACCCCAGGATACTATTGGCCTTCTTGGGCACAAGAGTAGACTACTGGCTCATGGTTAACTAGTTGTCCACCAGGAATTCCAAGTCATTCTCCATAGAGCTGCTTCCCAGCAGGTCAACCCCTAACCTATACTGACATATCATAGAATCATAGAATCATAGAACAGTTACAGCTGGAAAAGACCTTGGAGATCATAAAGTCCAGCCTTTGTCCTAGCCCTATCAACTTGCTAAATGATGGCCCCCAACGCAACATCTACCCTCTGTAAAGCCTCCCTTCCCTCAAGCAGAGTACGCAGAGTTATCCACTCCAAGTTTTATATCATCAGCAAAATTGTTGAGCATATGCTCTTTCCATTTATTGAGGTGATTGATGAAGATGTTGAACAGGTGTTAGGTGCCAATCTATGCATTATTGGTATATATATATATATTTTGTTATATTAATTAAAATACATAGAAAAGCATATTGACTGCCTGGATTGACAAGTCCTTAGCTTAAAACATATGTTTATAATTCTTTTTTCAATAGACTATTTCAAGCACAAATGCCTATGAAAGGCTATGATGCGTGTAAGTGCATGTTTGTGCTTTTTTGGTTTTATGTTTGATATGTTTGTTGGTTTATTTGTTTTTGCTAACTATGTAATGATTTGATTTTCCTAACAATGTCATCTTTTTAAGTGCCTGGGAGTTTGTAGGTGGAACCTCTCTTCCTAAGAACTGTGTGTAACTAGAGGACTTAGCACAGGAACAAGAGAGAGGGAACAAACCCTTTCTTCTTTCTGTGCAATTTTGGCAAAGTTACATAGCTATTTTGTGGTTTCGATTATCTGCAAAATGGGTGTGTTAATAATTACATACTTGCAGAGGCAATTATAAGCTGTTTAATGCTGATTAATAATAAGAAATATTTTAATTCCCTGACAGGAAGGGAATTAAATGCAAAGTACTATTATTACTGTTAATAATGCATAGTGAACTTTCATACTTGTATGTAGTGTTTTCCTCTTTTATCCATTTTCCAGCTTAACACTTACTTTTAATATTGAAACTATATTAGGCAAGGTTATTCAGGACAAAGCAGAATAGTGGATCCAAGGGTAAATTTGAGGTAGGGGGTGGCTTATCGAAGGGAAATGAAGCCACTGGCTTCATTGTGTCTTACAATAGAATGGAGGAAATCAACATAAAAGAACAGTTAGTATTAATATGAATAATGACCTATAAATATTACACTTGTTAACCATGTAGTCAATTCTCTGGTCTCAATGGATGTCTGTCTTCCCTTTTGTATATTTGTATATTATAATTTAAATGAATACATTATAGTCAGGGTTTTTTTTTTGCTTACTGGTTTCATCACCATCAGGGCTAGGCTTCGCGAACGAAGATCCAGGGAGGGCTCCACCCACGCTCCTCATCAGTGCCTTTTACAAGCACGCTGATGACTGAAAAGGCCAATGCAGGACAGACAAGAGCGGTTGCAAAAAGCACAGCAGAAGGACTCCCCAGGAGGTATAACCTGCAAGACACGGTTCTTTCTACACTGTCTTTTCTCCTCAAGAGTCATCCTGCATGCCCTTTCAAAAACATCCACGGCATTAAAAATAGTGTGTCTCCAGACCTCCCGATTGGAGGCTGGAGTAGACCAGTTAAGGTGATCAATACGACCAAGGCTGAGATATTGTTTCAGGGAGTCCTTGTATCTCCTTTTTGGGGCTCCTCTCTTGCGACAGCCATTGGCAAGTTCACCATACAGTATGATTTTAGGGAGGCGGAAGTTCTTCATCCTGGAGACGTGCCCTGCCCAACGCAGCTGCGTTCTCAGCAGCATGGCCTCAATGCTTGAAATTGCTGCACGTTCTAGGACAGAGGTATTAGTTACATAATCTGTCCAGTGGATGTTTAGGATTGTACGGAGACAGCGCTGATGGAAGCGCTCCAAGAGACGTAGGTGGTGGCGATAGATGACCCATGATTCGGAACCATATAAAAGAGTAGATAGCACAATGGCTCTATAAACACTGATCTTTGTACTTATCTTCAAGTGTCTATTTCGCCAGACTCTTTTATAGAGTTTTCTGAAAGCACTATATGCCTTTGCCAACCTATTGTCTATCTCTCCGTCAATCTTACCATCTGAGGAGATGAGGCTGCCTAGGTAGTTAAACTGTTGGACTGATCTAAGCTCTGAATCGCCAATGGTGATATGAGGATGATGAAAGACTTCCTGAGGTGCGGGTTGATATAAAACTTCTGTTTTCTTTAAACTAACTTCCAGCCCAAAAAGCTCAGCAGCAGCTGCAAAGCAGGACGTTAAACGCTGCAGAGCTACTTCTGTATGGGCAACAAGGGCAGCGTCATCAGCATAAAGCAGCTCCCGGACAAGATGGTTTATAGTCTTAGTATGGGCCTTCAAACGCCTTAGGTTTAATAGGCTTCCATCAGTACGATATCTAATGTAGATACCGCCCTGATCATCAAATTCTGACATGGCCCTTTGGAGCATCATGCTGAAGAACAGTGTGAATAGAGTTGGTGCAAGAACGCAGCCTTGTTTCACGCCATTACTTATTAGAAAGGGCTCAGAAAGTGCATCGCCGTATCTGACTTGGCCATGCTGATTCTCATGTAATAGGATAATCATTTTAAGAAACTTGGGGGAACAACCTAAATGTTCCAAAATCTGCCATAGACCATTTCTGCTCACCATATCAAAAGCCTTGGTGAGATCAACAAAGGTTACATAGAGACCTTTGTTCTGTTCCCTACATTTTTCTTGCTTACTGGTTTAATGTGTAAGAGATTATTCATTTAACAGTCAGATATTTATTCATTTATATTGGATTGGAATTGCAAGGTCCTTGCTTAGCAGACACTAAGTAGTTATTGCATAAGGTAGCAAGATTAAAAGTGATATGATGCAGGGGTTTCTAAGGCTGACAGGCATCTGATGCTCAGCTTTGAGTACTGCTGGTAGATGCATTGTTTAGATAGTTTTCAACCATAATCATTCTGTTGGATCCTCTCTGTTGGATATGTGAGTTCGCTATCAGAACAGCATACCTTTGTTTTTATTCATAGCCTGTTGACCCTCCCTGTGTACTTACAGGTTCGCTGGCTTGAAAATGAAAAGTTACAACATTTATTGTGCTATCCTTGTTGAGGCCATTAGGCAGAACCATACTCATCAAAATCATTTAATAGGTGTGAAATTTTCTATCATCTGTTTTATCTATACAACAAGTTTGACTGACTCCTTGTAAATCAACTAGCACTTAGCAGTTTGGGGAAGTGGATTGTGACAATCGTTGAGGTAGGAAATCTAGTGCCTCTAGCCTTGCTGTTTCCTCTCTTTTAGGTTTTGGATAGATGCTGTGGTTTAACTTCAGTGGGAAGCTAAGTATAAGACAGGCAGTTACTCACTCCACCCACACAGGATGGAGAAGGGAATTGGAAGAGTGAAAGTAAAAAAAATCATGGGTAGTTATAAAGAGAGTTTAAAAGCAAAAACCACAGACACAACCAAAGTAAAACAAGGAATCCGTTCACTACTTCCCATCACTGAGCAGGTTTTTAGCCACCTATAGGAAAGCAGAGTTTCATCAGGCTTAGCGCTTGGGAAAACAAACACCATAACTCTGAATATCCACACACTATTCCTTCTTCCCCTTCTTCCGTCAGCTTTTATTGTTGAGTATAATGTCACGCTGTCTGCAATATCCCTTCAATCAGTTTGGGTCAGCTGTCCCTACAGGTCAGTCCTTGATGCTGTGTAAGCACTATTCAGCAGTAACTAAAACATCCCTGTGCTATCAGCGCTGTTTTCATCACAAATACAAAGCATTCCCCACAGAAGCTACTGTGGAGAGAATTGACTATACTGTAGCCTAAACCAGTGTGACAGATAAACTAGACACTACTGTGCAAACATATAGATGAGATTAACTTGTTCCTTATCTTCTTACAGGTAAATAACTTTCCCAGCTAATGAATCTGTAGGCCATGGAAATCATGACTGCACTCAAAAATTAGTATCTCTGAATATATTTCCTTAGAAAAGTCCTGAAAGTTATAGGAAAGAAGCCTTAAAAAGAAGAAACTTTTCACTCTATTATTCCTCTAGGATGTTTGGGGTTTTTTGTACTCCGGGGCTTCAGCTACACCTTCAAAATATAACAAGTCATCTGTAGGTTATATGTGTTCTGGGTATCATAGCTGTCTAAAATGTCATGGGAGCTTTAGGCAAATGAATATCCAGTGACCACAAAAATAGATCAAATAGAGACTTTCATATGCTCGTACAGTTCAAAGAATAGGGGAACATCTGCATAAACATCTGAAAATAGCTCAGCTGCTGACCCTTCATCTTACATAGGTGTCTGCCTACTCTTTCATCTCAAATATAGGTTTCTGCGTAGGAATAGATTGGCAAAAAGACACGGATAGCCATGTGTTCATGGATAGCTAGTTCAATAAAGTTGGACCTGGGCAAAGAGATGGTGAATAATATTGCTAGATATGAAAGCCAGTACTTTTTCAGCCTTGTACATTCTGGAAGCTGGAACTCATTATTGCCATTATCACTGAGGGGTCAGCTTCAGCAAACTGCATCCCAGATTGACCTGTTATGAAGCTGCTACAGGATTGCTACTTTTTAGATATTCTCTCATGTCTTCAGCTTCTTCTGGCTCAGAAAAAAAGATAAAATGCTGATACCTGTGTCCCATCGGACAGACATAGAAATTTGAAAGAGAAAGAATGAAAGAAAATGATGTTTCAGCCTGGAAGAGGACTTAATCATTTCACCTCTAACAGTGTCCAGATTTCTCATAGGTACTGGGCGCAAGTTGTATAAACAGATTTTATTACCATCTATCTTACTACTATTTTACCAGAATTCCAATCAAACAAATATTCACAGAAGTCACACTCTAACTTTCAAGCACATGGTAGTTTTTCACAGCTTTTAATGCTGTCAATTCACAGGACATGTTAATCTGGGCTAGCACACACTATCCTAACATATTGCATTCAAAGTAGATAGCCTGCCTAGTGATTGCTAACAGCTCTCATTCATCCTATTTTCATTCATTTCTGAGAAAAGGGAAGACACGAGACTGTTGAATGAGAATAGCAACCTGTCTTGCACAACATATGCAGCTAAATTAGAAATAAGGCAGTGATTTGTATTTTGTTATATAAAGAATTCAAAGGACTGAAGAGTCCCGTGAATCCAGAGTTTCAGATGTGATTCATTGGACTTTAAATTGATATGCAGAGAACCTACATTTTCATCTAAACTGGTCACTGCATACTCTATAGTAAATGGAGAGACATCATGTCTGGTTTAGTAAGATGTTTTTCGAATAAAATATTATGACCTTTAATGAACACTTAAACTTTTCAAAATACAAATAGTAT
>VWZO01015414.1:0-11084 GCA_013396975.1 Bucco capensis
GCTGTTCTGTGATTCTGTGATTCTGTGATATTAAAACAAACAGTGGCCTGTCTCTTATTGCAGTCAGTTTTTCTATACCCGTTTCAGCTCATGTGCTCTCACCTTTCAAGAGTAAAGCAAATGACTTACTTTTTGAGAAAATCTCATTTTCTCAAAAGTCTCTGGATTTCTCACTTAAATTTTTACTTCCTTTAACACTAAATATGAGGCCTGTCTTGAGGAGTGCTTTTGCCCCATGTCTGCCTTGGCTCGTGCAGCCCCTCATCTCCCTGATAACAGAAATAAGAGCTGATGCTGGCACAGACACCCACAAATAAAGCATGACCCAGGGAGAGGCAAGAAGCTGCAATCATAGAATCATTTACGTTGGAAAAGACTCTTAAGATCATCAGGGCCAACTGTTAACCTCATACTGTCAAGCTACCAGTAAACCATGTCCCTCAGAACCACATTTCCATGTCTTCTCAATCCATCCAAGGATGATGACGCTACCAATGCCCTGGGCAGCCTGGGCCAGGCCTTGACAACCCTCTCTGGGAAAACAGTTTTCCTAATATGCAACCTAAATCTCCCTTGACACAAACTGAGGCTGTTTCCTCTTGTCCTATCACTAGTCACTTGGGAGAAGAGACCAACCCCCACTTTGCTCCAACTTCTTTCAGGGAGTTGGAGAGAGTGAGATGGTCACTCCCTCAGCCTCCTCTTCTCCAGAATAACCAACCCCAGTTCTCTCAGCTGCTCTTCACAACACTTGTGCTCTAGACCCTTCACCACCTTCATTGCTCTTCCCTGGACATACTCCACCACCTCAATGTCCTTCTTGGAATGAGCAAGGGGTCCAAATCTGAACCCAGGAGTCAAAGTGTGTTCTCACCAGTGCCAAGGACAGGACAATTCTGAAGTTCCTTTTGTGGTCTCTTTTTTATCAGAATAAACCACAAAGCAGCAATGATCCAGCCCATGGTGGTTGCTTCCCTTGCATTGCATCCCCACCCAGTCCCTGCAGCTGGGATGAAACCTACCCTCTCCCAAAGGAAAACCTGAGGTCTGAAGTGTTTGCACTCCTCATGTTTCCTCTGGGCTCCAATGGGGCAGGAAGCAGCCATCGTCTAAGCCAGCACCAGAAGATCTGAACCTCAGTTTCCATCCCTGTCCTAGCCTGGCTAAATCCTGTGGTAGTGCAGGTGGTTGCAGTAATTTTGGAGTAAGACTCAGCCTCTCCCTCTTAATGCAAGGGATTCCCATGAGTGAAATCAAAAATTCTTCCAAAACAACTTCATCAGAACAGTGACTTTATTAACAAGAGACAAATGAAGGATTAAAACATGTTATGAGTTTGCTGAGACACACAGTGTGCCTGTAGAGGACAGACTTATTTACATACATCAGTTCATTGTAGAAACATGAGCAATTTGGTCTAGATGATTTAGGATATCCCCTGGTAGTTTGCAACGTATCCAGACAGCTTTCTCTCTGTGGCAGCTCTGCTAAAGCAACCAATTCCCCCCCAGTCCCACCCCAGCCAGCCTAATGCTGGACCCTTGAAGGCCACTGGTATCTGATGCAGGACCTTCTCCAGTGCAGGGTGACTACAGCTGGACTTGGCCTGAAGCCAGTGGCATGGGTGAAACCCTATGGGCTGTGTGCTGAGTTGAGTCCCTGCAGCTGCAGTAAGATAAAGAGGGTCAGGGTGGTCTGAACACATTCCTCACCCATCCCAACACCATCACAACCACCCAAAGCATCCCCTGTTCTTGGACCCTCCGGCTGGCAGCAGGTGGATATTCCCTGTCTCAGGAAGGAGCCAGGCACAGCATGGGAATAGCCCTGCTCCCGGGCATGGCTCAGCACTGGTACAACACAACAGCTCCCGGTACCGGTACTTGCCAAGGCACAGGTTGAGTTTTTCCTGGACGGACAAAATCAAATGGGGAAGGACGGGAGGGGGAGGAAGAGGAAAGAGGGGTAGCAGGAAAGAAAGAAAACATCTCCACGGATGTCGGATGTCACGGACGGCGTTACACGGACGGCGCGGGGGCTTCTCGCTGCCTTCCTCGGGCGGACTTGCCGCGGGGAGCCGCCGCCCCGGGCTGGCACATCGGGGCGGGGAGACGTCGGTGCCTGTGCATCCCGGCGGCTCGTCCCGGGGCGTCTCTGCTTACAGGCACTTGAGGAGGAACGAATTACACGATGTCCCCCGAGGGCAGTCGCAGAGCTTACCGATGCGAGCTCCTTTCCTCACAGCGCACTGCTCCCCGGCGTCGCACTGAGGCAAGCGGCGGGCAGTCAGGGGGAATCCCGTCCCGACCCGTCCCGTCCCGTGCCATCCTACCCCATCCCCATCCTCTCGTCTCATCCTATCTCGTTCTATCTTGTCCCATCCGTGCCATCCCGTCGCGTACCGCCCCATGCTATCCTGTCCCATCAATACCGTCCCAGCTTATCACGATCCGTCCCATCNCCCAGTCCCCCCAGGCCCCACCAGTTCCTTCTCCCGGGAGGCGCCGCCGCCGCCGCTCAGTCCCATGTCTCGGCCGGTGCGCGGACGGCTCAGCCCCTGCCCCCGGGCACTCAGCAGCAGCGCAGCAGCCACGGCGCAGAGCGCCAGCGCCCGGCAGCTCTCCATGGTGCTGACACCCTGCCTCTGCCACCGCCTTTATAGTGCTCCGCCCGCCCCGCCCTGCGCCAGCGCCCCCTCGCGGACCCGATCGGATTAGACCTGATCGGCTCCGATCAGACTGGGTAGACTCAGATGGGATAGGCTTGGATCAGAATGGTTCGGATTGGATCTGATTAGACCTGATTGGATCAGCTAGGATTGGATTGAATCGGTTGGGCTTGGATCGGGTCAGAAAGGATGGGATCAGACCTGATAGATGTGATCGTTTCATCTAAGATGAGATCAGATCAGCTTGGCTAGGATCAGAATGGATCAGATTGGATTGGATCAAATTGACTAGGATCGGATCAAATCAGATAGGCTTGGCTCAGATCAGAATGGATCGGATTGGACAGGGTCAAATCAAACCAGATCAGGTCGTCTTGGCTTCACTTGGCTTGGATTGTATCAGCTCAGCTTGGCTTGGCTCAAATCAGCTCGGCATGGATCAGATTAGACTGGCTCCACTTGGCACAGCTCAGATTGGCTCAGATCAAATTGCCTCATTTCGGATGAGATCAGCTTGGATCGGCTCAGCTCCACTCTGATCGGATCATATCGGCTTGGATTAACTCAGATTGGCTTGGATAAGAATGGATTGGCACAACTCAGATCAGATCGGCTTGGTTTCATTCATCTTGGTTCAGCTCAGATTGGATCAGCTCAACTCAGCTTGGCTCAGCTTCGTTCTACCTACTCTAAATTTCCCTCTTTAGTTTCAAACCACCATCCCTTGTCCTGTCCCAATAGATTCTATTAAAAAGCCTGGTCCCATCTTTCTTCTAGACCCCATGACATACTGGAAAGCCACCAGAAGGTCCCCCTGGAGCCTTCTCTTCCCCACGCTCAAAACCCCCAACTCTGTCACCCTGACCTCACAGCAGAGGGCTTCCAGCCCTCACATCATTTCTGTGGCCTCCTCTGGCCCTGCTCCACCAGGTCCATGTCTCTCCTGTGCTGAGAACTCCAGAGCTGCACCCAGCACTGCAGCTGAGGTCTCCCCAGAGGAGAGCAGAACACAGGGGCACAATCCCCTCCCTGCCCTGCTGGCCACACTGGTGGGGATGCAGCCAATGGAAGCAGTT
This sequence comes from Bucco capensis, assembly GCA_013396975.1. Classification (NCBI taxonomy): domain Eukaryota; kingdom Metazoa; phylum Chordata; class Aves; order Piciformes; family Bucconidae; genus Bucco; species Bucco capensis. The sequence continues at coordinate 3,745 of VWZO01015414.1, forward strand.
GGCTTCTGGTCTGGGAGCACACATTGCCACCTCATGTCCATATTCATTGTATCCAGCTTCATTGCTCATGTCCAGCTTCATCATATCTAGAAATCAATGCAGAAATGTGAGAGGAGGGAGAGTTAGTAGTCCTTAGAGAGCTAAGGAAAAACACATTCTGATGGAAGACCCAGGATGGGAGGATTAACCTGAAGGAGTATGGAAGGAGGGAAGGTAAAGATGGTGACAAACTAGCTAATAAGGATGAGATGCTGAATGAGGAGAGGAGGGACTGCCAAATGGGTGGGAATGCTCAGGGCCATAAAGAGCAAGGTAAGAAGCAGCATCAAAAAGCCCAGGATAAAAATAATTACTGGTACTTGGAACAGAAATGTGAAATGGTGATGAGGCCAAATACCGTATCTACTTAGCAGGTGCTCAGTCTGCACTGTCCATCCTGTGAGGCCACCTCCATTTGGGGAGATAAAAAGCACAGTTGCTGAAAGGAGACGTAGCATCAGTGCACTCATCTTCATTCAGACCACCCAGTAATTCTTGGCTCTGCAAATTCAGTGGCCTCATGTTAATCAACACCATGGTGGAAAAGCTCTCTGCTGGGCCCAAACACGCCCAAGCCTCATGGTCATGATGGGAGCAGGAGGAAGAGAGGAGCAGCTTCCCCCACTAAGAAAAGTGGTGCCATGCCAAGGAGAGCATGTGAGATGAAGGGCAGTACTCAGCCCTTTCCGGGTCCACACCTCTAGACTAAGGCTGTGGTAAACCAGCAGGAAGCTGAGCAACAGCTCTGCTGGCAGGAAACATCTGACCCTGTACCATGATGGTTGTGGGGACAAGGACGCAGCAAGCAGGGTNCCAGCACCTCTTGCAGCGCTTCGATCTGCCGAAAGACCCCCATAGACCCTGTCAAGTCGCGCTCGGCGGGGAGGAGCACCCCCCTGTTCCTCGCTTCCCCGTNTGCCCTGTCCCATCCCACCCCATCCCCGATGGCACACTCACCATGGGCACCTGCCCGAACTTCTTCTCGTACAGCGGCACTCGCTTGCTCTTCAGCTTCTCCAGCACCTCTTGCAGCGCTTCGATCTGCCGAAAGACCCCCATAGACCCTGTCAAGTCGCGCTCGGCGGGGAGGAGCACCCCCCTGTTCCTCGCTTCCCCGTTCCCCTNCAGATAGGCTTGGCTCAGATCAGAATGGATCGGATTGGACAGGGTCAAATCAAACCAGATCAGGTCGTCTTGGCTTCACTTGGCTTGGATTGTATCAGCTCAGCTTGGCTTGGCTCAAATCAGCTCGGCATGGATCAGATTAGACTGGCTCCACTTGGCACAGCTCAGATTGGCTCAGATCAAATTGCCTCATTTCGGATGAGATCAGCTTGGATCGGCTCAGCTCCACTCTGATCGGATCATATCGGCTTGGATTAACTCAGATTGGCTTGGATAAGAATGGATTGGCACAACTCAGATCAGATCGGCTTGGTTTCATTCATCTTGGTTCAGCTCAGATTGGATCAGCTCAACTCAGCTTGGCTCAGCTTCGTTCTACCTACTCTAAATTTCCCTCTTTAGTTTCAAACCACCATCCCTTGTCCTGTCCCAATAGATTCTATTAAAAAGCCTGGTCCCATCTTTCTTCTAGACCCCATGACATACTGGAAAGCCACCAGAAGGTCCCCCTGGAGCCTTCTCTTCCCCACGCTCAAAACCCCCAACTCTGTCACCCTGACCTCACAGCAGAGGGCTTCCAGCCCTCACATCATTTCTGTGGCCTCCTCTGGCCCTGCTCCACCAGGTCCATGTCTCTCCTGTGCTGAGAACTCCAGAGCTGCACCCAGCACTGCAGCTGAGGTCTCCCCAGAGGAGAGCAGAACACAGGGGCACAATCCCCTCCCTGCCCTGCTGGCCACACTGGTGGGGATGCAGCCAATGGAAGCAGTTGGCTTCTGGTCTGGGAGCACACATTGCCACCTCATGTCCATATTCATTGTATCCAGCTTCATTGCTCATGTCCAGCTTCATCATATCTAGAAATCAATGCAGAAATGTGAGAGGAGGGAGAGTTAGTAGTCCTTAGAGAGCTAAGGAAAAACACATTCTGATGGAAGACCCAGGATGGGAGGATTAACCTGAAGGAGTATGGAAGGAGGGAAGGTAAAGATGGTGACAAACTAGCTAATAAGGATGAGATGCTGAATGAGGAGAGGAGGGACTGCCAAATGGGTGGGAATGCTCAGGGCCATAAAGAGCAAGGTAAGAAGCAGCATCAAAAAGCCCAGGATAAAAATAATTACTGGTACTTGGAACAGAAATGTGAAATGGTGATGAGGCCAAATACCGTATCTACTTAGCAGGTGCTCAGTCTGCACTGTCCATCCTGTGAGGCCACCTCCATTTGGGGAGATAAAAAGCACAGTTGCTGAAAGGAGACGTAGCATCAGTGCACTCATCTTCATTCAGACCACCCAGTAATTCTTGGCTCTGCAAATTCAGTGGCCTCATGTTAATCAACACCATGGTGGAAAAGCTCTCTGCTGGGCCCAAACACGCCCAAGCCTCATGGTCATGATGGGAGCAGGAGGAAGAGAGGAGCAGCTTCCCCCACTAAGAAAAGTGGTGCCATGCCAAGGAGAGCATGTGAGATGAAGGGCAGTACTCAGCCCTTTCCGGGTCCACACCTCTAGACTAAGGCTGTGGTAAACCAGCAGGAAGCTGAGCAACAGCTCTGCTGGCAGGAAACATCTGACCCTGTACCATGATGGTTGTGGGGACAAGGACGCAGCAAGCAGGGTCTGCTTGTGAGGAGACTCCACTCCCAGCTCTGTAGGGACATGGTGACGTTCCAGCCTTCCAGCTAGCAACAGCAGGAGCTAGGCTGGGCCTCCTCTGGTGGAGGAATGATCACCTGGAGAAGGAGGAATTTGGAAAGCCTTGTTAACAAAACTCTCATAGTGTGTCATTTTTAGGGGAGCTAGAAACAGCCTGAAAAGGCAAAGAAATGTGAGCAAAAAAATAACCTAAGGAAAATTAACAGGTCCAGGGATATACTTTTCCCAACAGGAGAGCAGTATTTAAAGGCAGGAAGTGTGGATAAAGAAGCAATTTTCAACAGCCCAGTTTTATATGAGGCAATAAAAAGTCTCCAGTCTCTCTGACTATCATGTTGCTTGCCTCCAGAGCTGCATGTTCACCTCTTGCTGTTACTTCCTCCCACACGCTCCCATTGATCACTGCATCCAGCAAAGGTCTCATTTGTAATTGTTCTTGGGAGCAGAGATTCCTCTGCCTGTCTACACAAACCCTCCAGTCTCATTTTGCCACAGGGGAGGAGAAGATGTCAGACATCAAGCTGTGGTGAGCCACCCACAGAGAACCCCACATCCCAGGCTGGAGCAAAAACACAGCTGCCTGAAGTCCTGGAAATGATGGGTCTTGCCAAAGGGAAGTTTCTTAAGAGCAGAGAAATCACCCAGGCTAAGAAAACCACAACACTTCCTATGGAGAGGCAGATATATAGTCTTGTTCCACTTTGAAAACAGCATCTGTGAAGCCTGACCAAAAATTCAGGACCTATTTTATAGCATGAGGATTACTCATGCAATGTCAAAACCACCACAGAGATCTTCAGGAAAATATCACTGTCTCCTTCCCAACTTGAGCTTCCAGTAACAAGCTGAATTTGTCAGCTCCCCCCACCCCATAAAATTATTGCTGAATGTGGAGGCAATCACAGATTTCTGTGTCCAGAAGTGGTTGTTATATCTGTCTGGCTACAGACACCCACAGGACTCTATGTGTCTGTGCCCGTTACTGTCTGTATCACTCCGCAAACATCACTGTCCCCTGATCTCTAGACTTTGTCTCCAGCACTAGGGGTAAGAAAAGTCACAGGACAGCTGAGTATTAAAAAAAAGGTTGTCAGGGAGCAGAACGTGGTCAGGTTATAAAACCACCAAATCACTGTTTACAGCTGCAAAAAGGCAGGTGCTTTGTGACAGTATCTTTAGCCAGTCATAAGTCAATCCAAATATGAAATTAGGAGGGTTTCAGGAACTACAGAGCTGAGCTGCAGATCATCTACACAAAGTGCCATCAGCCCTCAAGAGATGGGAGAGCTCAGCTCTGTGGTAGCTGTGCACTAATTGCAGCTTCTCCATGTTAACTTTCTCCATACCAGCATCACTGCAGATGATAGAATGTCCTGAGTTGGTAGGGACCCACAAGGATCATTGAGTCCCTGAAGGTGTTTAAGAAACATTTAGATGTTCCACTTAGGGACACGGTTTAGTGGCATGGTAGTGATAGGTATGATTGGACTTGATCTTAGAGGTCTCTCCCAATCTTAATGATTCTGTGATTCTGTGAGTGCAGCTCCTGCCTGCTCAGAGGACAACCCCAAAAATCACGCCATGCATCTGAGGTACAAGCAGAACACAGCAAACGAGCATGAACACCTGTGCATCAAGTGGATGATTTCTGAAGCTGCCCACAGAATATGCTTTCCATTATCACACTTCTCCCTCATGATCAATTAATTGATCATGAAGATCAATTCAGGAAGATAATGGAGGGTTCTGATGGTGTCAGAATAATTGAGTATCCACTGAGCAGCTCTGATGCATCTGTGTGTTCTGGCTTGGGCTTGACGTAGACACAGAGTTGGGTAGATTTTATGACCACTAGACTGTAGGGATTAGTGTGAAGCACTTGTTCAAGTGCTCTTCTGAATCAGAGCCATGAAAGTGGACATCTGGCTTGAAGTGCATGCTCTGAGGCTTTGCTGAAAAGCAGTGGGCTTTTGTTAAGTGTTTTGTTAATTTATGAACCTCATTTTTCTCCTGAATAAAGGATTTCTGTGGCTAAAATTTGGAACAGAGAGGAAAATCTATGATTAATCAGGGTTCTTCCACAGTTGAAGCAATAATAGTCCACAAGCAAGACTTGAAAGAGGACATCTATTTCAGCAGGAGATACCCATTCATCCTGATGAGTAACAGATGGGGAAAATGCCATCTTAAATAAAAGATGGGTTCTCACAATAACAGGACATACATGAACACCAACACAAACAGTGAGGCCACAAACTCCCCATTAAACAACCCCCCTAAAATGGGTGAAGAGATGTGGGAACAGTGGCTCCTTGTATATCACCTTCACAGCCTGCAGGCAGAGCTATCAGAGAGGCTGTGCACTAGCTACAACTTATTTCACATCAGCTTCACAATGACTGTCCACCAGAGGCTCTGCCCTTGATGTCTTTTACACAAACTGTCACATTTTAGTTGGTGACCACACTGCAGCAACCAGTGGTTCCCAGCACCTTCCTAGGTGCCTTTTTATGAGGATAAAAAGGAAAATGGCAATGGGTAGGTTTTCGTGATCTGTCCTGAGTTCACCATCTCAGCCCAGCTCATTTGAGAAGCACCCTTGTTAGTCTTTTTTCAGTGGTGGCCAGTGACAGAAATTGAACACAGGAAATTCCATCTAAACATAAGGAAGAACTTCTTTGAGGGTAGTGATGCACTGGCCCAGACTGCCCAGTGAGGTGGTGAAGTCTCCATCTCTGGAGACATTCAAAACCCACCTGGACACCATCCTGTGCTCTAGGTGAACCTGCTCTGGCAAAGGGGGTTGGACTATGTGATCTCCAGAGGTCCCTTCCAACCCCTAACATTCTGTGATTCTGTGTGACTTCAAGACATCATGAATATATCTACCAACATCATTAAGTGTCCTACGTATGTGGGATCCAACTCTTCCTTGCTGGTAGGTCCACAGAAACAAGGTTTGTCAGTACACCTTTGGGCTGCAAGAGGCCATCTCTGCCACCAGAATGCCACCACACATTGTCAGTGATGACATATGAAGCATCTTAACCTGAAAAAGCTTTTCCAAAACAGCCTGGTATGGAGTAGAAGGAGAATCACGACTGCCTCTGAACTGTGTCTGCAGTGAAGGTCCTGCTCAGTAACCTTCCCCTAACCAGAACATCCCAGAATCCCAGGGCTTCTGAGGTTGAGGGTTGGAAAGGACCTCTGGGGATCATCTAGGCCAACCTCACTGCTCAAGCAGGGTCACCCACAGCACCTTGCCTAGGATCATCTCCAGCGGGGCTTGGAATCTCTCCACAGAAGGAGACACCACAACCTCTCTGGGCAGCCTGGGCCAGGCCTCTGCACCCTCACACCAAACAAGTTTCTCCTCCTGGTCACGTGGAACCTCCTGAGTTCCAGTTTGTGCCCATTACCCTTGTCCTGTCCCTGGGCACCACTGAGCAGAGTCTGGCCCCAGCCTCTTGCCCCCCCATACCCTTTAGCTCTTGCTCAGCATTGAGCAGATCCCCTCTGGCTCTGCTCTTCTCCAGCCTAAGCAGCCTCAGGGCTCTCAGCCTTTCCTCCTCCCAGAGATGCTCCAGTCCCCTCAGCGTCTTGGGAGCCTCTGCTGGACTCTCTCCAGTAATTCCTTGTCTCTCTTGATCTGGGGAGCCCAGAACTGGACACACTACTGCAGCTGTGGACTTTCTAGGGCAGAGTAGTGGGGGAGGAGAACCTTGGATGCTAAACCTGTGCTGATGATTTTCATTTGTTTAACAAGTTTTCAAAGGTAAGTACTATTAAGGCAGAACACTTTAGTTTATTCAGAGACATGCTTTGACTTGGCTAGTGGACATATTTAAGAGGAAGAATTTTTGATAAACATAAATAGCTGTCCCTTCCGTTGCAGCCAGTGACAGGGGGTTATCATTCTCAGGAGCACGAACCCTCCCAAACGTATCTACTTCCATTATCTGTACCCGAGGATTACCTGTTACTGTCTCCAGCTCTGAATGATTTCATTATCAGCCTCAGTGAAAGAATGTATTCAAAGCAAAAATAATATTCCTGAAGTGATCCATTTTCATAGCAGAGAAAAGCACAACTCCTTATGGAGTTAACATTAACAACAAAAGAAAGAACAAAGAGAGCCTACATCCCCTGCTAGACCCAGAAGGAAAACTAGTAACAAAAGACAAGGATAAGGCTGAGGTGCTGAATGCCTTCTTTGCCTCAGTCTTTAATAAAAGTAACACCTGTACTGAGGGAAGCCAGCCCCCCAAGCCAAGAGAATGGGACCAAAATCTTCCCCACATAATCCACGAGGACATGGTCAGGGACCTACTCCTCCAAGTTGACGTCCAAAAATCTATGGGACCAGATGGCATTCATCCTAGAATCCTGAGAGAGTTGGCAGGGGAGCTCACCAGGCCACTCTCCATCATTTACCAGCAGTCCTGGCTGACGGGAGAGGTCCCAGCTGATTGCAAAAGAGCAAATATAACTCCCATCTATAAGAAAGGAAGGAAGGAG
>VWZO01015414.1:18111-30603 GCA_013396975.1 Bucco capensis
TAGCTTCCGGTCAAACCAGGACACATGGGTGGAGCCCTCCCCGGATCTTCATTCGCGAAGCCTAGCCATACATTACTACTGCTAAAAACTTGATTCAAAGCCTAATGAAGTCAACTGGAAGGGTCACATCCACCTCAATGGACATCAGGGGTGAGGCAGACTGGTCCCCATATCTTATCAGGAGGTAGGAAGCCTCCAAGCTGGCTGTCCCCAAGCAGTGACACAGACAGCAGCTCCCCTAACCATTTATCATTCATCCTCTCCTCTCAGTGGTGCAAAGCAGTTTGTTGGTGCCTTCTTGCTGGTCTTTTTGGTGAAGGGATCTAGTTAGCATGTGACAAAACCAGATTCAAGTTTCAGTCCAGCACTCTGACACTTAGCTGATAGTCAACTGTGGTTTTTACCATGCCTGAGATCAAGCAAGAAGCACCCTTTAGAGCAAAGGGAACAGATTACTTCTGAATGCTGAATGCTTGCCAGTCAGCAGCTGCTGATGGTGGCTGACAAAGAGGTTAACTCCAAGGTACAAGGAGAATAAAATCCTCCTTCAGATACATTACTTACTACAAAAACTGTGATCTGACTTCATCTCACTGCTCCTGCTTGGGCAGTCTACTCCACAGTGATGAGAACATTTGGGTTACTGCTCTGAGATCTTACACATGTGGTAGTACTGGCAGGGAGGCATGAAATTAGGGTAGAGAATGTAAAAATATCTACTGATACACCCAATTATCTCTACAAGACAGCAGAGAGCAATTAAGAGCTCCTAGACAGTGCAGACTGTACCTACATGGACTGAAGAGAGAGAAACCAGCCTGGACCATCTTGACCTCAGCCACTCACAGTCTGTGACCTCACAGTCACAGACTCAGAAGCACTCCTCGGTGAAAAGGAGCATTTCACTTCCATTGCTTTTAGCCAGATGAAGTTCAGCAGGATTTCAGGTCTGACATTTGACTTCTTGTCTCAGCTGGTCTTATTAATTTGAGTGCTGCAACACAGGAACCCAAAACACACGCAACCCAGACCTATGCTAGTTTTCAGCCAGCTCACATCTGCACGTTAAGTCTCCCTTCCCAATTACAGGCACAATAAGTAGGTAACTACTCTGCTTTTTCACAGGAAGAACAGGATATCTAGCATTAGGACCACTTCCTAACCCCTAAGCTGCGCAAGCTTCGGCTATTTACTACTAAAGTGCCTTCTGGATTCGCAACCTAACTTCACAAAATGGCCTGATATTCTGGAAACATAAATTGGTAGAAGTTGCTCAGTAGAAAGCACAAAGCTAGTGTTACCTACCCATGCTTCAGGTCTAGAAATCATGCAATCATGGAATCACTCACTGGTTTGTGGGGGAAGGGACCTTTAAAGGTCATCTAGTCCAAGCCCTCTGCAGTTAGAAGGAACATCTGCAACTAGAGTAGGTTGCTCACAGCCCCAAACAGCCTTACTTTGAAAAACCTCCAGGGATGGGGCACCTCCCACCTCTCTGGGAAACCTGGGCCAGGGTCTCAACCACCCTCAGCGTAAAACATTTCTTCCTTCTATCCAGTCTAAATCTCTCCTCTTCTAGTTTAAACCATCACCCCTTGTCCTGCCCTAACAGGTCCCGTTAGAAAGTCTGTCCCCATCTTTCTTCTAGGCCCCTTTAAGTACTGAAAGGCACCAGAAGGTCCCCCTGGAGCCTTCTCTTCTCCATGCTCAAAAACCCCAACTCTCTCAGTCTGGCCTCACAGTAGAGGGCTTCCAGCCCTTATACCAATTCTGCAGGCTCCTCTGGACCAGCTCCACCAGGTCCATGTCTCTCCTGTGCTGAGGACTCCAGAGCTGCACCCAGCACTGCAGCTGAGGTCTCCCCAGAGCAGAGCAGAGCACAGGTGTACAATCCCCCCCTGTCCTGCTGGCCACACTGGTGGGGATGCAGCCGATGGAAGCAGTTGGCTTCTGGTCTGGGAGCACACATTGCCACCTCATGGCCAGCTTTTCCCTCATCAGACCCTCAAGTCCTTCTCTGCAGGGTTGCTATCCATCCCTTCATCCTCCAGCCTGGGTTGATACCAGGGTTTGCCCCAGCCCAAATCTCTGGACTTAATTAAATTCTAACCTTAATCTTATATGTAAAACCATTCTCTTGCGTGCTAGTAACTCAATGCTGTAAATACTGACAATGATTTCCTGGGTTTTGAGAGAGGACCACTTTTTTTATCACTAATATATTAAATATATCAAATGTTAAATAAATCCAATTATCTTCAGTCATGAGTACACAGAGACTATGACTATGCTTCCACTAAACACATAAAAAAAGGCAAATGTACAAAAGCCCTGAAACTATTAATCTTCTCCTCCGTGGTAGGGATTCATTTTAAATACAGGCAGCTTGACTCATTTTTTTTAACGTTATTGTATGAGTGGAAAATTCTTCTTGTTAACATCCAGTTATAAAAGATAACAGTATGTGTTTTCATTTCTCCTTCTTGCCTCAGGGAGCAAGTTTTTTTGACACAGGTACTAGGGCTTGATCTTTAAGGGGTACAAAAGAGCACAGAGGTTTTCAACAGCTGACAGCATCTCATAATTTGGGGAAAACTGTGAAATTTAAATTGATTAAAAAGTTTAAAAAAAGAAAACCAGTGTGCCACCAGAAAAGTCAACGATTCAGGATTTCATTGAATCCTCAGTGATTCTATGTAAAAAAAAACCCAAAAATTGTAACTTAGTAGCAGTGGGAGTCATACACATGCATAAAACCATTAAATCCAGTTGGCAGCCAGTTATGAGTGGGGTACCACAAGTCTCAGTACTGGGGCCACTCCTGTTCAACATCATCAATGATTTGGACCAGGGGAGAGTGTAGCCTTAGTAAGTTTGCAGATGACACCAAGCTGGGTGGCAGTGTCGATCTACTTAAGGGTAGGGAGGCTCNCAGGACGAGGGGAAATGCAATCCTTTCCTGAAAGGGTTGTCAGCCATTGGAACAGGCTGCCCAGGGAGGGGGTTGAGTCACCATCCCTGGAGGGGTTTAAGAGACAGATGGATGTTGCACTGGGGCCATCATTTAGTGGGTTGATAGGGCTAGGACAAAAGCTGGGCTCCAATCTTCAAGGTCTCTTCCAGCTGTAACTGTTGTATGATTCTATGATTCTGTGGACACCTCAACAAGTTGAGAATATCTATGACTCTCTGCTACACTACCCACACAGGCCTCTGCCAGAAGCAGAAACCAACAGTGACAAGACTAAAACCCTCCCTAAATCCATGCTATATGACTGCACCACTGAAACCTGCCTAGATGACACCACAAACCCTGTGCTACACATGCTGCTGAGAATACGTATCTCGTCCACAGCAACCAGGACAAAATGGCAACAGCTTCAATCTGGTGAAGGCATTCATTTGATTAAAAACTTGAATGAATATGCCACAATTATTACAGCGAAGTTCACTCCACCTATCCCACAAGAAAACAGAGTAAAAGCAATCATTAATTTTACATCTTCCTTGAGGTCATGGTAAGCAACTGATAAAGGAGCTCACTAATGCTGTGCTGCTGGTGTTACTGCTGCACCAAATTTGTCATACATCAGATTAAGCAGATTAGCAAGTGAAATGAAAAGGCCCCTGAACTTAATCTCTTACTGGCACCTCTGTGACATTCAGAGAGTATCTTGCATCCACCTCTTCACATAATTTCTGCCCATGATGCCCACATGAAAATTTATTGCATCCAACCACTCTGCACTGTTTGTTTCCAGACTTCCCAGCTTGCAGGTAAGAAAACCATCACTAAATCCAATTCAGCTACACAAAAACATATATACAGCAGACTCCACTGTTAGTCTATGATACTAATATTCTTTCTGCAAATTGAGAAGCCACAGAGGCACAGTAAAGCCCTGTTACTGTATGCTGCCCTCTACCATAATTAGCAGCTGAGAGCCTGTGGAGGCTTTTGCATACCTCAAGAAGAAAAATGTGCAGGAAGATCAGTACAGAGAGGATGAAACTACTGTAGAGTAACCATCAGAGGCCATGAAAGCCTCCAAGCTAGTTTCCAGAGATAATGCTCCACCGTGCCACCTTGCTTGTTAGCCTAACCAGCTCCTCTGCATTTGCTAATGCACCATTAACACAAAATACTGCAAAGGACTTCTCAACAAACATGAATATGCTGCACTCATCAGCCAAAGCTCTATGCAAATTGCTCTCATTGAGTACAATCACCTAACAAAATCATGATCTGAGATTTGCACATGGTCTCAGATCTTCCTGAAACTTCTTCTTTACCACTGGCCTCTTGCAGAATCCCACTAAAATGAGTTCTTCCCATACACAAATGCATGACTCATGAGACTGTTCAAAGGGCTATAGAAAGGTGACCAGATAGACACTGGGGAGAATGGTATAAAACTGACCCAGAATAACATACATAAGACTATAAACTCCATGCCACCATATCATTACTGTGAAGAACCAGTAGAATAACTCCTGCAATTGCATGCCTTCTGAGACAGTACATGCTACAAAGTCTGAGAGACTAAGCATTGATTTGAAGCTTGCTGTGCTGCACTCCTGCACATCAAACACAATTTCTGTTCCAGACTGCTCTGTCCTGCTGTTCCTCAACATTGTGGGACTTGATGATCTTAGAGGTCTCTTCCAGCCTTAATGATTCTGTGTGATCCTGTGTGTGTGTTATGTTCTGTGATTACAATTAAGTTTTGGAACAGTCACTTATATGTTACCTTGCACTGGAATAATAAGGATTTCCTTCCTCCTCAAACCTCCTAATGATTGGCTCCTTCAAAGTAGCTTCATCTGCCTGAGATAACTAAAATAAGACAAACAAACAAACAAACAAAAAGAGGTATAATACTCTTTAATATCTTCTTCCATAACGACAGCAAAACTTCATATGCAGCACCAAAGAAATGGCTTAAATGATCTACCCAAAGTTTTTCACCCATTTTGTGCACAATTATCAATCTACCATTATGATATAAATGACATTATAATATTAAAAATATTATTTAAATATTATTTAATATTAAAATATGACTGCTCAAAACAGTAGGAAAAGTACAGTAAAAATACACAGAAGTGGGTGTAAGAATAATTGGACATTGGCACCTGAAAAATTACTGAAGCTACTGTACCAAATAAACCCTGTTGTGAGTTGTCTTTGGCAAGGATTTTAAATAACACAAGTCTGTACTAGTCTAACGCTGTATCTTCTCTGTGACCCAGAGTGATCACCACTGTAATTCAGAAAATTTTCAAGTTTCTGTAACATTTAAAGTCCATTTTAGGAATCTGGAAAAATGAAGATGGAGAATGGCCAGTGTGTGTATGTTCTACCCATAGAAGGCCCAAGTAAAGTGGTCCTACAGGGTCCTACACCTGGGTCAGAACAATCTCCACTATCAATACAGGCTGGGGGATAAGAAGATCAAGAGCAGCCCTGCAGAAAAGGACTTGGGGGTGCTGATGGATGAGAAACTGGATATGAGCAAACAGTGCATGCTGGCAGCCCAGAAGGCTAATCACATCCTGGGCTGCATCAAAAGAAGCATGACGAGCAGATCCAGAGAGGTGATTCTGCCACTTTACTCTACTCTAGTGAGACCTCATCTAGAATACTGTGTCCAGCTCTGGAGCCCTCAATACAGAAAGGACATGGATCTGATGGAGCAGGTCCAGAGGAGGGCCACGAGAATGATCAGGGGGCTGGAACACCTCTCCTATGAGAACAGCCTGAGGGAGCTGGGATTGTTCAGCCTGGAGAAGAGACTAGTGACTTTTCAGTACCTAAAGGGAACTTCCAAGAAGGCTGGAGAGGGCCTGTTTGCAAAGGCCTGTAGTGAAAGGACAAGGGCCAATGGAACAGGAACTGGAACAGGTTGGCCAGGAAGGTGGTTGGGCCCCCATCCCTGGAGGCATTCAAGATGAGGATTGACAGGGCTCTGAGCAACCTGATCTAGTTGGGGATGTCCCTGCCCACTGCGGGGGGGTTGGACTAGATGACCTCCAGAGGTCCCTTCCAACCCAAATGATTCTAAGTGTAGGAAAAAGAACTGTTGAGATAACAAGTACATGCTGCTTCATTATTTTGAAGCATTCATGACTAATAAAAGCGATTTTAAGACACCGCAATTAAAATCACTTCTTATGAGATCTAGGCACCACCATAAAACGTATAATCTAAAAAAAACCACAAAAACAACCAGCAGAAAAAAGGAGTATACACAACATTACTAAACAAAGTACCACTCATTTTCAATTAAAATGTTCAAATGAGCCTTTTCCAAACCTCTACAGACTTCTGCTGTTCTAAGTTCCATAATTTCCTGTCACTGAATAATCTGAAGACAAGTTTTCCGTAAAACTGCCTGCTTCAAAAATAATTGGGAGGACAATTTGTCCTCACATACTCCTACTCTCAAACCAGGGAGGATCCCTTGCTGCTCATCTTGGGCAGAACTAATAATCTGCTGCACAAAATACACAAAGAAGATAAGAGAAACACTCTTTTTAAGTAAAAAATACCATAAATAATCTTCACATTTAGGAGAAGCAAACAATAACATTTCACAAATGCTTCATATTTGTCACTGCACTAGATGGCACTGAATGGTAGTTCACTGGTGTCTGTAACATCCTTTCCTAGCTCATGAAGTAAGCAGCTCCAGTGAAAGAGTAAATGATACTGTCATTACAGCAAATGAAAGAAGAAAGATGTACCTGTTTTCCTTCCCTTGCTTTCTGGTCCTTAGCTATTGTGGCTAGAACAGTTGCAGCTTGTTCCCCTCCCATCACTGATATGCGAGCATTTGGCCACATGTAAAGAAACCTCGGACTGAAAAAGATATATTAAATATTAGAATAAGACCTTGCCTTATTTCCTAGTAAAGAATTTATTCTCACTTAGCTAAGAATTCATTTTTATCCATGACAATTTTACAATGTATAGGTTTTGAACGAATGCAAATTAAAGCATAAAAATATTAAAGCTTCAGTGCTTGTAGCACTGCGTTTGAAAATGCACAATTTCTGCTCATTTCCTATATTCAAGCACCATAGATATTTATTTCTCGTTTTCTTGAGTCTCTACACCCCCCACCAGGATTTTTCTCCTTAAAAATACCAACAAGTTCAAAAGTATCAGGGATCTTGAAACAAAATGAAAAAAAACCACAAAAAACCCCACATATGTGAGTCATGTCCAAAGGGTCAGAGAAACAAATCCTTAGGGGTTCTGCAAACATTACGCATAAAAACAGGCTCATTAAAGTGAATTTATATTTTTTACACAAGCTGGTACTGAATGGAACATAAAAGACCAGCCAATACTGCTTAATGATCATTTAGGACTGTACAGTTTTAATTTCAACAGCTAAAATGGGAGAAAAACACATCAGCACATTTATATGTCAGAAGATCTCCTCTGCCACCTAATTCAAGGTTCATCATAAGCCTATCAATGTCAACAGCCTATCAATGTCAAGTTGTTTATTTCCTTATGACTTGTATTCCCTGTGGACTGGTTTGTTTTCCATACAGCACAATTTCTGCAACAGTTCAGATAGTTTTTCGGAGTGGTACTTCAAGATTATTTTCCCTTAACTTAGTCCTATCGCCTGTCATAATCTGAAGTGATACTTACCTATATGCTCTTCCACACATCCCATAGTTTCCAGCTCCGTAAGAACCACCAATAATTACTGTAATTTTAGGTACATTGGCACAAGCCACAGCAGTTACCATCTTAGCACCATCTTTTGCTATCCCTCCAGCTTCATAGTCTCTTCCAACCATGAAACCTAAAGAATTACAACATGAAAAAAAAGGCTCACTAGCTTTATATTATTCTACATGTCATACTATGTGTTTTATAGCACATCCAGAAAAAAATGAGGTCCAAATCATAAGGCAAGGTCTTCACAAGCTGCTGACATGCTGGCTTCAGAACAGGCCAGAGATGTAGGTACAACAAAGCACACAAGATGCTATCTAAAAGGCTACAGCACAGTGGAACTTCAAAATATTGAGCTTATTCACCTGTAATGTTCTGCAGAAACACAATGGGAATATTTCTCTGGCAACACAACTGGATAAAATGTGCACCCTGTGGAAAGAAAAGAAAACTAAAGAAAAAGGAAGCCATTAAAAGTTGGATGGGTGAAGCTATCACTACCAGCACTCTGAAGTCTATGACAAGTCTCTATCCCACTGAACCCCACGAGGGAATTTGAACCCTAAAGTGGTGTGCTACTTATGCTTCACCCAAAGCCAACTGCAGAAGTAAGAAAATGCCAAAAATGTATGAGTTCAAGGGTAAAGGAGAAATAAAATCAAGAAGTAATCAAGCAGAAGTCAACTTCAGAAATAATACCCTTAAAGTGCATTACGGCTGATGCTGAAAAGCTCAAATGTGTTGAGTCAGTTAACACATAGTTAAACCACAGACAGCTTCACACCATGGCACCTGACACTGAGTTTGTAAGACTATGTCATGGAAATTAAGACAGCCACTAAGAAGAAAATACCTCCCTGTTTCCTCTACAGAAGGAAAATTTGGAAAAACACACATATACTATATTGAAAATTGGGAAAAAAACACATATACAATTTGTTCATGGCCCTGCCAACTGCTGTAACACTCCTTCCTCTTCCTCAGGGCAGATGTCCTCTCCCCATCTTCTAGGAAAAGTCCTAGCAAAGGTAAAAAATGTAAATTCCAAGGTTCTGTTTCAACTGGAAACAATCCAAATCAATGCAGTTCCTCAGGTTATTTACACAACAATGGTAAAAAACCCCCAAAAAACCCAAAAAGATTTTTTTTAGCACAGCAAAACCTCTAAGCTTTTCACAATACAAAATCAGCAAAATTTACAAAAGAAAACAAAAAAGAGAGAAAAATCATAAAGCATAGTCCTTAGCTAGCTTTTTTAGAGAAGCACTCAAAAAGGATAGTGACAATCGTGGGATAAAGATGTGTCACAATTTATTACACAAATAGAAGAGAGAAAATAGAAAAGAAAAAAGGAGAAGGGAAAGGGAAAGGGAAGGATATTGTTACTTACAGAAGCAACACTGTTGACAAAGATGTCTCTGAAACATGTGAAACCTCAGTCTTACAGTACTGATATACTACCAAAAGTCAGCAGAGGATTCCTTACACCTTTCTTATATTGTTAGGAAAAAAGTTGCAGCACTGAATTAACAGAAAAATACTGAAAGAGTTATTTTCAACTTAAAAATAACTGTGTTAAAACAAATGCTAGCCAAAACCAGTGTGACTTGCTGCAGTGCTCCAAGCTGAAAGTATTCCTGCAGTACATGAAACTCAATTTTGTGTACTACTTTATTACAGCAATAAATCAAGTAAAATTACTTCCTTTCTCCAAATCTCTCACCAAGGCTTCCTTTTTTCTATAGATTTTCAATACTGATTTCCTCACCATTAATGTGAGGAGCCTGCTAGAACAAAACTACCATATATAATTACTATTACAGAAAACTCAGCTGAAAGTAGTTTCTTAAAAAATAAAGGACTAACCCAAAACCACACAGAGTAACCACTCTGCCACACCCAAAACCACTTTACCACCACCAATTCCAAAAGGCCAATCTGTAAAGCACTGTTAACTGTAATGCAATCACAATATTGCATCAAAGATGCTCTTTAATTCACAAAACAGGTATTTTATTTCACAGATTTTAAGAGGCTGCAGATATTTTCACTCATTAGACTAAGCCAGGAGCTGTCACAGCAAAGCATGAAAATTTCAGCAAAATTCATGAAAATTCATGAAAAAATCAGTGAAACTGTTTGAGAGGGATAGGGAACTTCTGGAGAGGTTACAGAGAAGGGCNGATTATGTGACCTGAGTACTGGCATCCAGGTTTGAAATTTTCCTGTTATTACAAAAACAATGATGTCACTCATTGTAGTACCTCACAGCTTAGAGGTTAGGAATTATAACCAACAGAGTATTTTATGCAGTCAGCATGGACCCTTCTTCTAAAGAAGGAGCTGTAAGTTTCAGAATATACTATTTCAACTGTGTGTAGTCACACCAATTCAAATGCTGTTTTTCAAATTTTATTTTCCTCTTGACCTATCTACTTCATGTCAGAAAAATCTACTCTCTCTAAAATACGGACAGTTATTTTTACAGCTTATTAAGCTATTTCATGTTTACATGAAAAACAGGGAGGCAGCCCACTTTCTTTACATGAAAAAGTTCCTCATTTCAAGAGTAAGTTGACCACCAGATGTTTTGTGTATCAATGTCAAAGCAGCTAATGATCTATTTATTTACCTTTTTTGCTGACTCTGAGAAAAGAACTCCATTATTTCCAATAATCCCTACTGGATAACCAAATATTCTTGCAAATCCTGGAGGAGAAACGTAAATGTGTGAATTTTCACATGTATTTTACCAGACCGTATAAAGGTAACACTTTCTCTCAGTAACAAAACCTGCTATGCTTTCTAAGAAAAATGTTATTAAAAATATTAATCAATAAGCCAAACAGAATGAATCCAACCATAAAACCAGTGGGAATATATACAGAATAATTGTATTTCTTAAATACCTGTAATTAAAGTATCACCATACAAGGCTTTGAATTCATCAAATTTACTTCCATCTACAATTCTAGCAATGACCTTTGGGGGAAAAAATAAAAAAGAAAAAGAAAATGAAATTCCTAATCCTTCACAGTTTGGTTTTTTTTAGAAAGAAAGATCTTACTAACATGTAACTTAAAATAAATGCTTTCCATTTAGATAACATCAACTAGAGTACCATATAAACAGGCAGAACCTATTTACTTTTTAAAGAGTCAGTTATCTGCTTGTAAAAACCTGTATTTCATGATTCAGAATACTCTGACCAAATAGTTTAAATCATACAGAAAGCAAAGGTTTCTTCGTTAGCTAAATTTCAGAGAAAAACTGCTACCTCTGATTACATGAAACATTAATCAACAGACATAAATGAAGAGAAAAAACATACAGAGCCATGAGTCAATTTCTCAGAGATAAGTTCATTTTCAGCTTTGCTCAATTTTATGACATACACAAATAATAAGATCTATTCTAAGGTTTCTCTGAGATGCAAAGGAGCCATCTTATCCAAATAGAGATCCAGTGCTAGCAAGATATGTGCCTGAAGGTGCTGACACTTTAAAAGAACATCAATCCAAGCTATTACAACTTTAGAGAGTGCAGTGTGAAACTCAAAGTGTTCACTGTTTTTTCCTTTAATGCAAAGGAAATCATACCAATTTTTGACAACATATTTTAAGAATGGTATATACTAAGACTCCTCCTAAAACAAAAACTTACTTGATAGTGAAAAGGGTCCTGAATCTATGCAAAATATGAGAAAGGATGTGGTCTCAGATGAAGATAATGAGGGAAATAATTGAGCTAGACTTGCACTGGAGTACAATAGTCTCCCAGGCACAGTCTGAAAATCACTTGGGGTCTCCTGTGGCCCCTGGTGCGATAACTGTCCCGTCAGCAGAGNTCTCCATATGTGGTTTGGAGAGCTCTGAATTATTTGGGGAGGTTTATACCTCATAAGCTTGATCTCCACTTTTACAAGATTAACAGAAAAAGAAAGCTATTACACCACTCTGCAAGCCTATAGAATGCTTTGCCAAAATAAAGTTTCCTATTTTCTGGC
This sequence comes from Bucco capensis, assembly GCA_013396975.1. Lineage (NCBI taxonomy): Eukaryota > Metazoa > Chordata > Aves > Piciformes > Bucconidae > Bucco > Bucco capensis. The sequence goes on from VWZO01015414.1 coordinate 29,817, forward strand.
AGCTTTTTCAGAGAGTTATCAATCTCTTACCCTTGGCTCATCCTTCTTAAAATTAAAACAAAAAGTATTATATTTTCAACATGCCACTGCAATGGATATGCTGGACAAAACAAAAAAAAACACAGTAAAGGGTTTTAAGAAATTTAAATATTCACTACATACAGATGCCTGTAGACAAACCATGATGACACAAAGAGTGGTTTCCTGCGAGAAAACAGAATGCATGCATGTATGGGCATGCAGATTCATACCTCTTTGACATCAAAGTTTCTTTTTAGCTGGTCACCAACTATTCCATATATTTCATCAGCAGGAAATAAAGGCTCTTCTGATGGTTCTGTATTCACCTGCGGCAAACATACAAAGCAATTCACACAACAAGGGAATTATTAGCCCACATTATGACTTCAAAAACACAAACTGCAATTAATTTGCCAACTGGTTTGAGGACAGTCTTCTCTTCACCAACTACATCTACTGGCTGGTCCTCATTTTGCAAGTGAAGCTCTTCTGTCTCCTGTCAAAATAAGCTAAGACAATCTCCCCAATATCCTCTCCATCACGTTTTCTACCAGGAATTTTAAAATCAGTGCAATAAAATGATATGACTCAGGTCTATCCCCTCAGTTTTTCATTAAAAGTCACAGAAATATATACAAAAAAAGATCCTTTGGCAAATATTTAATTTTAAGTCTATGGGAATGACCAGGTGAGTTTAAAATTAAATTAAATTAAGCAGGACTGCAAGAATATTGCCACGGAGGCATGTGGCTGTTCAGACTCCTAG
>VWZO01015416.1:0-47919 GCA_013396975.1 Bucco capensis
AGGGATGGTTGGACTTGATGAGCTTAGAGCTTTTTGCCAACCTTCATGATTCTGTGTTTCTGTGTGATTGCTGGAGAGTTTCTGTGAGAGCTTCTTCCTTTGATGAAGCAGTGCTAGAGGGGAAAGGACCAGCTGGAACTCCCTCCTCCCCCCACTCATGCCTCCAGTTACCAGAGCAAGGATTTTCCAGGCAGCAAATCTGAGTTTTTATTGTTCAAATCTGCAGTGTCATCAACATCACACAGAGACCAAAGCATCTCTGGGTCATCACAGTGGTGCTCAGCTGGAGAGAGAACATCACCTCCTTCACAGCTGTAGTTGATCTCTGGTAGGACTGTAGATATCATAATAATATTCTGATAAAGAAAAAAACCCCATTTCCCCCAGAAAAGAGAAGTCACTAGGTGCCTGCCAATTGCACTCCACAATCTCTCCCAGGAGGACAATGCCTACAGAGGCTGAAGATGACTGTTGAGGTCAGTAGGGTCCCTGGGTGGTGGCTCTGAAGCCTCTGGAGGCCCCTTGGGCAGCAGCAGGTCCCCTCTAGAGCAGGGGGTAGGAGGGGTAGCTGGCAATGCCACAGTGGTTGGCGTGGTTCCTTGCCATCCGGATGTAGCCCTCATCCCCGAAACGCACACCCCAGCTTTTGGGAGAGGAAGCAAAGGCAGAAGAGACCAGGGAATACATTAATGAAGAGGTTAATGCATTAATTAGTTAATTAGAATGGCTTCTTCTGTGGCAGACTGATGAGCAACACCGGTATCAGAGTGTTCAGGGCAGTAGTGCCGTGGGTTTGCTAACACTGACACCATTCCTGGGCACAAAGGAGACTGGAGGTGGTGTTGGGGTGGTCTGGAGGTATTGAAGTTGAGTGATGTGAAGGTGCTTGAGCATGGTTAAGCATGGAATCATTGAGGCATCACACTGGGTTGGAAGAGGCTTTTGAGATCATTGAGGCCAACTGTTCACCCAACACTGCCAGGTCATCACTGAACCATGTCCTCAGCAACACATCTCCAGGGCTTTGAGACCCCTCCAGGGATGGTAACTCCACCACTGCCCTGGGCAGCCTGGGCCAGGCCTTGACAACTCTTTCCAGGAAGAAATTGTTCCTCATGTCCAACCTAAACCTCCCCTGGCACACTTGAGGCTGTTTCCTCTTCTCCTATCACTTGTTCCTTGGGAGAAGAGCCCAAGCCCCACCTGGCTCCAAGCTTTTTACAGGGACTTGCAGAGAGCCAGAAGGTCTCCCCTCAGCCTCCTCTTCTCCACACTAAACAACCCCAGTGCCCTCAGCTGCTCCTCAGCACACTTGTGCTCTAGACCCTTCCCCACCTTCCTTGCCCTTCTCTGGACACACTCCAGCACCTCCATGTCCTTCTTGGAGTGAGGAGCCCAAAGCTGACCTCTCCAGTGCGAGTATGAATCCTTAGGGAATAGTTTAAGGATCAACACCAACATCCAACTCAGCTGATCTCCCTCTCCTCTGTGTCAATATTGGTCCTTCTAACATTCTGAGGGTGTCAAGTGGAGGCTGTCCAGGAGTTGTTCCCCAGAGACAAGGAGCATGTAGACACCAGCAGGTCAGTCCCACACACTTTGTCCTCTTACCTGTTTTTCACCAGCCAATAATCCTTGTCGTTGAGGGTCCCATAGCCAATGACAACCACTCCATGGTTCACCTCCTGCGTGCACCGAGGGTCATCATACACACCTGGGAACAAAGGAGACTGGAAGCATGCCATCAGACCACAAGACCTCATCTCTGAGTCAAAGGCAGCCTCCAGCACTGCCACTAACACTTGGGTCTTGCACTCTGGGTGCCTTCATCCAGGACTTAAGCCCCAGCTTGCCAAAATTCCACCCAATCTCATCAGCTTGGCATGCAGAAAGACACAGAAGACCATGAAGCTCTCCAGGACATACCTGACCTGTACAAGAAGAAGGTGGGCTGGGTGGCATCAATGGCGACAGAGACAGGCCCGACGGTGGCCACAGCTTCCTTCAGGGCTTCTTCATCACCAGAGGGGAGCTCCACATACCTGGAGCAGGTGGCAGCTCGTGTGGAAACGTTGTACTGGCATGTCCCATTCTGGTGGGAACAAGGGACAGTTGGGGAAGAGAAGCAGTGAGGAATCCACCAAGAGCACTTCAAGGCTTGCTAGCAACCCACTTTCACCCTGGGCTACCTCACTGACCTTAGCTCTCTCTGCAGTTCGCTGCAAGGAGCTTGGAGTGACATGGGGGTAGGTCTCTTCTCCTGGGTTAGCAGGGAGAGGCCAAGAGGCAATGGCCTCAAGTTGCCCCAGGGGAGGTTTAGATTGGATGTCAGGAGGAATTTCTTTCCTGCAAGGCTTGTTAAGTCTTGGCCCAGGCTGCCCAGGGAGATGCTGGAGTCCCCATCCATGGATGGGTTGCAGAGACATCTAGCTGCTCTCCTTAGGGCCATGGGTTAGTGTCCTGGGGGTGCTAGGGATGGTTGGGCTTGATGAGCTTAGACCTCTCTTCCAACCTCTGTGGTTCTGCAATTCTTCACTTTTCTTTGACCACCATTCTTCTGTCCAGAGGCCTACAGGAAGGGCCTGAGGAGATCACCTTGTCCACCTCACCTCTCCACACCAAGAGAAGCCATTTTAACCCATTCCTCTACTTTTTGTCTAGAAACCTCCCATGAAGTTACTTCTCCCACTTTTCCTTGCTTCCACATCCTTCCCAGCTGAAGGCTCCTCCTCTCCTTTCACCTAAATATCTTCTACTGGCCATTAAGCCCATGGTGTCCCTGGACACACAGAAGATTGTCTCTTGTCTCTCTAGCTGCTTTATGGACTTCTGAAGACTTGAGTCCCACTCTTCTTTCTTGGCCTGAGCTGCTGTTACCTTGACCTGGTTCCACAGGCCACCTTCTCAACACACCAGCTGATTCCAGGGCATCTCCTGGCTCTGGCCAGCAAGACTCCCAGTATCAGGATCTCTATTTCCTGATGGCTCTTTCCTCCTGACCTCAGAGCAGTCACCCAACATCTGCTGAAGCACCTTCCAGCAGCAGGTGGGTGAACATCATTCACTGGAAGCTCCTGCCCAACACAACAGCAGAGATATCAGTGGCCTATGGGAAACCCAGAGGAGATGGGACAAGCATGACCCAGGACTCTGACGTCCTTATCTCCAAACTGAAGAGATACAGATTTGAAGGATGGAGGAGGAATTGGCTGATGGGCACAGGCGGAGAGTTGCGGTCAGTGGCTCCATGGCCAGGTGGAGCTCAGTGCTGAGTGGTGCCCGTCAGGGCTCAGTCCTGGGACCAGAGCTCTGCCATATCCTGGCCAACAACAAAGACAATGGAAGCAAGTGCACCCTCAGCAAGCTAGCAGCTGACAGGAAGCTGGTTGGTGCAGCTGACACAGCAGAAGGAAGGGAGATGTCATACAAGGGGAACTGGACAAGCTTGAGGGCCCACACGGATCAAAAAAGGTCTAACAAGTCCAAGGGCAAAGTCCTGCACCTGGGCTGAGACAACCCCAGGCCTGAGGACAGACTGGGAGCAGCCCTGACGACAAGGACTTGGAGGTGCTGGGGGTGAAGAGCTGGACATGAGGTGGCAATGTGAGCTCACAGCCCAGAAGCCAACCCTGTCCTGGGCTCATCCCCAGCAGTGTGGCCAGCAGGGCAGGGAGGGGATTGTGCCTCTGCTCTGCTCTGGGGAGAGCTCAGCTGCAGGGCTGGGGCCAGCTCTGGAGTCTTCAGCACAGCAGAGACATGGAGCTGGGGAACAGGGCCAGAGGAGGCCATGGACATGCTGTGAGGGCTGGAAGCTGAAAGGTATCCTCACATCTGTGAGGAGAGGCTGAGAGAGTTAGGGTTGTTCAGTCTGGGAAAGAGAAGGCTCCAAGGAAACCTTCTTGGGGCCTTTCAGTACTTACAGGGAGCTGAGAAAAAAGAGGGAGAGAGACTCTACACAGGCAGACAGTGACAGCCCAAGGGGGGAGGGTTTGAAACTGGGAGAGGAGAGATTTAGATGAGATGTTAGGAAGCAATTCTTCACTCAGAGGGTGGTGAGACACTGGAACAGGTTACCCAGAGAGCTTGTGGATGCTCCATCCCTGGCAGTGTCCAGGCCAGGTTGGATGTGGCCATGGGCAACCTGGGCTAGTGGCTGGCATCCCTGTCCATGGCAGGTGGGTTGGAACTAGATGATCTTTAAGGCCCCTTCTAACCCAAACCATTCTATGACTCCTGCTCCATTTTCCCCTTCCATGCAAAGTGTTGCCTCAGAATTTACCTAGGACAACAATAAATGCAGAAGTTCTAGCTGCAAACCCAACCCTTCACCCATTGAGAACAAAAGGCAGTCTGGAAGTCCCTTCCCCAGACCTGGAAGGATCAGCTGAGAAGGTGACACAAGACTGGTAGAAAGCAAGAGAGAGATGGAGATCAGTGGGAGAGGAGAAGGAGGAGGGTGTCCATGCAGGAGAGCAGAGTGAATGGCCATGCTCCTTCCATGCTCATGTCTCCTCCTGCAGATGTCCTCTGCTGGGCACCCCTGGCACCTACCTGACCTGTGTAGGGGTAGGACTCCTCTGAGTCGATCCCTTCATTGTCGATGATGTACTGGAAGGCACTGGTCATGAAACCTCCACTGCAGCCTTTGTTCCCATACATCATGGAGCAGTCCACGAGGTTTTGGGCACTCAGGGACACCAACTGCCCTGTCTTCAGCTTTACTTGGGCTTCCAGGGCTCCCACGGCACTGAAGGCCCAGCAGGACCCACAGGCACCCTGCAAGAGATCACAGAATCCCAGCATGGGGGGGTTGGAAGGGAACCCAGAGGTCATCCCATGCAACCCCCCTGCTCCAGCAGGCTCACCCTCAGCACCTTGCCCACCAGCACCTCCAGCTGCCCTGGCAAGCTCTCCACACCAGGACACTCCCCAAGCTCTCTGGGCAGCCTGGGCCAGGGCTCTGCACCCTCACACCAAACAACCTTCTCCTCCTGCTGCTCACCTGCAACCTCCTGACTTCCACTTTGTCCTATTGCTTGGCACCACTGAGCAGAGCCTGGCTCCATCCTCCTGACACCCTCCCTTCAGATACTTCTCTCCATTGAGAAGGTCTCCTCTCAGCCTCCTCTTCTCCAGGCTGAACAAGCCCAGCTCCCTCAGCCTGTCCTCAGAAGGGAGATACTCCAGCCTTTCAGCATCTTTGTAGCTCTCCACTGGACTCCTTCCATGTCTCTCGTGTCCTGAGGAGCCCAGAACTGGCCCCAGGACTCTAGGTGGGACCTCCCCAGGGCTGAGCAGAGGAGCAGGAAAATGCTCAGGTTGAGGATGGAGCCAAGACATGAAGAGGCACCAAGAGAACTTCTCACCTGGTTCTTCACATTGGTGACACATCCCTTCTCCCTCCAGTCCACTGTCTCTGGGAGTTGGCCACCAGGTTGTGGTTGGTATGTGGAGAACCTTCTGGGCTGAGGAGCAACCTTCAGCCTAGTTAACAAAGCTGCCACTTCTTCACTGGTCTGGTGGGAGAAGAAAAGAGCAGCTAGTGAGGTCATTGTCTCTGCTAAGCCCTCAACTGGTTGTATCGGAGGTGGAGCTCCCTCAAATTCCTGGATTTGAGGAGCTTTTGGCTTTTTCATTCTCTACATTTCATTTGTAGTCATCTCTTGGAAAGGGCAAGAGGAAGACACCACAAAGCCTGGACATGATCTTGGGCAACCAGCTCTGGGTGAACCTGCTGGAGCAGGAAGGTTTGGATGAAATGATCTCCAGGGAGCTGCCAGGCTGGGATTCAAGGATTCAGGGAAGTTGTAACTCCAGCACCAAAGCTCCCTGGAAGCTGGTGAGTTGCAATAGACAACACTCATCCTTGGCGTCTCAAGGAAGAATGAGTTGCACAGGTCTCTAATGACCAGGAGCAGGTCCAAGCACCCCAGATGCCTTGTAAAGAAGTGATTTCCTCACACCAGGATTGCCTCATGCCAACACAAGAATGTCCTGAGCTCTTTGTCCATGGCTGCTGGAGTCCACCAGAAGAAGATGAGCTGGGAAGGGTTACTGGGAGCCTTTCCACCCCTGAAGCACTGATAGTCCTTGTCAAATCCTCCTTGAGAAGAAGGCAAGTACCTTCTCAGGGGGTACCCACCATGTCTGCCAGGTGGTTCATGCCCAGCTGGTAGGAGTGCAGCCCCAGGGAGTGCTCCAGGTTGTGTAGTGTCACCAGCTGCAGGTTCTTCTCCCACGTCACACGGTGATGCCCTTCCTCCTTCTGAAAGCAAACACAACCTCAACATCTCCCAAAACACCTCAGCCCAGTCAGAGCCCACCAAAGGGTGTGGGGAGCCTTGCCAAGCCACCTCTGGGATCCAGCAGGGCTTCACTGAACCTTCATATCCAGCATGGTGGGGGTTGGAAGGGACCTCTGGGGATAATCCCATGCAACTCCCCTGCTCCAGCAGGCTCACCCTCAGCACCTTGCCCACCAGCACCTCCAGCTGCCCTGGCAAGCTCTCCACACCAGGACACTCCCCAAGCTCTCTGGGCAGCCTGGGCCAGGGCTCTGCACCCTCACACCAAACAAGCTTCTCCTCCTGCTGCTCACCTCCTGGCTTCCAGTTGCTGCCCATTGCCCCTTGGGCTGGCCCTGGGCACCCCTGAGCAGAGTATGGCCACAGCCTCTTGCCCCCTTCACCCTTCAGCTCTTGCTCAGCACTGGGCAGCTCCCCTCTGGCTCTGCTCTTCTGCAGCCTAAGCAGCCTCAGGGCTCTCAGCCTTTCCTCCTGCCACAGATGCTCCAGTGCCCTCAGCATCTTCCTAGCCTCTGCTGAACTCTCTCCAGTGGTTCCTTGTCTCTTTGGCACTGGGGAGCCCAGCACTAGCCCCAGGACTCCAGAGGTGACCTGAGTAGGGCAGAGGAGAGGGGGAGGAGAACCTCCCTCCACCTGCTGCTCACCTCTTCTGCATGCAGCCCAGGAGAGCATTGGCTTTTTTGGCCATCAGGGCACATCACTTACTCCCTTGTCCTTCTCCATGGAGCTGATTTCCAGCAGCTCAACCCCTAACCTGTCCTGCTCCATGAGGTTATTCCTCCCCAGATTCAGGAGCCTCCACTTGCCCTTGTAGAACTTCATGAGGTTCCTTCTCCCCCAGCTCTCTTCCTGTCCATTCTAAGCACCGTTGGCTTTTCTCCCCACTGCATGGTCATGCTGGAGGAGCTCCTACCACATCCCACCCCGAGCCACCTCCACCCCCAGGACACCTTTACCTCATGCTGGTACTCCTTGCCATAGGTTTTCTTCCAGAGCTGCCAGTGCCAGTCCAGGGCAGGGTCAGGGTGTCCCAGGGCAGGCTCAGGGTGTCCCAGTGCCACCACGAGGGTGGCCAGGAAGGTGATGGAAGGCAGGAGCTTCATCCTGGAGGTCCAGAGTGACACGGGCCAAATGCTGGGAGCCGAGGGCTCGGAGCTGGAGCCGTGCTTGACCCCTTAGTGACTGATCCGGTTTGGTGAGGGAGGCAGAAGGGTGATGACATCCCACACCTGGACTCTCTGGCATCATGCCCTTCATGGAGCTTCTACCTTGGGTGATACCATCAGCTCCTGTCCCACCTGGCCAGCCAAGCCCCCTCAGCAGTGCCTGTCCCAGCCCCTTGATCCCTGCCAGATGGGAGAGAACTCCCATCCTGGACTCAGCAGCTTCTCCTGAGGGGGAAAGCTGCTGGAGCCAAGCCCTGACTGTGAGGACACCAACAGGCAGGGACACAGCCAGGACTTGTCTCCTGGCTCCACCCTGCCCAGAAAACCCTCCCTGGAGGAGCTTTCCACACTGGCTGGTCAAGAGGTTGTTTTGACAGACCTCAACAAGAACAAAACCTATTTTTAGCCATCTGATGTCCACCAGCTCCTGAGGAGTGGTCCCCACCAACCCTGGGAAGGCTTGGAGGAGACCAGCGAGAAGATGGAGTCAGCATGAAAACAACATTGCTCCTTCAGTTTTACTTCCTCAAAGTCCTCCTAGAGGTGCCTGGAAAACACCAAATCCCCCCAACCTACCTGAGAAAGCTTCTTCTGGTGGGGGCAGCAGCCCTCAGCTGCTCAGCAGGCTGTGTTGGGAGGAGGTCAGGAGGGGACAGAGGCAGTGTCCCCAGCAGCAGGAGCCCTCTGGCACCCCAGGGCAGCTGCAGGACCTGCCTCCAATCACGAGCCAGGCGAGGAGGAAATGCTCTGATTTCAGTTTCGCTGAGCTGCGAGTGACACTGCTGGGGTGGGAAGGAGCAGGACCTGCAGCAGCAGAAAGTGCTTGAGGAGGAGGAAATCTCCTGTTTGTATTGCTCTTGTTTCTTTCCCCAGCAGAGCTCTTGTGGGGCAGGAGCAAGGTCAAGCTGCTCTGGTGTGATGGTTGTGACTTGCTGAGGAGGAGATGAGGTCCAGCATGGCGTTTTGTTACTGGGTTGAAGCAGGTTGAGCTGAGCTCCCACCTCCCCACAGAAAGATTCCAACCAGGCCAAAGCCAGCTCCTAGGGATAAATAAAATCCCATTCCTCCACTTTTTTTGGGTGGGAAGCAGAGTTGAGGAGCTATGGTTCTACCACAACCCTGAGCTGGAGCTGAGCAGGTCCCAACCCCAGCACTGCCTGGGCAGGAGGAGCACCAGGGAGTGCAGCTTCAGGCTGGAAACACCAAATCTCCAGCTGCCTGGAGATCCCATTCCAGCTTCTCCTCTAGCTTCCCACCAAGGACATTCAGGCAGGAGCTGGGACAGAATATGGCTGCCAGAAACCACTGCTGAAGAGAGGAGGAAGAAGCAAAACAAGGTCTCAAGAGCTTTGAAGATGCAGCTGAGTCATCTTCTCAAGCCCTGCAGGAGATTGCACAAGTCAGTGATGACCACAGAGAGCCTGAAAGAACCCAAGTCATTCCTATCAGATGGTGCCTAATGAGGGGAGGAGGTCCTGGAGAGGGAGAAGGAGATGGTCACCCTTGATGAGAACATTGACCAAGCCAATGCCAATGAGGTTCCTCAAGCAGGGAAGGGCTGGAGGAATCAGCACGGAGCAGCAGGGTGAGAGGTGGCAGGGAAGCCCTCAAGATCTAGGGCTAACCCCAGAGCTGGCAATCCTGTGGTGGGCTCCACGGGTCCTCACCAGGTCCTCACAGATCCTTCTTCTGGAAGAAGAAAGAAGGAAAAGTGAGCCAACAGGAGGTTCTTGCCTCTCTCTGCAGCACCTCTTACCCTCACCTTTAGACTCAGGGAGTCATCAGGGTTGGAAAAGGTCTCTCAGATCATGGAGTCCAACCATCACCACAGAGCCATGGAACATCCTGAGCTGGAAGGGACCCATGAGGACCATCAAGTCCAACTCCTGTCTCTGCACAGGACAACCCCAAAAACATTGGTTGACCTACCACTGCCAGGTCACCATAGCACCATCTCCTGCGGTGGGTTCTAGTCCAGCTCTGCCATGAGGACAAAGGAGCTCTGTTGGCAGAGCTGCCCATGTTTGGGTTGGTGTTTTGGGAAATCATGAGCTGCAGTTGTTGAATGAAGCTTTGCTGATATCTCAAGGTTTGTTTGTCTCCATGGATGAGTCCTTGGGGACCAATCTGGGGGTTCTGGTTGATGGCAAGGTGAAGATGAGTCAGCAGTGTGCCCTGGCAGCCCAGCACTGGGGGCAGTTTGGGCACCACAACACAGGAGAAGATGAAGCTGTTGGAGAGCATCCAGAGGAGGCCACAAAGATGCTGAAGGGTCTGGAGGGAAAGTCATATGAGGAACAAGTGAAGACACTTGGTTTGTTCAGCCTGGAGAAGAGGAGACTGAGGAGAGACCTCACCATGGTCTAGAGCTTCCTCACTGGGGGAAGGAGAGGGGCAGAAGCTGATCTGATCTCTCCGGTGACCAGTGACAGGAGCTGAGGGAATGGCATGGAGCTGTGCCAGGGGAGGGTTAGGTCGGATATCTGGAGAAGGTTCTTCACCCAGAGCATGCTGGAGCACTTGCACAGGCTCCCCAGGGGAGGAGTCACCACCAAACCTGCCAGAACTCCAGAAGCATCTGGACAACCCCTCAGGCACATGGGGTGGTTTGGGGTTGTCCTGTGCAGAGACAGGAGTTGGACACCATGATCCTCCTGGGTTCCTTCCAACTGAGGACATTCTGTGCTCTGTCCCAACACTTTCTGTCATCTTCTTCTGCATTTTGAGGAGTGAAAAATGTCTTCACACATTCACCTTCTCCTGCAAGGGGCAATGTGACTGTGATGGTCCTTGGGGCTGGGCCTCCAAACTGCTCCAAGCTCATGTCCTCAGAGCAAACCAACTGGAGCTCTGCCTCCAAACTGGTCCAAGACCGTGTCCCCAGACCAAACCAGCTCCATTTCTCTCTCTGAGAAGCTCTAGCTTTGTGCTGACTCAGCACCCAGGAGGGTTGGAAGCTTTGGAGTTTCCCTCAGAGCAGAAATCCCATGTTCTTTCCACCAGCACAGGAGCATTTTGGGGGATGGACATGGATTTGGGTCCTAGGGCTTCACTGAGGACCCTTTCCACCGTGGTTGTGATGGAGCTGAGACCTGACGCCACCTCAAGAGAGCTGATGGGCATCAAGAAGCTCATCCATCACTGGCACAAGTGAACCTTCCGGATGTCCCTTGGAGCAGAGGCTGAAAGGCAAAGCTGTTCAGCTCCTGGCTCTGCTGTCCCTGTTTTCCCTGAGCCAGTTGTCCTTGGCTGAAGAGCTGAGCATGGAGTGACTCACCACCTGCCAGGAGCTCAGGTCATGGTAAGTACCTGGAAGGCATCTGGAAACAGCCTTTGGAGATCCAAAGGCCCCATCCCTTCAGGTATTCAAGGCGAAGCTTGACAGGGCTCTGGGCAACCTGATCTAGTTGGGGATGTCCCTGCCCACTGCAGGGGGGCTGGACTAGATGACCTCCAGAGGTCCCTTCCAACCCTAACCATTCTATGATTCTATGATCCTGCCCAAATGGGAATTGAACTCACTCTTTGGGAGGTGTCACCACCACCTGAGGACAGCACAAAGACAGAGCTGAGTCACTTCTCTTTCAGACAATTGGGTCATAAAATGGATTGGGTTGGAAGAGACCTTGAAGATCATCAGGTTCCAACCCCCCTGCCATGGGCAGGGATGCCAGCCACTAGCCCAGGTTGCCCATTGCCACATCCAAGCGGGCCTGGAACACTCACAGTATCACAGAATCACAGTATGTCAGGGGTTGTAAGGGACCTAGAAAGATCATCTAGTCCAACCCCCCTGCCAGAGCAGGATCACCTAGACCAGCTCACACAGGAATGTGTCCAGGCAGCTCTGGAATGTCTCCAGAGAAGGAGACTCCACAGCCTCCTGGGCAGCCTGGGCCAGTGCTCTGGCACCCTTACTGGAAAGAAGTTTCTCCTCATGTTAATACTAAACCTCCTGTGGTCCAACTTGCTCCCATTCCCTCTTGTCCTAACACTGGATGACATTGAGAAGAGCCTGGCTCTCTCCTCCTGACACTCACCCTTAACATATTTATAAACATTAATAAGGTCTCCTCTCAGTCTCCTCCAGGCTGAAGAGACCTAGCTCTCTCAGCCTGTCCTCCTAGGGCAGATGCTCCACTCCTTTAATGATCTTGGGGTGGCCCTGTGCTGGACTCTCTCCAGCAGCTCCCTATCCTTCTGGAGCTGGGGGGGCCCAGAACTGTACTCCCAGGGATGGAGCATCCACAGCCTCTTTGGGCAACTTGTTCCAGTGTCTCAGCATCCTCTGAGCGAAGAATTGCTTCCTAACATCTCATCTAAATCTCTCCTCTTCCAGTTTCAAACCCTCTCCCCTAGGCCTGTCACTGTCTGCCTGTGTAGAGTCTCTCTCCCTCTTTTTTCACAGCTCTGTGTAAGTACTGAAAGGCCCCAAGAAGGTCTCCCCTGGAGCCTTCTCTTTTCCAGACTGAACTCCTTGCAGGGAATTGCAGAGAGCCAGAAGATCTGCCCTCAGCCTCCTCTTCTCCACACTAAACAACCCCAGTGCCCTCAGCTGCTCCTCAGCACACTTGTGCTCTAGACCCTTCCCCACCTTCCTTGTCCTTCTCTGGACACACTCCAGCACCTCCATGTCCTTCTGGGAATGAGGAGCCCAAAGCTGAGCCCAGGATTCCAGGTGTGACCTCCCCAGTGCCCAGTGCAGGAGGACAATCCCTGCCCTAGTGCTGCTGCCACCCTGGGGCTGCTCCAAGTCAGGCTGCTGGTGGCGTTTTTCTTTTTTAAGTGTCCAAACTCTTTTTTCCCATGACCTTCCAACGCAAACCTAGAGATGTTCTCCTCAGGGCCATGGTTCAGTGGCATGGGGGTGACAGGTATGGTTGGACTTCATGAGCTTAGAGCTCTCTTCCAACCTTAGTGATTCTGTGATTCCTCCTGCTGAGGCTCATCCTTAGCTTCCCTGCAGTGTCCTGAGCTAAAAGGAACACTTGGATTTGGGCTCTGGGAAGATGTTGGGGTTGGGCTGATAGACATCCTCCAGCCTTGGCATGAGTGTTGACCCCAAAGCCTCCTCAGCTCCCTCAGCCAGCACCAGCTCACAGAATATTCATGGCTGGAAATGACCTCTCAGATCACTGAGTCCAACCAAAAAGAAAAGACAAAAAACCAAAAAACAACAACAACAGAAAACCCCAAACAAACAAAAAAACCCCAACAACAACAAAAACCAAAACAAAAAAAACAACCCACCCAACCCCTNGCTCCTTGGTTTTTCCTCTCCTTTATTCCTCCTTAGGATTTACTTCAACCATTTCCTCTGTTCCAGGGCTCCTGCTGGGATTTGGGGATCAAACCCAACCAGCAACATCTTTTCTCCTAAGGTTTTATTTCCCATCACCTCCTTGGGAAAGGGAAGGTCTTCTCCACTCCCGCAGCCCCCAACCCCACCCCAGGACACAACAAACCTTCCTGAGCCTTTCTTCCCAACAGTGTTTATTACCAAATCAAAGCCTCAGGTTGTGGCTGTTGATGTACTTGAGGTTCTTCTCCCACTGGGGTGGGGAGGGAGGCAGAGCCTTGCTCTCCATGGATGTCCCTGGGCATCCATGCTCCTGGAGGCAGAGGCCAGGCAGGAGCCATTTGCACTGGTATCTTCTGGGCAGGTCAGACCCTGGAGCAGAACCTGGACCAGGTGGTAGCAAAGGAGTCCTGGGAGATTGGGCTTGGGAGGACCAGAGCTCATGACAATGTTCAACTCCTCTCCCCTGGGGGAGGTTTCTCATGGAGAGGGCCTCAGGTTGGTTAGCGTGGAGGAGGCTGAGGGGAGACCTTCTGGCTCTCTGCAACTCCCTGCAAGGAGCTTGGAGCCAGCTGGGGCTTGGGCTCTTCTCCCAAGGAACAAGTGATAGGATGAGAGGAAACAGCCTCTCTAAAGCCAGGGGAGCTTTAGGTTGGACATGAGGAACAATTTGTTCTCCCAAAAGAGCTGTCAAGGCCTGGCCCAGGCTGCCCAGAGAGGTGGTGGAGTCACCATCCCTGCAGGGGTTTCCAAGCCCTGGAGATGTGGCACTTGGTGACATGCTTTGGTGGCCATGGGGTGTTGGGTCAATTGTTGGCCTCAATGTTAAGAGATCTTTTCCAACCTCAATGACTCCATGATTCATTCTCCTGCAGTGATGTCATCATCGGAGATGGGGAAAGGCTGAGTTGGAAGGCAGGGAAGCAGAGGGACATGGGGCAGGCAGGGAATGTGCTGGGAGCAGCCCAGGAGCTCTCACATCTTGGGGAAGCTGGCCAGGTTGGCCACACCACAGGCGTTGTTCATGTTACGAGCCAGGAGGACATAGCCCTTGTTGCCCCACTCCTCACCCCAGCTGTGGGGAGAAAAGGCACAGCCTGAGCCACCAGCAGGGCCACCAGCAGGGCCACCAGCAGAGAAGCGGAGGCACCAGCAGCAGAGCCAACAGCAGCAGGGCCAGCAGCAGCAGGGCCAGCAGCTACCCCTGAGGTGGTGCACAGCAGTTCTGCTGTGTTCTGCCCTACCTGTTCTTGATGATCCAGTGCTTGGTGCCCTTCTGGGTGCCATAGCCCACAGCCAGCACCGCGTGGTTGATGTTCTCAGCGTTGCAGCTCTCGTCGTAGTACACACCTAGGGCATGGTACAGCATGTTATGCTCTGGAGAAACCACCCAGCCGTGCCTCAGTTTCCCCAAGCTGCCTCCTGTTCCCCAGAGAGGTCCATTCTCCTGGAGCAGATAGCAGCTCATGGTTTAGGCTTGGCTGGGTAAGGAATGGGCTGGAGGGCTGAGCCCAGAGAGTGGTGGGCAGTGGAGTTCAGTCCAACTGGTGACTGGTCACCAGTGCTGTTTCCCAGGGCTCAGGGCTGGGGCTCAGCTCTGTTCAATGTCTGTAGCAATGATCTAGGTGAGGGCACTGGGTGCTCCCTCACGAAGTTTAACATCAAGCTAGGAGGGAGAGTTGATCTGCTGGAGGGGAGGGAGGCTCTGCAGAGGGACCTGGCCAGGCTGGACCCATGGGCTGAGCTTCCCACAGGCCAAGGGCCAGCTCCTACCCTTGGGGCACAATAAGCCCATGAAGACTCCAGGCCTGGGGCAGAGTGCTTGGCTTGGTGCCTGGCACAGAAGGAGCTGTGGGTGCTGGGGCAGAGTGGACTGAGCAGGAGGCAGCAGAGTGCCCAGGTGGCCAAGCAAACTAAGAGCATCTTGGCCTGGATCAGCCCTAGTGTGAGCAGGAGGAGCAGAGCAGTGATCCTCCTCCTGGCCTCAGCACTGGGGAGGCCACCCCGAGAGTGCTGGGCTCAGATTTGGGCCCCTCAGGCCAAGCAGGAGCCAGAGGCATTGGAGTGTGGCCAGAGAAGGGCAAGGAGGCTGGGGAGGGCTCTGGAGAAGAAGTGTGGGGAGGAGCAGCTGAAGGAACTGGGCTTGGTTAGTGTGGAGAAGAGGAGGCTCAGGGCAGACCTTAGCTCTCTTTCTGCAGCTCCCTGCAAGGAGCTTGGAGTGACATGGGGGTTGGTCTCTTCTCCTGGGTTAGCAGGGAGAGGCCAAGAGGCAATGACCTCAAGTTGCCCCAGGGGAGGTTTAGATTGGCTGTCAGGAGGAATTTCTTTCCTGCAAGGCTTGTTAAGCCTTGGCCCAGGCTGCCCAGGGAGGTGCTGGAGTCCCCAGCTGTGGAGGGATTGAAGAAACATCTAGCTGCTCTCCTTAGGGCCATGGGCTAGTGCCCTGGGGGTGCTAGGGATGGTTGGGCTTGATGAGCTTAGAGCTCTATTCCAATCTTTGTGATTGTGTGAGGTTTCACCCCCCCTTAGCCCCTCACCCCTGCTGTAGAACTGGAAAGAGGGCAGGCTGGCATCAATGCCCACGGAGACAGGTCCAATCCTGGCCACAGCTCTCTTCAGAGCCTTCTCGTTGCCCTCGGGGATCTCCCGGTAGCCACGGCATTTGGCTGCCTTCCCAGTGGGGCTGTACATGCAGCTCTCGTCCTGCACGGGACCAGCAAGGCCAGGGTGAGGTGGGGATGGAGGTACAGAATGTGCCCTCAGACAGTTTGCTGATGACACCAAACTGGGAGCAGTGGCTGAGCCCAGGAGGCTGTGCTGCCACCCAGTGTGACCTGAACAGGCTGAGAGCTGGGCACAGAGAAACCTGATGGAGTTCAGCAAGGGCAAGTGTAGAGTGATGCACCTGGGGAGGAATAACCTCTTGGAGCAGGACAGGTTAGGGAGTGACCCGCTGGAAAGCAGCTCTGTGGGAAAAGCCCTGGGTGTCTGGCTGGCCAGCAATGTGCCCTTGGGGCCAAGAAGGCTAATGGCGTTCTGGGGTGCAGAAAGAAGAGTGTGGCCAGCAGGGCCAGGGAGCTTCTCCTCCCCATCTGCTCTGCCCTGCCCTGGGGAGGCCACAGCTGGAGGATTGTGTCCAGTCCTGGGCTCCCCTGTTCCAGAAGGACAGGGAACTTATGGAGAGGCTCCAGAGAAGGGACACTGAAATGCTGAGGGGACTTGAGAACCTCTGTGCTGGGGGGAGGCTGAGAGAGCTGGGGCTGCTTAGCCTGGAGTAGAGCAGCCTGAGGGGGATCTGATCAGTGCTTAGCAATCCTTCAAGGCTGGGGGTCAGGAGTCTGGGGCCAGGCTGTGTGCTGTGGTGCCCAGGGACAGGACTAGAGGCAACGGGCACAAACTAGCAGCCAGCAAGTTCCAGCTGAACATCAGGAGGAACTTCTTTCCTTGGAGGGTGCTGGAGCATGGCCCAGGCTGCCCAGGGAGGTGCTGGAGTCTCCATGTCTGGAGCTATTCCAAAGCTAGCTGGACACATCCTGTGCAAGCGGCTCTAGGTTGTCCTGCTCTGGCAGGTGAGGTTGGACTAGATGATCTCTCAAGGTCCCTTCCAACTCCTAACACTCTGTGATTGTATGGGAGGGTGGTTGAGGGTGTGGGAGCAGGTGGAGCCCTCCCGCCACCGCCAGCCCCAGACCTGGCCGATGTATGGGTAAGAGTCCTCGGAGTCGATGCCGCGGTTCTGCCGCACGTACTCGAAGGCATTGGTCATGTAGCCGCCACCGCAGCCATCGTTGTTGGCCACGCAGTCCACCAGGTTCTGGGGGCTGAGGGACAGCAGCTTCCCTGTCTTCCTCTTCAGCTGTCCCTCCAGGGCTCCCACTGAGCTGAAAGCCCAACACGAGCCACACTGCCCCTGTGGGGACACACAGTGGGTGCCACCAGAGTGCCACCCAAGCCTGGGCACCCCTCAGGAGCACCCTGCTCACCTGGTTCTTGACAGGTGTCACATAGCCTTTCTTCCTCCAGTCCATGGCAGCTGGAGCTCTCTCAGTCCAGTCTGGGATGTAGAGGGTCTCGTTGAGGCGTGGGTGGCCACGGGGCACCTTCAGGCCTGTCATTGTCCTCACCACCTCCTCGCTGGTCTAGGGAATGAGCTCAGGGTGGATGACTGCAGCTCTGGGGCTGCTCAGCAGAGCAGCACCCAAGGGTGCACCCTGGGGGAGAGCAAGACCCCAGACCCACTCTGTTTTCAGGCCATGGGAACCACCATCCTCTGCCCTCCTTGATTTAGGGCTAGGACCAAACCCTGCCTATAGAGCTGGGAACCTCTGCCCACTCTGCCCTTAGGGCTGAGACCTCCCTGTCCACCCCATTTTGGGGCTGGGACTCCCTGCCCTCCCCATTTGGGGACTCAGTCCCCTCTCTCCCCCCATGCTGTCCCCACCCAGTGGCACTCACCATGTCCCCCAGGTGGTTCATGGCCAGCTGGAAGGTGTGGACCCCCAGAGCATGCTCCAGGTTGTGTCTGTTGATGTACTTGAGGTTCTTCTCCCAGATCAGCCTCCGCTCCACCTCATCCACCTGGGGAGAGACCACACTAGGGGCAGGGTCCTGCCCACCTCCCCCCCCCCCACCACCATGGGGACACCATTGGGGACACCCCAGGGAGGTCTCCAGCTCCCCTCCTGGGCTCTGTGCCATACCTTGCCATTATACTGCTTGTGGTAGGTCTTCTTCCAGAGGTCCCACTGAGCATCCAGCTCTTGTGTGGAGTGCAGCTGGGCCACCACCACGGGCACCAGTGGGACCAGCAGCATGGGCCACCATATCCTGGAGGACAGGGACAGGCAATGGGAGGGTCAGAGAGGAGACAGGACCCTGCACCCACCACCACATCAAGCTATAGGGGTCAGGGACCCCCTGCCTGCCCCCAGTGCTGGGCTACAGGGACCAGGACCCAAGACCCATCCCACCTGCAAGTCATGGGGGGCTTCTGTGCACCTCATTATTGAGCCATGAGGGTTCCTACATCCACCTTGGGGGAGAACAAGACCCCAGACCCGCTCTGTTTCCAGGTCATGGGAACCAGCATCCTCTGCCCTCCTTGTTTTAGGGCTAGGATCCCCTGTCCACCCTGCCCTTAGGGATCCAAGACCTCCTGCCCACCCCAGTTTGGGGCTGAGAAGCCAGGACCCCTCAGAGTAACCCAGCCTTAGGGCCTGGACCCTCTGCCCACTCCAGTTTGGGGCCAGGACCTCCCTATCCACCCTGCCTTGAGGCCGAGACCCCTGCCCACCCTGATTTGGGGCCAGGACCCTGTACCCACCCTGTTTGAGATCTACATCCCACCCCTCTTTTGGGGCCAGGAGCCTCTCTATCCACCCTGCCTTGAGGCTGAGCCCCCTGCCTGCCCTGCTTTGGGGCCAAGACCCCCTGTTCCCCCATTTTGGGTCCCAGGCAGCCTTGGCTGGATGTAGGCATCACATGAGCTGCCCCAGCTGCTTCCCATTATGGCTCCTGGAGCCTTTCCAGCAGCCCCAGGCTGGGGGGGAAAGGGCATTTTTGGGGTGCAGGCAGCAGAGGGTGCAGGCAGGGAAGGGAATGCAAGGCCTCCTGCCCCCTCCCTCCCTTTCCCCACTAACCCTGGCTCCCACTTTCTCAGCAGACCCCAGGGATGAGGACACCAGCCCCGGGTTGCAGGCAGCTCCACACTCCGTGCCTCAGTTTCCCCTTTCACACCTCTCAGGCAGCTTCTGACAGTTCCTACAGGACCCTACCTCCCACCCAGTTCCCACCTGGATCCATTTCCCGGGGTAACAGCCACCCAAAAGCCCCAGCAATGCCTCCGAAGGTCTCCCGAGGCTCTGCTGGCCAGCCCTGGCCCCTGGCTTACCCCAGCATGGCGCTGACGGTGGGAGCAGGCAGGGCAGGGGCTGAGGGGGCCCCAGCCTCGGCTCCTTTATGCCGCTGGATTGAGGAAGTTGGGAGCAGCTGGAAAATGTTGGCAGTCTGCACAGGGCTGGAGAGAAGGAGGAGGTGGGAGATGCAGCCCTGGCTGCCTCTCGGCTCCACGTGATGCTGGGGACAGAGCTGAGTCAGCCCTGGAGCAGGGGCGAGGGTGGGGCTAGATCCCACCCTGGGGATATCTTCCTGCCCCAGGGATGCCCTTCTACCCCAGCTTCCCACCCTTAGAACATTCTCCTGCCCCAGCATCCCACCCTGGAGACATCCTCCTGCCCCAGGGACACCCTCCTGCCCCAGTGCCCCACCCTGGAGATGTCCTCCTGCCCTGGGGATGTCCTCCTGCCCCAGTGTTCCACCCTGAGAACATTCTCCTGCTCCAGCCTCCCACCCTGAGAACATTCTCCTGCCCCAGCATCCCACCCTGGAGACATCCTCCTGCCCCAGGGACACCCTCCTGCCCCAGTGCCCCACCCTGGGGATGTCCTCCTGTCCCAGCCTCCCACTCTAGGGATGTCCTCATGCCACGGGGATGTCCTCTTTTCCAGGGTTGTCCTCCTGTCTCAGCATCTCACCCTGAGAACACCCTCCTGCCCCAGCATCTCACCTTGGGAATGTCCTCCTGCCTCAGGGACATCTTCCTGTCCCCAACTTCCCCCCCTGGAAACATCTCCCTGCCCCAGCATCCCACCACGAGGATGTCCTCCTGCCTCAAGGACTTCTTATCCCCAGGATCCCACCCTGAGAACATCCTCCAGCCCCAGGGCCATCCTGCTTGTTCCAGGCTCCTGCCCCATGGTAGAGGAGTTGATTGTGCTCCCAGGAGACCCAGGACCTTCCCCAGCACCTCAGGAAGGGTCAAGCACCCCTACCTGCTTCAGGAGAGGCAGGATTAGACCCTCCCCAGCAAGTCAGGGTCGTTGTGTGACATCTGGAGCAGAAGACAAGACCTCAAGTCTATCCCCAGTTTGGCCAACATCCCATCCCAGTGCCCAGCTCCAGGCTCATCCCTGAGGCCAGCACCTCATGTCCATCCCCAGTTTGGCCACCTCCACCCCAGTGCCCAGCTTCCAGGCTCATCCCTGAGCCCAGAGAGCAGCAGGAGCAGCAAGGGGAAGTGGAGGCAGCTGCTGGTGCTTTTTGCAGTGACTGGCACTGTGTCACGCGTCTGCCATGGGGACAAGTCACAAAACCTTGTGCACTGCCTGGAAGGTCCCAGTGGCATCAGTCCCCTCCTGCCCCAGACAGGCTGGGAACATCATCATCATCATCATCATCACCATCCTCACACAATCACAGGATGGTAGGGGTTGGAAGGGACCTCTGGAGATCATCTAGTCCAACCCCACTGCCAGAGCAGGACAACCTAGAGCCGCTTGCACAGGATGTGTCCAGCTGGCTTTGGAATAGCTCCAGACATGGAGACTCCAGCACCTCCCTGGGCAGCCTGGGCCAGTGCTCCAGCACCCTCCAAGGAAAGAAGTTCCTCCTGATGTTCAGCTGGAACTTGCTGGCTGCTAGTTTGTGCCCATTGCCTCTAGTCCTGTCCCTGGGCACCACAGCACACAGCCTGGCCCCAGACTCCTGATCCCCAGCCTTGAAGGATTGCTAAGCACTGATCAGATCCCCCTCAGGCTGCTCTACTCCAGGCTAAGCAGCCCCAGCTCTCTCAGCCTCTCCCCAGCACAGAGGTGCTCCAATCCCCTCAGAATCTCAGTGTCCCTTCTCTGGAGCCTCTCCATAAGTTCCCTGTCCTTCTGGAACAGGGGAGCCCAGGACTGGACACAATCCTCCAGCTGTGGCCTCCCCAGGGCAGGGCAGAGCAGATGGGGAGGAGAAGCTCCCTGGCCCTGCTGGCCACACTCTTCTTTCTGCACTCCAGAATGCCATTAGCCTTCTTCGCCCCAAGGGCACATTGCTGGCTCATGGGCACCCTGCTGGCCACCTGGACATTCATCACCATCATCAAGCAGTGAGTACAAGGAAGGTTGGTCCTAAGGAGTGAGGAGCAGAGCTAAAGGGATGGGAGCAGGGCACTGGTAGGGGCTGGAGCCAACTCTGAACTTTTCCCATGTCACCCTGTCCCAGGCTGCACAGCAAGGAGGGGGCTGAGTCAGGCCAGGTCCTGCCAGGACTCATCCCTGGAGCACATGGTCCTGAGTCGGCTGTGCATGAGCCAGCGGCAAGTCAGCCAGCAGCGAGACCACCAGCAGCAGCACCCAACTGCTGGAAACAGGGAGCAGAGAGAGAGCAGAGACAGGGCAGCAGGTGAGGCTGGACTGGGAGCACTGGGCTGCATCCCTTCTGCAGCTGCTGGGCTAGTGGAGAACGTGATGATCCACAGAGATGGTGGAGATCACGAGGGACTGCTAATGAGCTCCAGAGCATGACTCGGAGTGATTGGAAGAGGAGGAGAAGGAAAAGGAGTAAGGAAGGGAGAGAGGGAGCTCAGGAGGAAGGCAGCGCCCAGGGCTCTGCCCCATCTCATCACCACGAGGCTAAGGAGGAGGATTTGGAGCCACACTGGTGTAGAAGAGGATTTGGGGCACCCCTGGTGGAGAGGAGGAGGATTTGGGGCAACCCAGGTGTAGAGGAGGAGGATTTGGGGCAACCCAGGTGTAGAGCAGGAGGATTTGGGGCAACCCTGGTGTAGAGCAGGAGGCAGAAATGAGACAGAGCTTTGAAAGATCTTTGTTGTCAAACCTCTGCTACACAAAATCCTCTGCAGCTCCTGCAGCAAGAGGGAGCCCTGGGCCCAAACCAAGCTTCTCCTGAGGAGAAGCCCCAAGGGATTGCAGGATAAAATCAACTCCTCACATGGAAAAACAACCCAATTCTCAACCCAGGACAGGACAGGAACGAGCCTTGTCCTCATGGCTCTGTTCCCCAACAGCTCAGGGGACAGGCCCAGCTCAGCACTGATCCTTCCCAGGCCCCCCTGGCCCTGCCAGGCTGGGGATGAGGCCTTGGGCTGGCTACATAGAACATGGAACCCATCTCCTCTCAGCCTGAGCAAAGCCCAGAGCCTGGCAATGGGGAGGGCACTGGATGCACTGGGCTGCTGCAGGCCAGGAGGGGCCCAGGGAGGGCACTGCTGGCACCAGTTTCCCTGGGGAAAGGGCAGGGCTTGGCTCACTGAATGCTTCCAAATTCCCTAAGGGGAGGTTCCCACCTTCAAATCTTCATTTTCCAACAAAAGGAGGAGAGAAAAACCCAGGAAAGCTCTACTCCGCCACCAAGAGAAACCTCTGCAGGGCTCCACAAGCACCAAACTGTGCCCCTCATCTCAAAGCCTTCCGTGCACCAACAATTCCCTGCTGGATACAGGTGATGGATCAGAGATCCAGATCTGTGTCTCCGGGCAGCAGATGCACACAGAATCATGGACTTGTCAGGGTTGGAAGAGCCCTTCCAGCTCCTCTAGTGCCAACCCCCCTGCCATGGGCAGGGACACCTGGCACTAGAGCAGCTTGCTCCCAGCCCCAGCCAGCCTGGCCTGCAACACTGCCAGGGATGGATGGGGCTGCCACCACCTCTCTGGCCAACCTGGGCCGGTGGCTCAGTACCCTCCTGGGCAACAACTTCTGCCTAACTCATCTCATCTCAATCTCCACTCCTCTACTTTGGATCCATTCCCCCTAGGCCTAGCACTAGCTGACAGCCTAAGCAGTCCCCCCCCCAGCCCTCCTGTAGCCCCTGCAGATCCTGGAAGGCCACCAGAAACTCTCATGGGAGCCTTCTCTGCTCCAGACTGAATCAGCCTGTCCTCAGAGCAGAGGTGCTCCAGCCTCTGAGCATCCTCGTGGCCCTGCTCTGGACACCTTCCAGCCCCTCCAGCTCTTTCTTGTGCTGGGGCCTCCAGAGCTGGCCCCAGGACTGCAGGTGAGGTCTCCCCAGAGTGGAGTAGAGAGGAGAATCACCTCCCTGCCCCTGCTGGCCACGCTGCTCTGGCTGCAGCCCAGGCTAGGCTTGGCTTGCTGGGCTGCAAGTGCCCACGAGGACTCCTGGGGAGCTTCTCCTCCCCCAGCAGCCCAAGTCCTTCTCCTCAGGGCTGCTCCCAAGCCTAGCTCAGTGCTTGGCATTGCCCTGAGCCAGGTGCAAGACGTTGCACTTGGTCTTGTTGAACTTGCCGAGGTTGGCATACGCCCACAACTCTGCCCACAGGTGCCTCTGTCTGCATCCCTTCCCTCCAGCCTGGCATCCACACCACACAGCTTGGGGTCATCAACAAAATTGCCACTGTCTGATGGAAGGAATCCTAGTGGGGATGCAACTCCTCTCCTGAGGAGAGGGAGATGCACCACGAGGTTTTTTTGCCCACTGAAGAAGCTAAGAGACTCAAAGTCAAGGTTTAAAATAAAATAGAATGAAAAATTATATATCTATATATATTAAAAAAAATCCCTCATCCTGTTCCCCACCTTCTCCTGCTTCCCCTCAACCTTCTGCCTTGGCAGCAGGGTGAGCACAGGCCATGGAGTTGGCTTGAAGGAGTAAACACTGAGAGCAGCTCCCAACCAGCCCTGACCCAAGCTGGGGCTGCTCCTATGTGGGGAATCAGATGCTCAGCTCCAAAGGGAAGGTGAGCAATGAGATCTAGAGGTGACAAAATCACCTGGCTGGGTGCAGAGCAGTTTCTCCTCCTCCCTCAGGAGGTCCCTGTTGATGGCAGCATGGAAAGCACCAGCTGCAGAACTGCTGTGTGGAGAACAAAGCTACTGAGATCATAGTTTGATGGGTCCTACCTATCCTATGGGTCACCCAACTGGGCCCTGACGGAATCCTAACTCATGAAGGCTCCAGAGACACCAGTTCAGAGCAAGATGGGATCCCAACACACTCTGATTGCTGCTGCCAACATGACCGTCTCCAAAGCTCCCCAGACTGGAGAAGACAAAGCCAACAACACTCCAAGGAGGAAGAGAAGGAGGAGAGCAGCTCTGTCTTCTGGCAAGGATTTTGACACCAGCACCCCCCAGAACTGCATCCCCCAAGAGTTAGCACTTGGAAGAGTTTCTTCCAACACTGAAAAAGTTAAAATACATGGTGTTTTATAGAAAAAGAGTCATGGTAGAAGACGATGGAGATAAAATCACTCAAAGCCACCTTGTGAGCGTGAAGGAGCTGTCTGGAAGCCAGGCAGGAAGCTTCTGACTGAGCCAGCCCCACGGAGCCTTCAGGCAGCCAGAGCAGCTGCTCCCACAGCACTTGAGTCCTGGAAGCTCTCGGTGAAGAGTTCTCTGCCAGCAGCAAGCAGAGGAGGTGCACAAAGCCCGCACTGTCCATCTGTCCTCCAGGCTGTCAGGCAGAGTCACCTCCTGAGGGGCACAAGCGTTGAGAAAGTCCAACAGGCTCTGACAACAAGACTTGAGTGTTTTGCCTATAGATGTGTCTATTGTGGAGCTGGACTTGGCCCCCCCCGGGGCTTAGTTTATTCTGAGAAAGAAGGGAAGATGTTCAGCTCTGGGAACTCCTCATTGTTGTAGCTGGGACCTTGGTCTCCTCCCAGCATTGTCAGCATGTCCTGCAGGGATACAAGGAGTTAGGACCCAGACTAGGACATCACCATCTCATGTTCTGCCCAGGGGAAAAGGCCCTGGGGGGGGGTTTAGTAACCAGTGGCTGAAGATGAGGCAGCAGAGTGCCCAGGTGAGCAAGAAGGCCACCAGCAGCCTGGCTTGGAGCAGCCCCAGGGTGGCCAGAAGCACTAGGGCAGGAATTGTCCTCCTGCACTGGGCACTGGGGAGGTCACACCTGGAATCCTGGGCTCAGCTTTGGGCTCCTCATTCCCAGAAGGACATGGAGGTGCTGGAGTGTGTCCAGAGAAGGACAAGGAAGGTGGGGAAGGGTCTAGAGCACAAGTGTGCTGAGGAGTAGCTGAGGGAACTGGGGTTGTTTAGTGTGGAGAAGAGGAGGCTGAGTGGAGACCTTCTGGCTCTCTACAACTCCTTGCAAGGAGGTTGGAGCCAGATGAGGGTTGAGCTCTTCTCCTAAGGAACAAGTGATAGGCCAAGAAGAAACAGCCTCAAGTTGCTCCAGGGGAGGTTTAGATTGGACATGACCCTGAAAGTGTTGTGAAGGTCTGTCCCAGGCTGCCCAGGGCAGTGGTGGAGTCCCCATCCCTGGAGGGGTGTCCAAGCCCTGGAGATGTGGTGCTGAGGGCCATGGTTTAGTGGTGACCTGGCAGTGTTAGGTTAAATGGTTGGACTCAGATGATCTGAAAGGTCTTTTCCAACCATAACAAACCTGTGACTCTGTGATCACTTTGGGGTCATGAAGAGATTTGCCAGGGGAGGTAACCACACACCAAGAAGTCCCTTCCCTTCCCAGGACACACAGGGTTTGGGGCCA
This sequence comes from Bucco capensis, assembly GCA_013396975.1. Classification (NCBI taxonomy): domain Eukaryota; kingdom Metazoa; phylum Chordata; class Aves; order Piciformes; family Bucconidae; genus Bucco; species Bucco capensis. Next base: position 25,080 of record VWZO01015416.1, read on the forward strand.
AGGCTGCAGGACAGCAGTAACTTTAACTCATGGAATCCTGGAATGTTTTGGGTTGGAAGGGACCTTTAAAGGTCATCTAGTCCATGAGGAGTGATTGCATTGACTCCTTTGGAAAGAGGAGGCTGCAGGTCACTAAAAGAACATGAGCTCTCTAGAGTTACCTTCACTTCATTGGACTGGACAGGAGGGATGTGGCTGTTTTGCTATTAATTACAGCTAGAAGAGTTAACTCAACTGCAGAGCTGGTAGAGTTTCACTCTAACCAAGACACAAAGCTAGCTGAGGCCTCTCTGCCATCTCCTCTCCGTTTGGGCTCCACCAGCTTTACTCCCAAGTGTTAAACCTCACTAGATACTAGCAACTAGAGGCCCAAGCTCCCCCTGCCCACTCTGGGGACACAAAGCCTGTCTGCTTGCCACACCAGGCCTCTCTCAGGAGGTTACAAAAGCACAGTCTTACTGAGAAGACCTCAGGCTGGCTTGGCTGGGGCTGCTGCACGTGCTGCTCCCCTGCTGCTGGGCCATGGTGCTGTCCTTGCCACTGGGGCCACATCCCCACGCCTTCGCTCGCCCGGCTCTGGAACGCCGCAGGAGTCTGCGTGGCCTCTGCAGCTGCTTGGACAGAGAAGGAGTCAGCAAACAGGCCCTGCCTGGGGGCTTCTGTCAGCCTTTGAGAGGGCTGAGAGGTTGCTCTTGGGGTGGGATCTCCTCTCCAGGAAAAGCCACTCAGGTGTCACAGGCATGAAGGCATTTGTCACTGCCCAGGGCAGTGGTGGAGTCACCATCCCTGGAGAGGTTTCAAAGCTATGGAGATGTGGTGCTGAGGGACATGGGTTAGGGATGAGCTGGCAGTGCTGGGACCTCCCCTCCAGGAAAAGCCACTCAAGTGCCACAGGCATGAAGGCATTTGTCACTACTTATCTAAGGGGAGGAACAAAGATCCCAAAGGGCTTGGTTTTCTCCCAGTCAAATGACTCCAGGAGATGAAGGAAGCAGGATTTCACTCTGCATTCCAGCTCTGGGCATTCCCAGCACACACAAGGCAATGATGGAGTTGGGATCACAGCAGGGCTAAGGCTCCCAGCTCCCCTGCTGGGGGTGGATCTGATGGCCGCCCCAAGCTCCCCAGCACTCCAGGCAGTACTCACTGAAGCCTGTGCCACGGCTGGCCAGGTTGGGGTAAGCAGCCGCAGCAGGAGAAGCTGTAGAGCCAGAGGTTGTCATGGGGCTGAAGGAGGCTGGGGTCCCCTGGAAAGTCCCCATGCTGAAGGAAGGTGGCCGAGTCTTCACTGTCTGGGCTGGCACTTGCTGTAAGAGAGCAAGACACAGGAGAGAGGAAGAGGGGAGATGCATTTCTCCTGCACCTGAGTGAGAAGGAGCTGGAGTGGCCCTAAAGGAGAGGGCACAAGGGCACAATGCCTTGCTCTGAGAGTGAAGAGCAGGTTGCTTGAGGCTGGAGAAGGGTGGCAGAGGCAGCAGTAGGGCTGTAGTACCTGGGGAGGGAAGGCTGGCCGTGTCCCTGGAGGCCAGCTGGCTGCAGAGGCCTGAGCTGGGCTGGCATGGCGGGAGATGTGCGCGAGGACGCGGCCGGCGGCCGAGGGCTGCTGCTGGAGCAGGTTCACTGCAGGGCCCATGGTACTGCTCCTGCAAGACACACGAGCTGACAAAGAGGAGGAAACATTCCCTGGGGCAGGCCACAAGTGTGGCAGCAGTGCTCAGGTGCCAGGGGTGCATTCAGTCAAGAGCTTGAACAGAGCTGGCCCTGGGGAACACCACTGGTGACCAGGCACCAGCTGGACTGAACTCCATCACCACTCTCTGGGCTTGGCCTTCCAGGGAAGAGTTCACCTGTCTACACCATGCCCTGAGCTCTCAGCTGCTGCAGGACATACAGCCAGAGCAGGACCAACTGCATGAAGAACAAATGACCCTGAGGCCATGTAGGCACAGCAGGAGGAGCCTCACCTGAAGTTCTCAGCAGGTCGTGCTGGGGTGAAGGTGTTTCCCTGAGTGAACAGAGGCTGGCTGGCAGGCACAGTGCTGGCAGGAATAGCTTTGCTCTGCTCTGTGGAGAGAGGAGGAGGAGTCATTTCAGGCCTGAGAACATCCCAGCAGCAGGAACAGGGGACAGGGAACCAGCTGCCAGTGTGAAGGAACACGGTGCTGAGCCAAAGCAAACAGGACCATTGCTGATGCAGCAAGGCACTACAGATGGGTCTGGAAAAGCCTCTGTCATTTGATTGCCTCTCCATTTTCTAATCAACCTGCATTAAGGTCCTCTGGGGTTAGAGCATTCGGCACTCAGCCTAGGAACTCTAAGAACTGCTCTCTGGGGACAAGTGTGAAGGATCTCCATCTCTGGAGCTATTCCAAAGCCAGCTGGACACATCCTGGGCAAGCTGCTCTAGGTTCTCCTGCTCTTGCAGGGGAGGTTGGACTAGATGATGTCTAGAGGTCTCTTCCAAGCCCTAACACTGTGACTCTGTGATTAGACCAAGGCAAGAGCAGAGCAAGAGCTGCCTGGTCACCCCTCACACCCTCCCCACACCAGCATGAGACAGGAATTATCCAGCCAGCATCCAAAGCAGCTCTATTCTGCAAGCCCTGGGCTGCCACGCCACATTCATATTCAGCCTCTGTGCCCAGAGCAGCTCTTGAGTGACTCTGGAAAGAGCAAAGAGCTCTTAGAGTGAAGCTGAAGCTATGCCAAGGCCCTGGCTGTGCCTCACAGCCCATGCAATCCTCACCTGCATTGATCCCACTGTAGATTTCGCTGAACCTGGGGTCCCTCTCCTGATTAAAAAGGTTCTCTGCCTTCTCCAAGGGCTTGCTGTGCTCTGGGCCAGCAGCAGGCACTGGCTGGGCAGGAACCTGGGAGCAGGGAGAAAGGAGAGCCCTCAGAGCCTAGCTAGGACACTAGCAGGCAAAAAAAAGGGGGTATTTAAATAATGCAGGACAACAAATCAAGGAGTAAGCAAAGCTGCTGATGATTGTACCTGTGAGTGGTCATACCCAGCCAGGCTCTCTCTTCCTGGGACCACTTCCAGGTCTGTCTGCGGTGGTGGCTGCTGCTGCTGCCTAAAATAGAAAGGCTCTGTAACAGGAGACCCTTGGCTGCTCAGACCCTGGCTGCCAAGGGAACAGATCCTCTGTGGTTACACCACTGCCTCATTAGCCCAGAGCTGTGGAGAAGAAGGTGCGGGGAAGGAGGGCTGTGTGAGAGGAGGGCAGAACCAGCAAGAAAGAGAGAGAGAGAGAGAGAGAGAGAGAGAGAGAAACATGGCAAAGAGAGCTGAGCACCTCCTGACCTTGAGGGCAGCTGGGCTGTGCCCATCTCCAGGGGAAGGCTCACACTCTGCCCCATCTGGGGCCTCTGCAGGGAGTTGGAGATGGTAGGGCGAGACTCCTGGCTCGAGTTCCTTCAAAGCAAAGACAGAAAGAGAGGAAAAAAATAGGTGTATTGGAAAAAACCACCCAAAAAAAGCAAATAGTTGGGTCCTGTCTGGGGGAGAGGATGCCTGTCTTGGACCAGATGGGAAGTTTTGCTTTTGCCAAAGCTCTCTGGAGTGAAGGATCCTTTGGTTTGGTTTCCACAGACTCTGAAATGCAGAGGTGATGTAACATCACCAGCTAGGAGCCAAAGGGACTCAGCACTGAGCAGGGAGCAATTCACCTCCAGCAGGAGTATGGTCAGAGCTGCACCATCCTTAAAGCACAAGCAAAGTTTGTAAGAACCTAAAAACCTCCCCAAGGTTTCCCACTCAGCTCAGAGCTGCAGCTTGTGGAGACCACCAGCAGCTTCAGGTTTGAAGCCCAAGATGTTGGTGGAGTTCTTTATGCTCTTCTGGGAACTGTCAGGAATTAGTTCATGTTTAACTCCCACAAGAAAGGAAGAGAAATCACTCTGCCTTTTCCCAGCAGTTCCTCTGCAAGCTGCTGCTTCAGTAGCATCTGCTCCTGAAGATGGAACCAGACACATCCTAGCCTAGCAGCTAAATCACCCCCAAACCCCCTCAGGCACAGACTCCTGCCTCTCTGCTCTGACTTGCTGCAGTGCTTTGGGAAGGCAGCAGCATGAATGTGAGAATGGATGTGTGTGTGTGGAATGAAGGAGCTCAAACAGACAGCTCTCTATCACCAGCATGGCAATTAAGGCCCCAAATCAGATCTGTGTCAGGTTTCAGCCCTGCTCAGGGCACAGCTCCTTAAAGCCAGAGGGATTGGTCACTGCTCAAGCTCTTCATGTTTGCTCCTCAGGAAGCAGGAGCTTTGCCAGCTGTGGGAAGGGAAGAAGAGCTACCTGGGAAGGGGAAGAAGAGCTACCTGCATCCTAGGACCTCACCTCTCTGCAAACCAACCCTGGCTCTTCACTGACCCACAAGCCATCTAAAGCCTTCTGCTGGCCTGGCTGCAGCCCCCATCTGCTGCCCCCACCACCTGCAGCTCTCAGTTCCATGCAGGCCCAGAGTTTTTCAGAGTTATTGCAGTTGCTGCTCTCTGTCAGGGGCCTGGAGCTCACTCCTGGGAGGGGAGAGCAGCTCTGATTGCTCCCAAAGGAGACTCACACTCCTCAAGGGAGCTCAAACCTGAATCCAAGCAGAAACTACACCACTGGAGAAAACTAAGTGTTTGCGTCCTACCATCAGCTGCTCAGGCGAAAAGCTGCTGATGGAGCAGCTGGACTCAGAGGAGTCCAAGAGCTCCAGCACAAAGGCAAACATCACTCCTCTTTGCTCTGAAAGCAAACCCACAGACAAGGGATGGGCTCCAGCCAGCAGAGTTCAAAGAACTGAGCCTTGGCAGCTCACTAAGCCACACAAGCAAAGGAATCCAGTTCTTTGCACTTCCTAATCCTCCATAGAAGAGCTCCTGGGACTGAGCTCGGGGAGGGGAGAGGCTGAGGCTGCTCTGGTTCTGTGCTGGTTATCCCATCAGGGTTGGACTAGATGATCTCCAGAGGTCCCTTCCAAGACCTGACATTCTGTGCTGCTGCTGGGGTCCAAGCAGTGGTGCTTGGCAAGGGATGCCCATGTACATACTTGACATTGGTGTTGGTACAGATGATGTACTCAATCTCATCTGAGTAGGGGTTCTGGAAGGTGAAGGAGCTGGTTCTCATCCAGAGCCATTCCCGGGTCTTGGAGCGGAAGCGGAACATGACTGACAGGACCTGGCCTTTCAACTTCACCACCTGCAGAAAGGCAAGGCCAGCAGGAGCACCTTGAAGAGCAAGCTGCAGCTGAGCACTGCCCCAGCCCCAAGCAGCCCCTGATGGCCCTCAAAGCCTACCACACACACCTCAGGCTTCCCCAGCTAAATGGCACTGCTGCTCCTCCCTTACCCTCTCTCAATTCCTGGATGAGATGGGAAGGGAATCCAAGATCCCCTGATTTGCCTTCCATTTGGATCTCTTTGCCCTGGTGAGATGTATGGAACAAAGCCTCCAGCAGATGAAGCACATGCTGTTGCTTCTGCTTCTGACCAGTTGGACAAATGGATAATGAGCAGCTACTTGTTTGGAGTCATGAAAGCCCAGGGGCAGCCTTACCTGCCCTGCCACAAGTCCAAGGCCCTCAGAAATAAGAGGAACGACAACAGGGCAAGCAAACCACCTCCATTTCCAGCTGTGCAGCACTGGGCTGGGCCCTAGAGATGAACCAGGGTTTCAAACCACAGAAGCATGGCCCTCGAGGAGGCACCTGGGAGCCACGTCTCTGGCCCTACAGGCAGACTGGACTAGCAGCCAGAGGATGAAGGCAATCATGTTAGACATCACATGCTTCTGCTTGGCTTTGGCACATTGACAGTTAGGGGACCATAGATGGAACTGTTTGCCCTTGGCCACAGGAGAAGGAGCTAAGAGTTCTTTTTTACTTTTGTTTTTTTCCAAGTGATCCATTGTTTTCCAAGCACCAGGATAGATCCCACTGTGAATATCCCACTGCATGCAAAGTGGGGGCTACAGTGGTGCTTACCTGCTGAAAGCTGTCCCGGAGAAGCTGCTGGTCTTCTGGGTGGCAGAATTCCACAATGTCCTTGCCCAGAAGATCCTGATTTCAAAGGAATAGGGAGGGAGAGATGAAGACAGCTCTTTCCCTCTTTCAGGCCTTCATCAATCCCATTTTGGCCAGGTAGTTACTGCTGCCCACTCCCCAAAGCACTGCTCCACAGCAGCTGGTGTGCTGTAGCTTCAAGAGAAGCCTCACAGCACTCACTGATGTTTGATCTCAAGCTCAAATGGAGGCAGGAACAAGCTTAATTGACATAAGACACAAGCCAGAGCCACCAGCCACCACCCTGTCAGGGATCAAAGGACATGAAAAAGCAACTGGTGGAGAAGCAGCACACATCTGGTTTAGGGCCTGGGCATGGTTTGAGCAGATCTGTTCAACAAGCAGAGGCACCAGGGACAACAGAAAGAGAGAGAAAGAGAGAGAGAGAGGAAGGAAAAGTGAGTTTGAAGAGTGCACCCTCAGCAAGCTGGCAGCTGACAGGAAGCTGGTTGGTGCAGCTGACACAGCAGAAGGAAGGGAGATGTCATACAAGGGGAACTGGACAAGCTTGAGGGCCCACACGGATCAAAAAAGGTCTAACAAGTCCAAGGGCAAAGTCCTGCACCTGGGCTGAGACAACCCCAGGCCTGAGGACAGACTGGGAGAAGAACTTACTGGGAGCAGCCCTGACGACAAGGACTTGGAGGTGCTGGGGGTGAAGAGCTGGACATGAGGTGGCAATGTGAGCTCACAGCCCAGAAGCCAACCCTATCCTGGGCTCATCCCCAGCAGTGTGGCCAGCAGGGCAGGGAGGGGATTGTGCCTCTGCTCTGCTCTGGGGAGAGCTCAGCTGCAGGGCTGGGGCCAGCTCTGGAGTCTTCAGCACAGCAGAGACATGGAGCTGGGGAACAGGGCCAGAGGAGGCCATGGACATGCTGTGAGGGCTGGAAGCTGAAAGGTATCCTCACATCTGTGAGGAGAGGCTGAGAGAATTAGGGTTGTTCAGTCTGGGGAAGAGAAGGCTCCAAGGAAACCTTCTTGGGGCCTTTCAGTACTTACAGGGAGCTGAGAAAAAAGAGGGAGAGAGACTCTACACAGGCAGACAGTGACAGCCCAAGGGGGGAGGGTTTGAAACTGGGAGAGGAGAGATTTAGATGAGATGTTAGGAAGCAATTCTTCACTCAGAGGGTGGTGAGACACTGGAACAGGTTACCCAGAGAGCTTGTGGATGCTCCATCCCTGGCAGTGTCCAGGCCAGGTTGGATGTGGCCATGAGCAACCTGGGCTAGTGGCTGGCATCCCTGTCCATGGCAGGTGGGTTGGAACTAGATGATCTTCAAGGTCCCTTTCAACACAACCCATTCCATGGTAAGAGCAGTTGTCTGTTCTCACCTGAGGCTGGTAGCCCACGGTAGCCACGCAGCGGTGATCAATGAAGGTGAAGATGCCTTCAGTGTTGTGCCTGGAGATGAACTCTGTTGGCTGACAAACATTGTTCATGTCTGTGCAATTGGGGGAGCTCGTGACCTGAAAGGCAAAGGTAGGTACAACCTTGTCAGATCTCTGGAGAGCAGCTTTCTCCTGACCACCAAGTCAGGGAACATCTTCAGACAGAAGAGGTTGAACTCTGTGGACTTCGACGGGAAAAAGAGCATTGGAAGATGTTACCCACCTGGAGCCTGCCAATAGCCACGAGGCAAAACTTGCTGCCCTGGCCAGCATCTGGGTCATCATCAGGCAGTGAAACACCTGAGAGGAGCCAAAAATGACAGCAAGGTTCATACAGGGAAAAAAAACAGAGAGTTCTGACTTCATTGCATCTCTCCACCCTGTTCTGTGGTCAATATTCTTGCCCAAGAAGGGATGTGGTACACTAAGCTGCCTCTCCTTCTCTATTCTTCCCCAGAAGGGTTAAAGCTCTCTAACTTTCAGCCCAAACAGAGTACCAGATGGTGTGAAATATTCCATCCTCCACAGTGCACCCATGGAGTGCTCCCTCAGCAGGGTTTCTGCTGACCCCAAGCTGTGTGGTGTGGATGCCAGGCTGGAGGGAAGGGATGCAGACAGAGGCACCTGTGGGCAGAGTTGTGGGCGTATGCCAACCTCGGCAAGTTCAACAAGACCAAGTGCAACGTCTTGCACCTGGCTCAGGGCAATGCCAAGCACTGAGCTAGGCTTGGGAGCAGCCCTGAGGAGAAGGACTTGGGCTGCTGGGGGAGGAGAAGCTCCCCAGGAGTCCTCGTGGGCACTTGCAGCCCAGCAAGCCAAGCCTAGCCTGGGCTGCAGCCAGAGCAGCGTGGCCAGCAGGGGCAGGGAGGTGATTCTCCTCTCTACTCCACTCTGGGGAGACCTCACCTGCAGTCCTGGGGCCAGCTCTGGAGGCCCCAGCACAAGAAAGAGCTGGAGGGGCTGGAAGGTGTCCAGAGCAGGGCCACGAGGATGCTCAGAGGCTGGAGCACCTCTGCTCTGAGGACAGGCTGATTCAGTCTGGAGCAGAGAAGGCTCCCATGAGAGTTTCTGGTGGCCTTCCAGGATCTGCAGGGGCTACAGGAGGGCTGGGGGGGGACTGCTTAGGCTGTCAGCTAGTGCTAGGCCTAGGGGGAATGGATCCAAAGTAGAGGAGTGGAGATTGAGATGAGATGAGTTAGGCAGAAGTTGTTGCCTAGGAGGGTACTGAGCCACCGGCCCAGGTTGGCCAGAGAGGTGGTGGCAGCCCCATCCATCCCTGGCAGTGTTGCAGGCCAGGCTGGCTGGGGCTGGGAGCAAGCTGCTCTAGTGCCAGGTGTCCCTGCCCATGGCAGGGGGGTTGGCACTAGAGGAGCTGGAAGGGCTCTTCCAACCCTGACAAGTCCATGATTCTGTGTGCATCTGCTGCCCGGAGACACAGATCTGGATCTCTGATCCATCACCTGCACAAATTATTTGTCTCAAAATAAGAGGAAGTGCTGGACACACTGGGAAGCACTGAATGCAAAGAACAGACAACCATAGACCATACAAAGCAGCCCCAAGGGAGCACTTCAGGCCAGTCCTTACCTGCTGGAGGCCAGGCTTTGATGTAGCCTGTGCAGTGCACCACCACGTAGTGAGGTTCCCCATCCTTGGCTGCACCCAGGCCATTCCTTGGGAGAGAGAAACAGTCCTGGCTGTACTGTGAGTTAAACTGGGGGAGGAGGAGGTTCCTGCCTGTGAAGCTTTCTCAGAACCACTTCAGGGGGGAAAAGGAGCAAAAACTTAAGGTAAACACAAGAGGTTCAAGAATAGAAGAGGCTGGAATCTATCTCAGCTTAAAAAGGGACAAACATAGAATCATTAAGGTTGGAAAACAGCCCTAAGATCATTGAGACAAAGCATTCAACCTAACACTGCCACTAAACCATGGCCCTCAGCACCACATCTCCAGGGCTCTGAACCCCTCCAGGGATGGTGACTCCACCACTGCCCTGGGCAGCCTGGGACAACGTCTAACCACTCTATTAGGGAAGAAGTTGTTCCTCATGTCCAACCTAAACCTCCCCTGGAGCAACTTGAGGCTGTTTCCTCTTGGCCTATCACTTGTTCCTTAGGAGAAGAGCTCAACCCTCATCTGGCTCCAACCTCCTTGCAAGGAGTTGTAGAGAGCCAGAAGGTCTCCACTCAGCCTCCTCTTCTCCACACTAAACAACCCCAGTTCCCTCAGCTACTCCTCAGCACACTTGTGCTCTAGACCCTTCCCCACCTTCCTTGTCCTTCTCTGGACACACTCCAGCACCTCCATGTCCTTCTGGGAGTGAGAAGCCTAAAGCTGAGCCCAGGATTCCAGGTGTCACCTCCCCACTGCCCAGGCCATGGGGACAATCCCTGCCCTAGTGCTGCTGGCCACCCTGGGGCTGCTCCAAGCCAGGATTCTGGTGGCCTTCTTGCTTACCTGGGCACTCTGCTGCCTCACATCCTGAGCCAGCTCTGTAACAATCCAGCAGATGAGAGAACTGAAGAAGCTTTTCCTAATGCCCAACCTAAGCCTTCCCTGGTGCAGCCTGAGGTTCCAATATCCACAGAGCTCAACACCAACAACAGTGGGAAGAACATCTGGGTGTTGAACTCAGTCTACATCCAATCTTGGAATGAAGAAAGATGAATCTTCCCCAAGACAATCTTCCTTAACAGGGAGGTCCTTTGGTGCCTCTACCATCTAAACTCCTCCATGAGCTGGACCAGTCTACCCACCAGTGGCTGCCCAGCACTCTGAGGAGCAGCCAGCCATGGCTGCTGCTCCCCCACAGCTCTTCCATCACTCACCTGCAGCGATTCCTCATGAAGCTGAGACGATTGACAGACACTGGATCCACAGAGCTGGTGCCACACCTGTACCAGCAGCAGAAACACAAGGGACAAGACTTTTACCTCCATGGGTCAACAGCAAACCAGCCTGACAGTCAGGAATGGAGGAAGCACTCTGAGAGTGGGGTGGAGCCTTGGAATCTCCATCACAGGAGGAAGAAAGCTCTCATCCTACAAGGCTTGTGGGAAGGTGACACATGGGGTCAAAGCAAGTTGTTGCTTGAGACTGCATCTTCTACACCAACAGTCTCCAGAGCTACCTTAGCACAAGGTAAAGAAGAAAACCTCAAGCACTTGCTGCATGGAAAGCTTAGCCATGTTCTGTCATGCCAAAATGAGCCAAAAAAAGCTGCAATCAAAGCGTAAAGAGGCCAGGGAGCAGGTGCAGCCATTTCCCTGAGGACTTTCCCCCCATTACCTCATCCTGCAGATGAAAGACCTCCGTGAGCCCATGCACATCCTCATGGACTGCTGCCCTTCCTTCTTGACAGTGCCTGTCTTCAGGTCTAGGATACGACCTGAAGCAAGAAGAAGGAGAAACAAGATGCTGCTGCAAAGCTGAGTCCTTACCCCACCAGCACAGGCACCAGGTAACAGAGCAGGAAACTTAGCAAGACACAAGTGTCACCAATGGTACCTTTGGATGCATTCTCAGGGGGGGCTGCAGGATCCTTGTTAGAAAGGCACCAGGGTTTGGTTCCTTCTACAAAGGGAAGGTTTGAATCAAAATGATTAGGGGACTTGAGAACCTCTCTGCTGGGGAGAGGCTGAGAGAGCTGGGGCTGCTTAGCCTGGAGCAGAGAGCCTGAGAGGGATCTGATCAGTGCTTAGCAATCCTTCAAGGCTGGGGATCAGGAGGCTGGGGCCAGGCTGTGTGCTATTGTGCCCAGGGACAGGACTAGAGGCAATGGGCACAAACTAGCAGCCAGCAAGTTCCAGCTGAACATCAGGAGGAACTTCTTTCCTTGGAGGGTGCTGGAGACTGGCCCAGGCTGCCCAGGGAGGTGCTGGAGTCTCCATGTCTGGAGCTATTCCAAAGCCAGCTGGACGCATCCTGTGCAAGCTGCTCTAGGCTGTCCTGCTCTGGCAGGGAGGTTGGACTAGATGATCTCCAGAGGCCCCTTCCAACCCCTAACACTCTGTGATTGTGTGAATCCAAGTCCTCTGCAGGCTCTGACTCTGCCTACCCCCGTCCCACCCTGGCAAGCCTTTCCCAGCTGCTCTAACCTGTGAGGGCATTCTCAGAGGTGGAGAGCTGCTCCCTCAGCTTGCCCACGTCGTCCGGGTGCACCTGCTCATAGAGAGTGCTGCCGAACCACTCGGACTGCGGCTGGTTCAGCACCGGTGTCACTGAGTCCGACACGTACACTACCCTCCCTGTCTCACAGGAGACTATGAACAGAAAGCCATCAGCTGCCTCCAGGATCAGGTGTTTGAGTTCCTGCAGGCACAGACAGACAGACAGACACTCACTTAGTTCCACAGCCAAGCAGCTGGCACCCGCTAAGCACAGCCTGGGTGCCTGTCAGCCTCCACTCAGGATGTCATTCTCCTTTCTTAGTGCAGTACTTCAGAGAATCAGTAAGGTTGGAAAAGATCTCTAGGGTCATCACACCCAATCATCAACCCAACAGCCCCATGACACTACTAAACCATTCCCTCAGCACCACATTTCCAGGGCTTGGAACCCCTCCAGGGATGGGGACTCCACCACTGCCCTGGGCAGCCTGGGACAAAGCCTAACAACCCTTGCCAGGAAGAAAATGTTCCTCATGTCCAACCTCAACCTCCTCTGGGGCAACTTGAGGCTCTTTCCTCTCACCCTATCACTTGTTCCTTAGGAGAAGAGCCCAATCCCCAGCTGGCTTCAACCTCCTTGCAGGGAGTTGCAGAGAGCCAAAAGTTCTCCCCGAGCCTCCTCTCCTCCAGACTAAGCCCAGCTCCCTCAGCTGCTCCTCACTACACCTGTGCTCTAGAACCTTCCCCACCTTCCTTGCCCTTCTCTGGACACACTCCTGCACCTCCATGTCCTTCTTGGAGTGAGGAGCCCAAAGCTGAGCCCAGGACTGGAGGTCTAGACCCTTCCCCACCTTCCTTCCCCTCCTCTGGACACACTCCAACAGCTTCACTCTCTTTCTGGTAGTGAGGAGCCCACAAAACAGCATCAAGCCAAGACCTGGTCAGTGAGAAAGGAAGGTTTGTAGGTGCCATCAGTGGAGGTGTTGCCTGTGCCACGCAGGGACTTCATGTGGGACACAGCCATGCGCAGGATGGTCAGCTTGTCTGGCTTGCGGGCCAGGGCGCTGCAGGTGGGCACCATGTCAGAGAGCTCGGTGATGTAAGCAGTCATCTTGTTCCTTCTCCTACGTTCAATCTCACTGTGATTTTCCCTGCAAAAGGCCAGGGAGGAGAAGAGGAGGAAAACCCAAGTTACTAAGGGGCCAGAGAGGCCTCAGCCATATGTCAGTGCTTCCACAAGGCCAGAGTGCAACAACACAGAGATGCGCCAAGGTTGGCCAGGAGTTAGAAGGGCTACAAGCGCCTCACATGCCGGGCGTGCACGAGGGGACGAGTGCAAGGAGGAGAGGCCACAGCTGGACCTTCTTGGCTTGCCCTGGAATGTGCTGAAGGCAAGGAGCTAGGCTAAGCTGTTCCAGCAGAGAAAGGAGCTTCCCCAGCGATTCCACTGCCAGCAAGTCAAAGGAGTTCTTCCTTCAGCTCTAAGTGGCGTTCACCTCATGCTGTGGAGGCAAAGTGCTTTGTCCAACAGCATTGGTGGAGACCAAGATGACTGATCCCACCTCCTGTTTGTCCAAGGACCAATCAAATCCCCTCTGGCCACCTAGTTGGCCACCTAGTTGGGCATCTACATCCCAACAGAGGAGTCTCACCCTGCAGTGCCTGTGGGAAGCCACTTCTCGATTACATCGAGAGCCTTTTCCAAGCCCATGGCAGGAGGAAAACCTCCAGAGCAGATGCCACCTGATTTCTGGATAGATCAGGACCAGTGTGGGTAGACTAGCTCTCAGGCCCACACCTGGATGGTGGGTGCAGAGCCCTGGAGAGGCACCAGGACAAATGCTGCCCATGTACAGCCCTTCAAGAGGTTCCTCACAAGCCTTCTGCAAGTCTCCTCACGGGGCACATGAAACCCCCTGAGATCAGATACAGCCCTTGCAGTTTAACTGGGTTACTACAGTGAGGTTTCTTCACAACAGAACTTCCAAGCCAGGTTTCCTCTGCAGAAGGATGGATTGGATGCAAGGAAGCACATGGTGGGAAGTGAAATGAGATGGGAGCATGGGAAGAAAGGGAGGCAAGCAAGTGAATTAAGGAGGCTAAAGACACAACTGGAGCATTTCACTCTCCCAGGTGCAATCATTCCATGACCTTGCTCCTTGCTGCAAGAAACTGCTGTTTGGAAGAAGATGTGCTTCAATTATTCCCTCACTGTTCACATTCAGCTTCTCCAAACTCACTTGCTCAAGTGTGAAAATGAAGTTGCCTTCACTGCAAGAGCTCATGGGACACCACCAGACACTTCACCTGCCTCACTGCCAAATACTCCTGCCTGACCATCAAGTGACTGCTGGGGATGGAGGCAAGAGTCACTCTTCCTGGAGGAGAAGCCCTACTGCTTGCTGCCCTCACAGCCCCACCTCCAGGGTCTCCTTCTCTCCTCTGCAGTTAGGAAAAGGTTGTGTCTGGAGGGAGAAGGTTTTGGTTTCAAACCAGCCAGCAAGCAAGAAGATGACCAGAGCTGTGGCATGCTCAGCACCCAAGACACAGACTTTTTAGTCCTGTGTATTGCTTGAGAACAAGCCTAGGGTGGAAGAGTCCCAAGTCTGGGAGGTGGCAGGCCACAAAACAAGCCACTCTTCACCAGCTGCTCTCCAGGCTGTGGCTGACAAGCAGCAGAAACCTTGAGGGTGATTCCAGCAGGTTTAGCTTTGTGGCTAACACTGGGAAGGTCCATTTGGAGCTGGTGGTTTTCTGCTGGAAGAAGACAGAGCTGACACCACCATCTCAGTGCACCCCTTCCGTGCTGGTGGCACAGCATTCCAGGTGACCACACTTGGGCATTCCAGCCACAGTCCATCACTAATTCCAAACAGGAATCTGGGGGAGGAAAACCTCAATCCTGTCTCCAGTAGGTCCAAATCACTGCAGTACAGGACACTACCTGTCCAGGAAGTTTGTAAGAGGTAGGAATAAACCTGAGCTAGTTCCATCCGAATGTTTGTTTTGATAGTCCAACAGCATTCCTGCCAGGCCATTTGGCACCTGGCTCCAGCACAAGAGGAACTGTGTTTAGCACAGGTTAGCAAAGCCAGAGCACTCAGGGAGAGGCAGGGCCCAGCCATTTGGCAACCAAACCCTTCAGTGTGCTCCCCAAAGCCATTCTCACCAGGGCACTAAATGCCTTTCCCTTCTCATTCCAATTACAGAGCCATTTCCAGAAGTCTGCTCAATCTCATGTCCTCTACTGCAGCAGATGAGGGAAGGAGGTGGAGGGGAAGGGAGTGGAAAATAGAAGGCCTAGAGAGACATGAAGGAAAGGCAAAACTCTGCTTGTCCATGCTTGAAATCTCCATTCTCCTACCTGGCAAGTCTCTCCTTATCCGCTGAGCTCTGCTCATCATCAGACCTAAAAATAAAATCAGTGAGCTAAGCTAAAATGGGAACAAAAGGGTTAAAGGGATGAGAAATAGGAAGATGGAGCAGGAAACCCAGCCTCCAACCACTGTGCTGCTGTGCAGAGGAGCACTTCCAGCAACCAAAGCACTCAGTAGCTGGCAACATCACACATCCACCAGAGGGGTGAAGCTTGGAGCTGCTTCAGCAGGGCATGGGGAGCAATGGCTCACACACAGCCGAGGGGCAGAGGAGAAGGTTAATTAAGGGCAGAACTGGCAGTGAGGGTCCTTGTCACAGCCAGCTCACTCTTGCTTTCAAAACCAGGAACCTCTTTGATAGTATCAAAACATCAGAAAAGCAGATCGACATCCCCAAAGCCATCAAGAGCACAAGATTCACAGCTACCAGCAGTGACCCTGCCACACAGCCACCACTGAGGATACCACAGTTGAGGTGGCAACACCACAAAGAGCACAGAGGCATCATGGACACCACAGGGACATTTCATCTCCCTCCAAACCTCCATGGCTCCCTAGGAAGAGCAATCTGCAAAGCTGCTTTTAGAGAGAGAAGCTGGAGGTTAAGTTTTCCTCCCTGAGGTTTGGGTGCCTTGGAAAACCAAGAATCTTCCCCAGAAGGAGAAAGGTAGCACACATGTTCAGTGAGGCAGACAGGCAATCCCTCAGAGGTTGAGCAACTAAAGCAGACACTGGGGATTTAGGGAGTCCAGGAGAAGCTTGGCCATCAATCAGCTGTGGAATCTGCCACTTCAAACAGGTTTTTAGCAGAGGAGTTGAAAAATCATAGCCAGGTTTGCTTCCATGCTCTGCTTTGCCTCCCACCATCTGAGGGCTGCTGGGAGCACCACAGGAGTAGTCCTGGCAAGCAGATCTGAGGGCTCCAGGCAGGTCAAAGGGGCACAGAGAGGCAGAGGAGAGCTGGGCCACTAACATCACTGGTGACACTGTCACTGTCACTGTTCCTCACCTCCTCTCCTTGCTGCCTAAGCCAGTGACTGCCATCATCTCTCTGTTAAAGCTCACAGGCACTGCTGACACCTCACCAGAGGCTCTGGGCTTAGCCATTCCCAAGGGAGAATCCATTGTTTTTAGTCCTTCCTCACCTGCCACATGTGCAGAGGGACCAAAGGCTGCAGCACAAAAGGGGTGAAAGGGACCCAGGACTCCACTCCAGCTCCTGCACAGTTAGCTGGTAGAAGGTTTGAGAGCCATGAAGCTGTTCAGCATCTCAGTGCTCAGCTCCAGCACAGACTTTTAGGGGATTCTGCATTATCTTAGCACTGAAATGTATTCTTAGGGTCTGCTGTATCTTAGAGGGAACAAAGTTATTCCATGTAGGCTAGCAAACACACTTCTGAGTTGCTTGACTTCCCTTAGTAAGCTGGAGCAGCTCAGCTCAGAAGTCCCTGAGAGTTCTCTCTGGCACCTAACAGCATGACAGGCACCTGGAATGTTGGCCTTGGCCATTTTTCTGCTCTCTGCATCCAGACTCTGACCCAGATCTCTAGCTCTGGCCAAAACCCACTTCAGAATGGACATTTTGCAAAGCATTTCCTTCCAAGACTGGTAGGTTCAGTGCGTGAGCCGAGTGAAAGCCCGGGGGAAGGGCCCTGCACCCACCAGTACCCTCAGGCCCCTGGACACAACCTGCAGGCTGCTCCTTTCCCCAAAGACCTCAATCACCGAGATTTTCACTCTCCTTTCAGCAATTTCTGAAGCCAAACTGCTCAGCAGAGAGCCTTGGCCATCATTCTGTACCTGCTCACTTTATCACCTAGCAAGGCAGAGCATGTTGTAGAATATACACAAGAAACACAACAGAATACACACACAAGAACCTCACTTGGGCAAAACTGTTACCCAGCAGGACAAACTAAGCCCGTGAAACACTGCAATGGAGCTCCATGAGCTTCAGAAAGCTGCCAGTCCCAGCACTGGATGGTACTGAGCTACTTTCAGACACCAGCAAGTAAACAATCAAGAGTCACAATGTTGCTTGCGATGTTCCTGTGCTCTCTGGTCTCCAGGAAATCCTCCTCCATTTCTGGGGAAAGCTTCTGCCTACCTCCCCTATAAACCACATCTGCCAGGAAACCTTGTGCAAGGAAAACCTGAACCCAACTTGGATCTCTTCAAGTTTCTGGAGCAAGAGAAAAAGAAATGAGAGTCCAAGGCAACAGCTGGAAGAAATGGTGAAGCAGAAGTAGGTCATTGCATCCCATTCTGGTCCAGAAGACATCAGGGCCAATGTCTGGATCCTTTGGTGCACCATTCCTTCACAGAGGGACAGTCTCCCAGCCACTCCAAAGGGGGCTGCAGGATCTCTCTTTCATTAAGGTGGTGTGAGCACCGAAGAACTCAGAGCAGAGCAGGTTCTTACCTGGCAAATCTCTCTTTGTCGTTTGGCATTGGGTCATCGTCACACCTGGGAGGGGAAGAGGAAGAAGAGAGCTTGAAGTGGTCATACCTGCTCCTTTCCCAGACACTGAGAGAAGAACAGAGCTTAATCAAGCACACAAAGCTCTTGGTGTCCCAAAGGCAAACTCCGCTGGGCAAGTCAGAACCATACTCTTCATTTATCTAGTGAAAACATGACAGTTTCATTACTTTCATCACCTAGATGATGTTTTCCACCTCACAGTCCTAGCAAGGGCAGAGGCATCACACTCTGGCACTGCAAGCGCCATCCCCCACCAAGCAATAGGTTAACCTGCACTTGGAAGACCCAAAATCAAGAGCCAATGGCTCTCAGGAGGTCAATCCTACACTCATCAGGATCCTCCTCATCTTGGAAGACCCAAAAGTTCTCAGGAGGTCAATCCTATGTTCATCAGGATCCTCCTCATCTCAAAGCAATTCCACACTTTCAAAAGGGCAGTCATGTGTCACCAGAGCTGTCCCAGCCCAAAGCATGCAGTGAGACTACAACATCAATGCCAGGAGCTCTTCCGACTCGTCTGTGCTCCATATGGATCACGAGGAGCTGCTGCAGCCTCCCCAGTACCTTGGGAGCAAGGCTTACCCTAGCTGAAGAACCCTTGCAGCAGATGCGAAGGAAGCGCACGTGTCTGAGGCACTGCCAAAAGCTCAGCATTTTGCTCTTGTGTCAGTCCACTCTCTGGCAGGAGATTGTTTTCTCTCCAATCCAGAGGAGCCTAGCCAGCAGTGCTGCTCCTCCAGCCCTGGAACTAGCAGGGGATTGCTGGAAGCACTGATGGATACTGCTCCATCTTTGGAGGTATGGAACACAGCAACGTCACCTCTTGGAGTCAGACTCCCTCCTTCAGCTGACCTCACCTCACCATGGGGCCTGCCAAGGACACCCCAGATGGAGACAGCACCCCAATGGGCAGCTCCTCCTCTCCCTCACAGAGCCTACAGCAGCAGCTTTGCTTTGCCACCAGCTGCATAGAGGGAGGAAGACTGCTGAAGAGGAGAAAGGGAAGAGCTGGAGGAAGTGAAGCACTTCAGACCCTCCTGGCTTCCCTCTGTGCTGCTGGAGAGGAAAACCCACATGAGCAGTGAGCTCCTGTTCTGGAGGTGATGCAGAGACACACCTAGAGCAGCCAAGGGAAACTTCAGGGTGTGATGTTCTCTCTCACCTGAGGAATTTGCTGTTTCCTTCTCCATCATCATCAAAATCAAGTCTGAAAAACAGAAGCAAGAAGAGAGTTGTTAGCCAAGCAGTTTCTCCTTGAGAGGTTGCTTTTCCACCTGTCTCTACAGGGATGCAGCTGACCCTTGGAAGGAAGATTTAAGCAATCCTAGAGGCTAATGAGGAGCAATCCACCAGTTTTAGAAGGATCTGGCAGGAAGGGAGCAAGGAAACAGCTCAGAAGACAGCAAAGCCCACCTGGAGCACTCACAGCATCACATCCTCTTGTCCCAGAAGCTTTGGATCTCACAGCAGCAATCTGAAGCCAAACAAATCGGGCTCCTCCCTGCTCAAGGGACCCACCTAAAGCCTGCAAACAGAGCACTGCCAGCTTCAGAACTTGGATCAGGTGCAAGAAAGAGCAAGGCAAAAGAGCTGAAGAGCTAAAGGTCAGACTGATGCCCTGTGTGCTCAGTCCAGCAGCAGGCAGCCTCACTATGTTTGCTCTAACAGGGTCAAAAAAACATTTCTAGCAAGCAGGTGTGGGTGGACAGGGAAAAGCCTTTCCCAGAATCATGGAGGTTGGGAGAGTGATCTATGCTCAACACGTCCAACCATCCCTAGCACCCCCAGGACACTAACCCATGGCCCTAAGGAGAGCAGCTAGATGTCTCTTCAACCCCTCCACAGCTGGGGACTCCAGCACCTCCCTGGGCAGCCTGGGCCAAGACTGAACAAGCCTTGCAGGAAAGAAATTCCTCCTGACAGCCAACCTAAACCTGCCCTGGGGCAACTTGAGGCCATTGCCTCTTGACCTCTCCCTGCTAACCCAGGAGAAGAGACCAACCCCCATGTCACTCCAAGCTCCTTGCAGCAAGCTGCAGAGAGAGCTAAGGTCTGCCCTGAGCCTCCTCTTCTCCACACTAACCAAGCCCAGTTCCTTCAGCTGCTCCTCCCCACACTTCTTCTCCAGAGCCCTCTCCAGCCTCCTTGCCCTTCTCTGGCCACACTCCAATGCCTCTGGCTCCTGCTTGGCCTGAGGGGCCCAAATCTGAGCCCAGCACTCTCGGGGTGGCCTCCCCAGTGCTGAGGCCAGGAGGAGGATTACTGCTCTGCTCCTGCTGCTCACACTAGGGCTGATCCAGGCCAAGATGCTCTTNCACTGGAACAGGCTGCCCAGGAGGGCTGTGGAGTCTCCTTCTCTGGAGACATTCCAGAGCTGCCTGGACACATTCCTGTGTGAGCTGGTCTAGGTGATCCTGCTCTGGCAGGGGGGTTGGACTAGATGATCTTTCTAGGTCCCTTCCAACCCCTGACATACTGTGATACTGGGATACTGTGAACAGCACTGGTGACCAGTCACCAACTGGACTGAACTCCACTGAGCACTACTCTCTGGGCTCAGCTCTCCAGCCCGTTCCTTACCCAGCCAAGCCTAAACCATGAGCTGCCAGCTGCTGCAGAAGAATGTGCTGGGAGACACCGCCCAAGGCCCCACTAAAATGCAAGCAAATGACACAGTTCCCTTACAGATGGAAAAGTGGTGAGTGGATGCAGCAGAGGAGTGTAGCAGACAGTGTGGGAGGAGCTGCAGGAGAGCAGAAGTATCAGCAAGGGAGGTGAAGGCAAGAGTTTGGAGGCAGGGAGAGATTTTCATTAGCTGAAAAATTGAAAAGGAAACTCCTTGTGCCAGGAATTGAGGACTAGCCACTCAATAGCCTTTGAATTTTGCAAAGGCATTTTTGAGCAAAAAAAAAGCTCACCACAAGCACATTGTGGCTTCCTCCCTCCCAGAGAGCACACATGAAATGGTTGGAGTAAGGCTCCAACATTCAAATTCTCTCTTCCTCCACCTCTCTTGCAGCATCCAGCTCCTCTTGCTGCTTCAGTGACTCCTGTTTCACCCTCAGCCCTTGGTGAGCAACTCTGGGGTGCAGCTCAACCTTTTAATCCCCTCTTTTTCTGTCTAACATGGTTGGAACACCCTCCCTGTGTGGACAGGCTGAGGAGCTGGGGTTCTGCAGCCTGCAGAAGGCTCCAAGGAGACCTTCTTGGGGCCTTACAGTAAGCAAGGCTCTTAAAGGGAGCTGAGAAAAAAGAGGGAGACTTTCTCCACGGGCAGGCAGTGACAGGCCAAGGGTGAGGGTTTGAAATCGGAAGAGGAGAGATTTAGATGAGATGTTAGGAAGCAATTCTTCACTCAGAGGATGCTGAGACACTGGAACAGGTTACCCAGAGAGCTTGTGGATGCTCCATCCCTGGGAGTGTTCAGGCCAGGTTGGATGGGCCATGAGCAACCTGGGCTAGTGGCTGGCCTCCCTGCCCATGGGACGGAGTTTGGAACTAGCTGATCTTTAAGGTCCCTTCCAACCCAAACCACTCTCTGACACTATGATAGTCCAGTCGTTGGATTTAATGTGTAGCACTGGCAGGAAGGCCAGCACTCCAAAGGACAAGGACTGGATGCACCTGAAGGAGCCAGGCCACTCTGCTTAGAAGCAGGAAAGTTTCCTCCTCAGAGGGCTGCCCACTCTTGCAGGAGAACAATGCTTCTTCAAAAAGGACACTTCACTCCCCCCGCAAGCAAGTGAAAACCCCTGGCACACTCACCCTGGACGTCTCTTGGTGGCTCTCTGAGCAATGGCTCCTCCAGCTTGAGCACCTGCCCCAGGGTTCCCAGAGCTGACACCTGCACCCAGTGAGGACACATCTGAGGCCATTTCTAAACAGAAGAGTGGAGAAAAAATAACTAAAATCAACAAAAATTACATCAAATCTCCCTCAGGTTCCACAGATGGAGCGCTCTCTGCACACAGAGCTCCCCTTCAAAGCAATTGACCCTCAGCATCTGACATGGAAAGGTTTTATGAGTTGTCTTCCCAGCCCTTTTGAGGCCATTTCTAAACTGCAGAGGGGGAAAAAAATCCCCAAATCAACCAAAATGACATCAAATTCCCCCTCAAGTTTCACAAGTGGAGCTCTCGCTGCACACAGAGCTCCCCTTCAGAGCCATCATCCCTCAGCTTCTGACGTGGAGAGGTTTTTTTGTGCAATGTCTTTCCAGCCCTTTCATCCCCTGCCTTCCCCAGAGCCTGTGCTGAGCTCCCAGCACATGTTGTTCTCATAAGCTCCAGAGCTTGGATCACTCAGCTCCAAGATGTGTCTCCTGCTCAGAGGGAGGAGGAGCAGAGGCTGAGCCCACTCTCTTGTGCTAGCTCTATGAGTAGGCAGGAGGGAGGTG
The DNA here is from genome assembly GCA_013396975.1 of Bucco capensis. NCBI lineage: Eukaryota > Metazoa > Chordata > Aves > Piciformes > Bucconidae > Bucco > Bucco capensis. Next base: position 46,886 of record VWZO01015416.1, read on the forward strand.
AGGAGTTGTGACTTTGCCTCTTGCAGAGGCTTAATTTCCCAGTCTAAGAGGCAAAGAATTAACCAAGACCCTTGGAAGGCACCTCAGAAGCCATCACCTTCTCGCCAGTTCTTTGACCTCTTCAGCAGCACTGACATGGTGTGAGTACTCAGCTCTGCCTAAGCTCCTCTGCAACCGGCCATACTCCCAGAGCAGAATGAAGAACATTCCAGGGAAGAATTGATACTACCGAGCATGATGGCACTTTGCTTGGAGCTAAACACCTTCTGTCTTACAGGCAGGAAAGTTCTTTCAGAGAAGGAAACCTCCTCAGTGCTTCTAAGAGACCAAACAGACAGATCATCATGGCTAGGCTTCGTGAAAGAAAAACCAGGGAGGGCTCCATCCATGCTCTTCACAAGTGCTTTTTACAAGTGCACTGATGGCTGAAAAGGCCAATGCAGGACAGACAAGAGTGGTTGTAAAAGGCACAGCAGAAGGACTCCTTAGGAGGTATAATCTGCAAGACACAATTCTTTCTGCACTGTCTTTTCTCCTCAAGAGTGATCCTGCGTGCCTTCTCAAAAACATCCGTGGCATTAAAAATAGTGTGTCTCCAGACCTCCTGATTGGACGCCAGAGTAGACCAGTTAAGGTGATCAATACGGCCAAGGCTGAGATGTTGTTTCAGGGAGTCCTTGTATCTCCTCTTCGGGACTCTTCTCTTGCGACAGCCAGTGGCAAGTTCACCATAGAGCATGATCTTAGGAAGCTGATAGTTCTTCATCCTGGAGACGTGACCTGCCCAACGCAGCTGTGTTCTCAGCAGCATGGCCTCAATGCTTGAGACTACTGCTTGTTCTAGGACAGACGGATTAGTCACATAATCTGCCCAATGGATGTTTAGGATTGTACGGAGACAGCGCTGATGGAAGCGCTCCAAGAGTCACAGGTGGTGGCGATAGATGACCCATGATTCGGAACCATATAAAAGAGTAGACAGCACAATGGCTCTATAAACACTGATCTTTGCACTTTTCTTCAAGTGTTTATTT
>VWZO01015418.1:0-21204 GCA_013396975.1 Bucco capensis
CTAGCACTTCAAATGCTTCAGGTTCTGTGAATATTCTCATTACTTGTTTTGAAACACATTTTGCTTTGTATGATATTTTCTCTGCTTTCTTCCTTTCTCTGTGTGTGTGCACCTGTATCCAATTACAGATTCAAATATTCTTCCAAGTGTAGCAGGCTGCTATATTTGATCTGTTCCATACATGAGTAAATGTGTCACCAAGAAAAAGAGATAAGCAGATAAATCAACTTCTGATAGGTTGCTTACAATAATTATGTCAAGTTTTTGTGATAGCTTCTCAGACAATATTTTTAGGCTATTGGAGTATAAATTGACTTAAAAAAAACCAATATAAGTGTATGACTATGTATAAGCTTATAATTATGCTTTATATGTCCATATGCTATAGACTAAAACTCACAACATGATCTAGGCATTTAGATCCCACCTAACCTTCACCATCTAATCTCCACTATTTAATAGTCAAATAAAAACATCCTGTGCTCCAACTTCCATTCAGTGACCATATAGATTTACTGGTTATGAAAATCCATCATGCCCCAGGCTGCTTTTTTCACTCCCTGACTGCTGTGAGTGCTGTATCTGCTTGGCAGACTAGTTCCTTGCTTTCTCAATGTATCCAGCATGATTTCCCCATGGAAATAAAATGTGTGTTTGTCTGAAAACACAGTTTAGACCACCTCTGCAAGTCCTGAAGTCTAAGTAAACTTCACTCTACTCTTCAGTACTGGTAAATCAAGTACCTTTTCTTGTAGTAGACATTACTTCTGTTTCTTACAAGTCAAATTTCTGAGTAAATATTTGTTCTTCAGTTCTAGAAAGTTCTAGAGGATTAACTTAAACTCAGCAGCTTTTTTCCAAAGCCCGATACAGTTTTCAAGAAGCTGTCATCATTGGTAAAGTTCTGCATGTTTGATTCCACCTATGCAGGCTGAAAATAATTGCACTGTGTTCAAGAAAAAAAAATAAAGACCACGTTTCTGCTGATTTTGGAAAGAGTAAAATCCAATTCCTAGCAATTTAAAAAGAACATAGACTGAGGAGAACCATCTGGATTGCCAAGTTTTAGCTGCTAATATTGCAGGCAGCCAAACCACACAATCTCATGCATGAAATTATTAAGCTCAGTTTGCATTGTGTGCTTTCCTCCACAATGTCCACTACAAGGCTATCCAGAATCTTGTTTTACCAATTGCTAAAAGCTGTTTCCAAAACTGGGCCCACTAAAAGAGAGAGACCTATTTTTTTATCCATAACTTCTCCAAAAATCCTGTCTAGTTGGTTTAAAACTCTAGGATGTTGAACTAACAGTTAGGCTATGATGTATTTCTGTTGCAAAGAATTTCACTTACTGCCACAATTACACCTGTCTATGTTCTGTCCTGACATGCTTTAATGCCAGAGTATCAATATGTCTGAAAGCACTGGAAAAAGTCATGTTACTAAAACTCCTAATCTAATCTTCATTGCAAACACAATTTTCAAGAAAACTGTCAATGTTAATCCACTGAAGAAAGTGTATTGAAAATAAATAATCTGATAAAACAATATGCTTCTCTGAAAGCAAGTTACCACTTGCTGGTTTCTTTTTACATGAAAATGAACTTTACCACAATAGAAAGCAAGATTTCCCAGTCCAGGCACCAAAATCTGATCATTTTGCCTTTTCAGTGAGAGGATAGTGATAGTCCTGATGATAATATATTGCTTAGTGTGTCAAGAAAATCTTGTTTCTGAATACCTGCTGAGAGACACATGAATTATTTGCTAGACTTTCAAAGCAGAAATGATTTTGCTGTGCTAGCTTGAAATGGTGTTGGTCAACATAATTTGTTGAGGTTATCCTTGTGAAGCAGGGCAAGCTATGAAATGCTGCATCTGAGCCTAGTATCTGTGATGTTCAGCAGCTGTGTGAACTTCTTCCACTCTAGATGAGCAAATGTCCTGGACAGCATGAAATTCTGCAGGAATTCTGCTGTCAAACAATCATATGCATGCAGTGAAAAAGAGAGGCTGGTTAAGGTTCTGCCCATGTGTGTTTCAATTCTGCCTTTCCTGGCATATAGTAGGATAATAAACACTTGATGGTTACACTACAATTAATGATTAAAAGTGGTTTACCCATTTGGAAATATTCAACTAATCCCCTCACTTCCTCACAGTAGGCTTATATCTGTTTACTTCTACAAAGATAACTTGTAAAGTTGTATTTTTTGAGGACTAAAACAAGCCTGACAGGTTAAGCTTTAGTTTACTCTTCATGGAATCGCAGAATCATTTGGGTTGGAAGGGACCTCTGGAGCTCATCTAGTCCAACCCCCCTGCACTGGGCAGGGACATCCCCAACTAGAGCAGCTTGCNTGGCTTGCTAGACTCATGCAGTATCTCCAGTTTCCAATCATATAGATGGTAGATGTTTCCTGGAAGACAACTAATTAGAACTTTAACAAGGATGTTTAGCTCCAATAGATGCTGATCAGTCAGTGGCAGTATCTACTTGCTTGAGTTGTAGGAACAAAACTCTTTTCTGTATTTTTTCAGATGAAAGAGCTACTTGCTTATCCCAGGGACTAAGATATTATAGAGATGTATCTCTTCTGCTAGAGTTACTCTACTAATACTAGTGAACATGTGGTGTCCCCAGCTAAGCATAATGTTCTAGTCAATGAGTCATAAAGTGTTTAATTAGGACTACCATCCATCCCTGACACATTCAGAAAGGCTGAATTTTGGTAGACACTGGAGTTCTGCTTCAAAAGACATGACAGCTCTGTATATTTTCCCCAAGATGAAATGCAGGTATGTATTCCAAACCCTAAAATAGACCCAATAGCCTGTCACCTGGAGGTTGGTCAGTTCACCCTGNTAGGAGGAATTCCTTTGCTGCAAGGGTTGTCAGCCATTGGCACAGGCTGCCCAGGGAGGGGCTTGAGTGCCCATCCCTGGAGGGGTTTAAGAGACAGGTAGATGTTGCATTGGGAGGCATCATTTAGCAGGTTGCTAGGGCTAGGACAAAGGCTGCACTGATGATCTTCAAGGTCTCTTCCAGCTCTAACTGTTCTATGATTCTATATCCAGTCTCTTTGGAGACTGCTCCCTTTTCCATAGAAACTTCATAGCCCTGAGACTGTGGCTGCACTCTTTAAGCTCTGTCATACAGCATCCATCAGCTTGCTGAATGGCACCAAAGCTCTGCAGAGATGTTAGCTTTGAGGAGCACTACAGTGCACATTGGGGCTCTGGTCTCCCTAATTATGCAGACTGGCAGCTGTTTGGAGTATGGTGTGGTTTCTGTCAAATCCAAGTTCCCTCTTGTTGGAGATTAGGGCATGCAGATATAGGGGAGAGGATTTGATGCACCTGCATGTTTTATTCTGATGTGGAGCTGGGCACACACCCAGGGAACTGCAAAATGTTTTTCAGTGAGATGATTCAGAGAAATCCTACCTAGCAATGACTATCAATAGGAAGTGAAATGAATCTATGAATAAATAATTGGTTCTCTCCTTCCATGTTGTAGAAATTTAGTAAAAAATACGGGATTTTCTTATATTCATATTTATCCCACATAGTTCATTCACCAAAGTTCTTTTACCCAGAAACCATACACTGACCTCAATACTACAACTGAGACAGTTAAAAGTTGAACAGGAAACATTCTTTGCAAAATGTGGTGTGTTTCTGTGATAGCAGGATAAAAAGTAAAACATGTGCACATGATAGTGGAGGCAGAGATCAAAAATGAATAGAGGATATTGAGATATTGTTCACTTTAAACTAAATGAAACTAAACTAAACTATGTGATATTACACTCTGTAAAGAAAGACTGTAGGTCAGGGTCTGGGCTGTTATAAGTTGGTTTATTTCTACTGGTGGCAAATGAGCTTGATGTCTTAAAGTCTACATATTAGACTGATTTATACTAGCTGAAAATCTGGTCGATCACCATATATCATTTCCCTGGGAACATATCTTTGAAATCAAACTCCTGAGTTGCTGGCCTGCTCATTTGGATCAATTCCCTGGAAGGTGACCACAGCAAATATAGAGCATTGTTGACAACAATAATTTTTGGATGCCATTGCTTCACAGATGCCAGTATGATATAAAATAAACCCCAGCTGCAGCAAGCTCTTCTGCTGATTTCCCTAATGAACTGTGAACCTCCAAAGTGTTTCTACTGACCTTGTGTTGAATATGCTTTCAGAAAGGAAAACAGTAGCATTTAGAAGTGAATCTCATTTTACTAAATGTGTGAACAGTTTGTCACTTACTGGCAGAGCTTAGACAGCTGTGACAGTGAGGGCCAGGTCACACCAACCTCCTCTGGAAGACAAGAGACAGAGAGTCTATGGGAATTCAAAGAGTAAAACACCTGCCATGCTGAAAGTGTGTGTGTTATCTCTGCTCTTGGAAATTATGGTTGAAGAATCCATCCAGGTTTATTCCAGTAGGGATATTATATCCAGTAGGGATATCAACTCTCAAACCCCATTCCCTTTATGAATTCAAATACTTGAGGAAAGTCTTTGAATGAAGGTATCCTTACTGTGGATGCTGAGTATTTCTGATAAAATTAACCAAATTCAGAGACAACTTCTGGTAATATTATAGAAAATATATTGAAGGTTGGCTTTTTATTAGTTGAAGTGTAAGGAAAACAATAAAAAAATCCTCAACAAGCATTTTCCTGTTTCCTGGGTACATCACAGATCAGTAAGAATAAAAAAAGAAGTCTGTATTTCATGGTATTGTCATGTTACAGCTGTAGGCTGAATACATCAAACTAGATAAAAACAGTAAGGGAGAAACAAAAAATACATCATTTAGTAGAGTTCTGCCTTCCCTAATTATTTTTGAGCTGTCTGTAAAACTACTTTCTAACTTATTTACATGTTACAAGGCCATATTCTTTTTAAGACAGGCTCTGCCACCCTGACTTGTACCATAATGGTACCTATTTTACAAGCAGCAACATTAAGAACAATAGGAATTTTCAAGGACTAAAGTATTAACTAATAGTAACTCAGGTATCAGGCTTTGCTTCTTTTTGTGTTAGTCTTTTAATAGTAAAGAACAGGTTTCTTTCAACCTCTAACTTGATTATAATGACACTCAACACTGGGTTTATGTTCTTAACTTTAAACATTCTTCTAAAATTATTTTCAAATATTAGGTCACATAATTTTGAAAAAAAAACAAATACAAAAGAAAATGCAGAGATAAGATGTTAAATTATTTAAAACAGTTGCTTCCAAAATGTTTAGACTTCACTAAAGTATTGCTTAGTACTAAAAAGATTGACATGCAATATATTTTATAGTATCTGCAATGTAAATTTGCATGATTGTTTTTTTTTAAGTAAACCCCAAACAGGAAAGAATGCATATCTTCTCACACAGATTCCAAGAAGAAATTTTCTTTTCAAGGAAGACTTTTCTCCCCTTATAATAGATTTTGGGGGGGAGGGGATCAATTTTTAGTGGCATAAACACAATACTTGGACTAAGTATTACATAACTTATATATTATATATAAGTTATCTTTAATACTAAGGATGTATTAAGAGGAGCGTGGCCAGCAGANATACCTAATTCTCCTACAGTAAATGAGAAATATTCCTATGTAATGAATGAAGAACAGGAGATGTCTTTGAAAGCCTTCAGAGGGGAAACCTGTCTGGTTTTGCATCTAAATGTGAATAGACTGTAACTCAGCCTTTGTACTGAGAACCACCAACAGAGCAAGCTTGCAGCTTCTACATCTCTCTGACACTCATAGGACTTTCCAGCTCAAACTTATTCTGGAATGAGACTCCCAGAAAGAAGCTAGGTTCCTCCCTAAGAACTGGGAGTGGTTGAAACAGCCCAATAATGGTAGATGATACTTAAGAGTCATGAAGGAAGATTTAGAAAGAACTGAAATAGAGGAAGACAAAATCTCTCCCAAACAACAAATACTCATTGTTGTTGTCCTGAAATACAAACACAGTACTTAGCTATAAAGCTGAAAGGCTGTAAAAAAAAGTTATGTAGTGCTTACAAAATTCACATTATTCTCCTTTTTATGAACCTCTTATGAAACACTTGTCCTGCATGCTGAGTGAGAAGCACTGAAAGTATTATCACAGCATGGTTGTTTAGATGATGATTCAAGCTTGATATTGAAATAGTTGTACTATCCTGTTAAAACATGAGATATGACTAGAGATATCTCATAGATAGCTGTTAATGGGGATTCATTTTTATGTGTTTCCCTTCATTTTGCTCAGCATTTTCCTCCTACAGACCTGTATTTTATCCCTTTCTGTCTCTCTAGAAAAAAATATTCTGAAATGTCTATTTCAATTTTTAAACTAAATTGTTTTTAAATGTATATTTTTTCCACGTAATTTCTAGACAAATTGGATGCAAAAAGAGGCTTGTTAGATTGCAAACATTTTTTGGCTTTGGAAGACACTGTCTGTTCAGAACACTGCTTTTTCTGATACTAATTGTGCACTAAGCCTGGACAAAAAATTCTGTATAATAAAATGAGAAATTCTAGTCAATGCCTTTTCTTAAAAAATGCCTTTTCCAAGCGTNTCAGACTGTGCTTAACCTCATCTGTAGTTTCATGACAAATTACCTTTGTTAGCAAAGCTCACTAAGCAGCTTAGATTGCCAGCACCTTCAGCCAGTTATTCTAACCCCTGTGCAGCCCTTTGACACTTCTTTGTTGTGCCAATACAACTGATTCAGCATGTATAGTAGAAGCACAATGGTCCAAGTTAGAAATAAAAATCAAAAGAAGGATCAGTGGAATTTGATTCTCTCACAGTTTGGGAGGAGTTTGGAGTACTTGTAGAGGTACAGCTATTGCAGCATTGCTGGCATGCTCTGAATCATCTGTTCAATTGTATATGTACTTTGATGTTACAATTTTTGTAGTACCAGCAGTGACCCTGTTAGTTTGGCTTTTCCAATATATGTCTATTCCAGGAATTAGCTTCTATAAAAGAGAAAAATCTACCATGACAGTCAAATGGTCTCTCTTTGGGAAAATGTTTTGTTCCTTTGAAATATATTTTACATTTCAGCCAAATTTCAATGGAACATTAAACCTAAGGAGATTCACTTAGATTGCAGAAGCTGTGCTGTCCTTAGGGATGAGTGTCAAGCACTGAAGCACGTGCACAGCCTGGGCATTCTCTAGGGGGGGGCCCCATGGAAACTGCCACTTCCAATTCTATCCAATGTTTACACGCTAGGCAGTCTTCTTTTGGATATTGAGGGTGTCTGGCTCTTAATGTTCAGGCATATAGACCAATCCATCAGATGGAACTGTCAGTGACATTTTTAGCCCTTTTCTGGTTTGATCATTAAAGTGAGGAAATAAACACAAGACCTCTGCTTTAGTCCTTCGTTTTTTCTCTGTTAAGGAATTATTCATTCCCTTCTATCTGTAAAGACAGGAATTACAAATGAATGCCAGTGCATTCATTTTGTACCTAGAGTCTCATAATTCACTTGATCTGTATCTGAATTTACAATGCATCGGTACTTCAGCATGCTTTAGGACAAAGATTTTTCTTCCATCTATGTTTCCAAAAGAGTCCAGAAACAATTCTTGTTCCTCTATTCCTAGTCACATGAAGATTATGATGAATGAAACCTTTTTACTTCTCTTTAACCTAAATGGAAAAGGTACAAGGACATTGATTTGAGCTGTAAATAGATCCTGATTGTAGATTACTCACTATGAAAGATACTTAAAAGCAGTGCATGTTTCCTGCAATATTAGATCAGATAGACATTTGTAACATATTAATGTTTATAGCTAGATATTCCTGCAAAGCTATTGAGGGAAGAGTTCTCTGCTAATAATAGATAGTGAAAAGCAAGATGCGTATCTCACTCATTTTGAAGTAGGAAAAATCAGCTTTCAAATTGGATTTCAGCTAGAAAAGGCCTCCTAAAAGGGATGCAATTTGGAGCAGATTCTGGAAGACATAGAAGTGTGTCCTTCAGGGCTGAAATGTGGAGAAGGCAGCTACAAGTTACTCAGAGAAGAAGCTCAGGTTCTCTCCTTGGAGAACCAAAGAGAAGTAGAGGCTGCTAGGAAGTTTTTTATGTTACTTTTCCAAAGACCTTGAGAGTTAGTGAGACAAGATTTGCAAGGAGTTGTAATGTACTTTATTAGATCAGTTAGTAAGATTATAAAATCAAATAGACAGCTGTCAGGCAGACCTCAGGTCTAGTCCAGCTCCCTTCATTATCACAGGAATTACCTTTTCTTTAAGGACAGGTGAAGAAAAACACTTCTCTAATTTTACCTGAACATGTCACCTGGAAGTGGGAAAGGCAACTTTTTAGGAATAATCTGCTATGTAATTTTTAACTGGGTGACCAGAATTTCAGATAATATTCAAGTTTGTATCCAACATGGGTTTATGCAGCAGCACAGTGACAATTTTGTTCTCTGTTTTCCTGTTATAATTCCCAATAATGTCTGTTTGACTATGGTGGATCTTTTCATCAAGAGCTTTTACCATGAGATAACAGGTAATATAAAGACCCAAATTGTGGAGGTGTTATCTCTTCTCCATTTGTATTGCTTTGTACTTAGTGACATTGAAATTCATTCACTTAGTTTTGTGAGTTCTTTCTGCAAACCTTTGCAATTATTGTCACTTTTAACTACCGTGAGTAATATTTTTGTCATCAGCAAGCTTTTCCACAGAATATCTCTTTTGATGAACATCACAAGTCTTAGCTTGAAATATTGAGCCACAACAGTGGTAATATCCTTCCACCATGAAAACAGTGTTTCTTGCCATCTTGTCATGGATCTCTCTCTTTATCCAGGAATTTGTTAAAGTCTTTTTCAAAACCACTGTGCCAATTACATCATGGCTATCAACACACTTATTGATTCTTTAAGAACTCTAAAATTTTTGTCAGTTATGGCTTCCCTCTACAAAAGCCCTGCATATTTATATTTCTCCTAAATCTACCAACACTTTCTACAAATGTGCAGACTCCAGAAGTTAAGTGTAGAGACTATATAGACCAAAAATTTTCATGTCTTCCTGAATGATCAAATTTTAAGTCTGCAACTCTTCTCACGTTCTATTCCTTTACTAATGAAGATTTTAGCAATAAATTATATAACAAAGTTAACAATTACACAATTTACTACTTGAGTTCCTTCAGAGCTCTTCAATGAATAACATATGGTACTGGAAATATTAATTTCATTAATTTATTCTAAAACCTCTTCCACTGACACTTCGGTCTGAGACTATTTCAATGACTCATTTGTCATCAGAAAAACTCCCTCCAGCTCCTACAGTGAACACTGATGCAAAATATTCAGTCAGCTTGTCTGCTGTGGCTACATCTTTTATGTTCTTTTTGTGTCTTGATCAGTAAGAGAGGGAGAGAAAACAAGTTTGAAAAGCTCCTGAGTTAGGATAAGGACAGGGAGATCACCCACTGATTATCATAATGGGCAAAACATACTTGACTTTGGGGAAATAAATGTAATTTATTTATCCAAGAAAGAAGGATAATAAGAAATAAGAACAAATCTTAAATCACCTTCCACCCATGCTTGCTTTCTTTCCAGACCCAAATTCATTGCTAATTTTTCTACCTCCTCCCTCTGAGTAGCATAGAGGGGTGGGGAATGGAGGTTAGGGTCAGTTCGTAACACTTATCTCTGCTACTCCTTCTTTTCTCATGCTCCTCTGGTACCTGGAGCACCTCCTCCCCCTCATTCTTCACTAACCCTAGTGTCTGCAGAGCTGTTCCTCTCATATATGCTCACTCCTGTCTCACAGCTGCAGTGCAGTTATTGTTTTACCCATTTTTTACAGATTATTACAGAGACCCTACCAGCACTGCTGATGTGCTCAGCTTTGGACAGCACTTGGTTCATTTTGGGCATGCCTGGAACCAGCTACATCCAACATGGGGCCAAGGCTTCTTCTGTTCCCACACATGTTGCCCTTGTAGCTCTTCCACTACCAAAATCTTGCCACATGAACCAAATACAATGTATACAGAGCACTGGCCCAGGCTGCCCAGGAGGCTGTGGAGTCTCCTTGTCTGGAGCCATTGCAGAGCTGCCTGGACACATTGCTGTGTGAGCTGGTCTAGGTGATCCTGCTCTGGCAGGGGGGTTGCACTAGATGATCTTTCTAGGGCCCTTCCAACCCCTAACATTCTGTGATACTGTGATACATTTTAATATTAGTTTTATTCATTTAGAAGCCCATTCCTCTTTCAGCATCCTTCTTTTTTGCTTTTGTATTTAAAATGACACACCTTTTGTTCATTTTTGTTGTGGTTTTTTTTTCTTGTCTGGATACAAATTCTACCTCTAAAGGATGATTTTTTCTTCAGTGAGGTGCTCTGTATTGACTGTTATCATTCAAGAATGAAATCTTAGAGTTATGATGAATAGCTCCATGAAAATATCACCTCAGTGCTCAGCAGTGGTCAAAAAATTGAATGTTAGGAATTATTGAGAAAAGAGTAGAAAAGAAAACAGAAAATATAATCATATCAGTGTAAAAAGCTGTTATGCCCAAATCTGAGTAATCAGATGTAACAGAACTGGAAGAGGTTCATAGAAAGGCATGAAGAGTAATCAATGAATGGCAGTCAAAGGAATTAATAAATAGATCAGGATTATTCAGTCTGAAAAGTGACAACTGAAGCAAAGCTTTGACAGAAATCTGTCCAATCATAAGGAAAAAGGAAAAGATAAAAAGAGACAGATGGTTCATTTTCTGTTCCAAAGCAGGAATGAGAGTATCACATGAAGTTAACAGGTGGAAGTTTCAAAGCAAAAATGAAAAAGTAGGCAACCCTCCCTTCTGAGGTCACATTTTTACCAGCATTCTTTACTTTTCACAGAAAGACACTGCAGGAAGTATATGAACCACTTACAAGGACACTGCAATTATTTAACAGCTAGTGTATGCATCAGGAGGCAACAAGTGCTATTCCTGTGCCCGTGAGACACACAGGCAGTCTTTGGATCAGCAGCTGGAGAGAGGTAGGAAAGTGTCAACCCCATTGTGATCTGGCATGACTTGATTTTTGGTACTGTCAAAAAGAAGATTCTATGCTTTTTCCACAGGTGTTAGCAGTTTCATGTCAGTATTTTTCTCTTGAATCCTTGAGTTGCTCATTGTCACCTTCTCACTTCAGTTTGTGTATTTACTTTCCTTGTCTTGTAAAGTGCTAACTTACAGGTGAAAAGCAGGTTACTCAGTAAAACAGGCAAAACTGGATGTTAAGATGAAGGTTACTGCTTCTCCACAGGTTACACTTCGGAAGAATTTTGCTTAGGATATTTTAGATGTTAAAGGTTTGCAAGCATTGAAAAAGCAACTGGACTAGTTCATGGACAAATATATCCCTTTGAGATGCTAGGCAGACAAAGAAGAGACTTGATTCTACCAAAAGGCTGTTTCTGTTTCTAGAAGTTCCTGAGTAGTAAGTCACTGGGGAGATAAGAGAGTATTTGCTGCATGACTAATCTTTTTGCTCTTCCTTCCAAGTCTGCTTGCCATCACTGATAGATTGGGAGCCAGCAATGTGCCCTTGTGGCCAAGAGGCCAATGGCATCCTAGGATGCACTAAGAGGAGCGTGGCCAGCAGAGCCAGAGAGGTTCTNGGACATGAGGCTTGGTTGACCTTTGGTCTGGCTCAGCATGGCTGCTTCCATGCTCTCGAAGCTTCCTTCATTCTACCACATAACTGTGCAGTTTGGTTTTAGTTCTTTGATATTTTTAACACCTTTTTTTTTTTTTACCACAGGTTGCACATTTCTTCTGGCTTGATGCTTTTAAGCAGTGTTGCCCATGTATTTTCATGAGGGGTTTTTCCATTTCAGTTATTCCTTCTAATTTCCTTTAATCACACTTTCTTGTTTGTTTGTTTGTTTGTTTGTTTCCAGGCCTTTTTTTTTAATATGAAATTCATGTGTTTCTGAGAGGAGAGAAAACTTGTTGATCATCCTGGGATTTTGAATGAGGGAAGTTTGAGAGAGCACACTGTTTATTGAGTGTGCCACTGCACTTCAGTTACTGCATTGGAACCACACATTCTCCTCTTGGTTATTTCACAAAACAGTCATTTTGATAGCTCACTCTGTAGCTCTTTATCATAACTCATTGTTACAATTGCCCACATAATCTGAAGGTTAGTTAAAGCACCCAACTATTATTGATTACTGTGTTTTCTTTCTTTGCAGTAGCTTTAATGTTAGCATTTCTGAGTCACTGTCACGGACATATGATGACATAATGTAATCCAAATAATATATTTCTTTATTATAAGCAGGATACATGCATTCATGTAAATTGTGATAATTGTTACATTTAATATATTTACTACATTTAACTCTAAGCTTTCTTCAACTTATGAAACTTCTTGCTAGCAGTTTGATCCATTTTATCAGTCCTGTACATTATCTCCTTGTTTCTCAAGGCACACAAGTGATATGTTCCTCAGTCCAAGTTCTTCCATGCTTATTATGTCCATATGCTCATTTCAGATCAGTCCCTTCATCTTTATTTATAGATTTTCAGTATTCAGAGACTTCTAGTATGATATAAACAAGTTTTCCTTTGATCTGGCTGTCTATTTTTAGGTCCATATTTATGTGGTGAGAGTATTCTTTGATGTTTCCTATCTGAGGTTATTGAACTCTAACTTCTTTTGTGAATGAAGCTTTTACTTTTAGAGGATGAGTCTCTGACTATTTTCTCTTATTTGCTTGTTAAATTCCCTTCAATCTTTATTAAAATAAAACAAAAACAAAGAACCTCAACTTTCTAATAACTTTTAAGTCAAATACCAGTGAGTGTTCCATATTGGCCTAGACAGAAATCATCCTTTTTATATAGGATAACTGTAAGGTTATCTTTCTTATAAACCTCACTGTACAGTTCAATGCCTCTGCTCTGTAGTCAATGGATCAAGAACAATATATACCAGCTTCATATCTAAGTGCCCTATACCAAAATTAAAATGAAAGCTTATCTCCTCCAGTGTCCTATCAGTAATCTATCTGTCCTTTAAGCCAGAGTCAATGTAATTGCATATATATTCTCTGTGAGTAGTTTTGTTGAGCTAAAATAATTCTTATGCTAACTGTAGGCAAGACAGAGAAGCGAATCAAAGAGAAATATTATGTTTGGGGATTTAGAGAACTTGTATCTGGAAAAAAATCTGTATATTGATGCTGCTGTTGGAAATATGTTATTGTTTTTTAAAACCTAGTCCCTCAGGGCCCCTCATGTTTTACATATTAGGGAAGAAATATTCAAGTGAATGTTTGTTTCTCCACTGTATCACTCCTACAATTCTATAAATAACTGTAGAATTGAGGGGAAAGCTGTATTTTTTTTTTCTGTAAAGAAGAACAGATGACAAAATAAGTAGCAATTGAACTAAATTGATCACTCTACATTTGTCAGTGGCCCTGGCAATAAGATTTGGACATGACTAAATGCAATGGCTTCATAAAACATATATGAGTCTTGATAATTTAATCATTTACTCAATTTCTTTTCTGGAATTAATATTCATAAGACTTTGGAGGATCTGACTAAAGGCTTTACCTCAGTTGTCATGACAAGGAAACTCAAGCAATGCTCAAAGGAACAATTTATATAGCTATTTACTACTTGTGAGGCTGGTGCCCAGCAGAACCTGGATTTATTCTCCAGGTCTGGCTTTAAATATGTGAGCATGGAGGTTAGAGTCTGAGCACAGATAAATGAAGCAAAGGTTGCATCTCAGTAAATCAATGCCTGAAGGAGAACTAGTTTCAAACCCTGATTATCAGATAAATAAAAAGGAGAAGGGAAGTGGGTGAATGAAAACGTAACTGAGGTATGAGTATTTATCATCAAATATCACTCAGTCCAGAAGTAAAATTTTATATCTGGTCTTGGTCAATGAACTTCTTCCTTCATTGATGCTAGGGTAGCCCTGTGCTTTAGTCATGTGTCACTCAACCCCTTTGTCATGTCTGTCCTCTTCAGAGGGGGCCAGCATATCAAATGTGTTCTAAACCCACTGAGTTATTAACTGCTCAGCTCAGCTTTACTGCACAGGAGCTGTATGCTTTCCCCTGCCTTGGAACTCAGCCATCCTATACTCCTCTTGGCAGACAAAGATGCCTTGCAGAGAATATATTGGTCCACCTAACATCTGTCCTTAAGGTGTCACTAGCTCTCTCTTTGTCGATAGCTGAGGAGCTCCAGGACAAGGAGATCTGGTACTGAGCTGTCTGATACAGCATGGTCTTCTTCCTAAGGGTGCTTCAGATATGAACAGGGAGTAGAATTGGGGTTACATGTCTTCCCCTATGTAACTGGACATGGATCTTATAGCTGGGCTTTCCTGATGTAATGGACTGAAATGAGACCACTTCTCCAGCCTAGCACTTGTCCTCTATGATCTTGAGTAAGCTGCTCACTCTGACTTTATTTATCTTGTATCTTTACTCACATCTTTTACTATGTTGTTGTCCAGTGTCCAGCACAATGGGATCTCAATCTTTGGAGGGACCTCTATATACTATTTGCCTACACTGAATAATAAAAGCACACTTGCCATGCTAGGGTGATGACTGTAGAATACAGAGGCAGGAAGGCAGGGGGAGGAAGGTTTTTATTCTTCTTTAGTACTTGTTATATGATTTGAGCAGAAAGTAAACATCTTTTGTGTGGGATTGGAAAATAACATTTTTATCCTTGAAGAACAGCAGTGCTGCAATCTGCTGTTTACACAGTGGAGAGCCAGTAGTCCATCCATTTTGTGTCCAGTTATCCATGTCCCTCTCAATTTCCTCATAACAAATTCTGCTCCCTTGGGCTTTTGGTTGTAGTTTCTCTGGTCAGTGGATGAATTTTACTGTTTTTAAGTGATTTGGGGAGACTATAATATAATGTTTGAACATGCATAATACTGATTCTGTGAAACCCTAATGGGAGAGTAGTGTGCCTCGGGGCTGTAAAGATGTGCAGTTCTTAGTCATGCTGCTGAAGGTGTTTGCAAGTGACAGGTACTTCATTTCTTGTGCAGATTCTGGCTCTCACCTCCACCATCACCACTACACTGAGCAAGTGACTATCATTAGCATAAATCTTTGCACACTCCTCCGAAGTGTGCGAAGACTTACACACTTTAACATTTTAACTTCAGAAAGCTTTTTTGTTCTTATAAGAGGCACAAAGCAGACAAATGTCATCCAGAAGGACCCGGACAAGCTGGAGAGGTGGGCCCAAGTGAACCTCATGAGTCACAACAAGACCAAGTGCAGGGTCCTACACCTGGCTCAGAACAATCCCCACTATCAATCCAGGCTAGGGGATGAGATGAGATGATAGAGAGCAGCCCTGCAGAAAAGGACTTGGGGTGCTGGTGGCTGAGAAGCTGGCCATGAGCAAACAGTGCACGCTGGCAGCCCAGAAGCACAGTGGCATCCTGGGCTGCAGCAAGAGAAGCGTGGCCAGCAGAGCCAGAGAGGTGATTCTGCCACTGCACTCTGCTCTGCTCACACCTCCTCTGCAATACTGGGTCCAGTTCTGGAGCCCTCAACACACAAAGGACATGGAGCTGATGGAGCAGGTGCAGAGGAGGCCACGAGAATGCTCAGGGGCTGCAACACCTCTGCTCTGAGGACAGGCTGAGGGAGCTGGGATTGTTCAGCCTGGAGAAGAGAAGGCTTCAGGGGAACTACTAGTGACCTTCCAGGACCTAAAGGGAACTTCCAAGCAGGCTGCAGAGGGCCTGTTTGCAAAGGCCTGCAGTGAAAGGACAAGGGGCAATGGTTTTAAATTGGAGAAGAGTAGATTTAAACTGGTCATTAGAAAGAAGTTCCTCCTCATGAGGGTGGTGGAACACTGGCCCAGGTTGCCCAAGGAGGTGGTTGAGTTGCCATCCCTGGAGGCATTGCAGGTGAGGCTTGCCAGGGCTCTGGGCAAGCTGCTCTAGTTGGGGATGTTCCTGCCCAGTGCAGGGGGGTTGGACTAGATGAGCTCCAGAGGTCCCTTCCAACCCAAACCATTCTAGGATTCTATAAATAAGTAATGGAACCTGATGCCTGATGCAGCTCTGACCAGACATGGGGGTTTGTCCTGAGAAATGTCCCCATGTTTGTCTTCCTCTCTGATCCCTAATGAAAAAGGAAGAGTGGGGCAAGAAGATGCTGGTGTACTGAGAAATGCAGCCAGGAGACTTCAGATACAGATGTTGTTGAGATATTGGCTTACCACTCAGTTTGATGGGAGACAGGCGACTAAACAGCTTTGAAGATTGTTAATCCCTAACTGAAACATAGTAGTTATCATATAGATAATATAAACTTCATAAAGAGACCATCCTGCACCAGAAATAGAGTACCTAATAAATAAAACAGGAAAAAGGTCCCTCCACAAAAATTTTGGCCAGCAGATGCATAAGAGGGTTAATATCTGCTCTTCGTTCATGCAAGTTTATAATTTATGTTGACACATTCCATTTAGGTATGGATTGGGACAGTCAAGCTAAGGTAGAACATCAACATCTGAAAAAACATGAAAGCTAGTTGTATTATGATTTAAGATACTAAAGATCATAAATTAACACTTTGATGCTCACACAAAGAGATATACACGTGACCATCATGAAAGTAAACTATACAGACTCTTGAATAACTTATATTGGAAAAATATCATTAATAAGGGTTTTAAGTCATGAAATGTCAGAAAATAGGCTTGCTATGTTGTTATTAGTCTTTAGCTTCAGAGGACAGAGTATATAATTACAAAGCAACATGCAGTTTGTATTGTCTCTTCTTACACCTCCTTGAAACCACAGTTCCAGATAGTTTCCTTAGGTTTGAGAAACTTGGATTTGAATCTAATCAGAATCCACAATTTGGTCTTAAATCTATGTATTTTAATTTGTGTTTGTAGCCTAGTACATTGAAAGCACAGGACATTAGCTCCATACACTTTGGATTTTTTCTCATTCAAGAATCAATTTTGCAGCTGTGCTCTGAAGTTGCTAACTGTTGCTCTCAAAGAGTTGTTTTCAGTCCTAAAATAATTTCTGCAAACTGAAAAAATAATCAAACTGTGTAATGAGATGGAATCACCATCCCTCTGTCCTATCACTTTGGAGCCTTAAGATTCAGCTATAGTTCCTATCCAAACAGAGCACTCTTGATTTCTTTGTCTGAGGGTAATTTCTTGTCAGAGTAATGACATGGGCTGCAGGCATTTGGTACAGCAAGTGGTTTTATCTTGTATACCACAGAAGGCTTATATAGCAGAGGTGAATGTAAGAAGGACTTAATTAGAAGCTAGGGGATACTGAGGGCTTGTGACAGGAATAAATCAATGGTTTTGATCATTAGACCTTGTGCAGATTCTGCTGCTCTAATGGAAAACTAGTATATGCTATTTCCTTCAAAACCCTTGACATGACTAATATACTTCTCTGGTGTGCTGTTGCACAGATTTCTTTGACTTTCAGCACCCCCATTTTGATCTTAGTTTGTATTATTACTGAGGTAAGGAAAAAAAAGGCTTTTGCTTCTGGTTGCTACAGTAACATATCCTATGACCCCCAGGCATGTGCTAGCTCTTCATCAAATGTTTACAGCAGCTAAATGGAAATCCACAAGGAAATAAAATGATAGCTGTACTGCACTTAGATTATGATACCCTCTCTGTACCAGAGAGGTGATGGACCATGTCCTCAGTTAGAGCTAGAGTAATTTATTTCGGGTGAAAGGCTATTCCAATCATTTTAGTTTGCCCCAACATAAACCTATACTGCTTTTGAAGGGGAGCTTCTGTCCTTAATGACAGTGATGATATAGACTTTGAGTTCATCTGCAGCTAGGGCTGACACTTTGTCCATCATTTCCAAAGGATGGTGTGACACCTTCTGTAGGATGCATGTTAGGCAAGGAGCAGTAAGTTAAGGTCTATTTCTGTCTTACAGATAGCTGTATCCAAACAGAGCTTAGTACATGTAAAAAAACCTCCCTGTCTTCAATCTCTAAAGCTAACTATGCAAAATCAGCTTCACCTTGAGAGACAAACCAGTTGTGAGTCTTAAACATGCACAAATATAGAGTTGTGTGCTGAAAATAGCAAGTGAAGTTCTGTGTCTGTATCTGAGTGAATTTCTCTCTGAGATGAGTCTGTGCTCTCACAAATAGCAGATAATACAATTATAGAATGAGTTAACTCCTCATTACCAAGAGTGGAATATTCATGTTGTCTATTATTTAGGCCAAGCTTAAAAGAAATTAAAGCTTTTTTCCTTTCATAAATACAGTCTTGATTCAAATGTAACATTCATATTCTCAAAGGTCCCATTCGATAAACATACTTTGGTTCCAAAATCCAATTTACACACATTTTGTATTGCTTATATTCTTTAGTAAATTTATTTTCATTCAGAATTCTTTTGGTAAAAATGCAAGTTGACAGTAGTTTTCTTTTAATGTAGTTTTGTCCTAGTGTAATGTGGAGTGTGAAAACCTCCAGACCCATAGGTTCAGGCTAGAATTGCTGACACAAATAATGTTATTTTCTGACAGATACTGCCTTTTGTGCTCCTGTGCTTGCCTGGTAGGCTAGATGTGAATGAACAAGAAACTACAAGAAGCAGCAAAACAGTAAATTGTTGGGGTAGTCAGTGGAAACAAGTTTCTATTGCTTCTTGATAGAGTTCACTACATGCTTACTAGAGTATTCCTCTCTTTTATGGAACAGAGTTTGTCCTGCATGCTGCACTCTGTCTTGGCTCCAAGTGGGCTTTGAAGTTTATGCTGGAGGTGAAAGGTTCAAATATGTTCACAGAAAAGCACACCCACTACTTCCCAGTAAATATGATTGTGGTTTTATAAATTGCTTAATAGGATCAGTCTATCTTCTGATTTCATGGAGTAAAGTGTATGTGACTCTTTTAAAGGAAACAGCTTGTAAGTGACATATAGAATCTTTTCCAATTCACTGGTGGTAGCTTCTTAAATAGAGTTTCAGTTTGACAGAGATTTGGAGGAACAGACAAAATTACTCCTTCCTAGTGTCTGCAAGACCAAAAAGAAGTGAAAATGAAACCAATACTACAAGTGTACATAAACCACTAAGTAACATGTACGTAAGCATATGCAACAATTCCTCAGCTCTTAGGAATAGCTCTTATTTTATTTTTATGTACATATTTATAGCAAAGTAGTTAAAGATTCTGGAGAATTATTTTGTCTATAGACAACAATTTTTGGATGAGCTAAAACAGGTAAAAATAACATTAATCAGAACCTGTGTCTGTCTCTGGAAACAATTTAGAAACTACTGAACAGCAGGTATATTAGCTTCTTTAAATTCCATGTCTGGTTGCTGCAGGTGTCTTTTTTTTTCTGGTGAGACTACTCTCTCACCTTCATATCAATAATATGTTTGTCAAGAAGCAACACAAAAGTTTTTGTCTATGTACCAGCTCTCTCCTTGCCAGTCACTAACGTTCTGTTGAGATATTACAAGTGTCCATCATGAGATCATTTAATGTCATTGAAATATTTGATAAATTAGGAAAACAGAAATATATATAAGCATGGATGATCAGATCAAAATGTAAGGAGAGATGAACTTTTACTGCCTTTCTCATCCTGTAGCAAAAAAAAAGTAGCAAAGTGAAGTAAACCATCTGATTCTCAATCCCTAGGGCTAAAAATAGGCAAAGAATGCCATGGAAGCGAAAAAGAGCCACACATTTAGAATAAAAAGGAAATGCACCTCAGTAATTAAGAGGCCTCACATAAACCTTGTGTTTTCCTTAGATTCCATTTTCATAGCTCCTTTCCTGTCCAAAACCAGTTTTATGCCATAGTAAATCCTCTGACTTTGATAGTGTGATTCCAGTTTACAGCTTCTTTGTAGTCTTGTAGTGAACCATTTGACTATTGATTTAAAAAGACAGTAGAGTGCCTGAATGCAGACAATCCCTGTATGGAGGAGGGGGAACAGAGATCTGCCCTCTAGTTACCAGCAGTGCTCTTCAGTGAAAGAGAGCTAAGTAAGTCTGTTCATAAACTAAGATCATGAAACACACAGTTACTATGCTTCAGTAGAAATATTTCAATGCATTAAAATGAGGTATCATCTTTGTCAGTTAAAGTCCTTATAGTTCATAATCATTCCTCCTAACTTTCTGTTTCTCTTTGTTTTCTTGAATACATATACCTCTCCTGTATTTGAAGGGCCCTAAAGTAATGCAAAAAAACCCCTACAGGACTACTGAGAGCAGCACAGCACCTTGTAGTGAGAATTGGGACACAACTGGTTCTGAAGTACTATCCTCCACTTTATGAACACTGCTCTTCATCTACCAGTACTGGATATCAGTTAGACTCACATTATATCAACATATCACCAATAGTAATCATAACAGTGTTGGATCAAGTGTTGAACTTGATGATCTTGGAGTTCTCTTCCAACCCAGTCGATTCCATGATTCTGTGATATTCTTAACTTTAACATTACTAGGCAATTAACTGAAGGTAAAGATGGATAAGCAAGTGGAATGGAGCCCTGAAATAGATTTAATAAAAAAAAGAAAAGCCTTGAAAGGAACAAGCCATCAAACATTTCCACACCTACCTGTAGCTCTAAAGAAACATTTGTGGAGTCTTTATGCTGTCCTGTTTTTCTTTCTTTAAATCAGTTGATTCAAACAAAATAATTCAACTGACATGTTGGTATTTCAAAAGGTCATTTCTGCACCTACTAAATCTATGTACCATCTTGTTTGACTTTTATACAAGCACCTTTATGTTTTTCCTCCTGTTGCCTGTCGGGAGGATATCTCTGTAAACAACTGGAAAAGGTTTCTTTTATCCTTTTCTAAATTCCTCCTTTGCTATCTTACTCCATGGAGTTCTTTGAAAACAAAACAAAGTGAAAACTTAAGTCTCCTGGTATGCCAAGATCAGTCCCATCTCATTGCTTTCTCTTTCTGTGTCTACATTCATCTTTTGTTTCAGGTCTTATATTTAGATTGTAAGCTCTCTGAGAGAGAGAGAGACTGTTGGGTTTTGATCCATGTTCAGTGCTGGAGTGTTAAAGTAGTGCAAATAAATAACACTAATGATGTACTGCTAAAGTATATCGGGATACAGGAATGCTGTACTCAGCT
>VWZO01015418.1:26202-38008 GCA_013396975.1 Bucco capensis
CCCCCCCCCCGAATTTTTATGATTATTTCCACTCCTTTCTTTTGTGGAGCTAAGAGACATTAAAGGGCAATCAGTTCACTGTAAACATGCTAATAGTATGATGCCATCAAAAAAGACCAACAAACTCAACCCCAACTGAAACCCAAAAGTCAGACAGAGAAATCCTGAAAGGTTTTGTTGCATATTTTCACTTTTTTTTCTACATCAGTAGAAACCTGGGCTTCAGGCCCAGGTAACTTAACATCTAAGTGGTCACAGTAAAAGTTACTCAAGAAAATTTTCTTCCTTTAGCTTTTTTTGTTAGGTGAAAGCTATTCTAAAAGGACTAAATGCTGAAGTAATGTTCATTAGTATATCTTCCAGTTTTGCTGATGAAATCCTATAACAGTTTGCAGGGATGAGTGGTTGGCTGGTTTTTTTACTGTTGCTCTTGAGAGTACCAAAACAAGGAAGGTAACATATTGTAAGTGGTGGTAAGAACCACAGAGCCATAATATATCCAATCCAGATCTTATAAATCAAGACCAAGGATGAACTGATGAGTCTAGCTTCTATTCATCAAGACCAAGAATGAACTGATGAGTCTAGCTTCTATTCATCACTAAAGGTGGCATCCATATCACCTAATAGTAATAATACAGTCATCTAGCCTAAACTGTTTAAAAGTTGTCAAGTCTAAACTGGTCATCAAAGCTTCCTCTGTAGTGATTGTAAAGGAGCATCTTCATTTGTAGGGTGATCCATCTCAGCCTAAGATAAATGTTTAAGGTAGAAACATGGAATAATCTAAAGTGGAAGACAGGTGAGATGCATCATTCTGGACAAATGTCTCTCCTTTTTAGCAATAAAGGTCATGGAGACAATCTAGCTAGACTTGACCCATAGACATGTAATATTAGATGAGAGATGTCTGGTTCCATGGCACTTGGGAAATCCTATTGCTTTCCTGTGGCTATTTGCACATATTTGCTATTGGGCATATTATTAATCCTTATGTCAAAAATTTGCTGCAAAATTTGATTCATGGCAACTGGTTATGACCCTTAAGTAAAAGGCAGCATAGGCATGTACAACACATTTGTCTAAAAGCAAAAAGTGCAAATTCAATACATACATACATTAATGATTTGGATGAAGGGTGAACCCTCAGCAAGTTTGCAGATGATCCCAAGCTTGGAGGAGTGGCTGGCACACCAGGAGCTGTGCTGCCATCCAGAGTGACCTGGACAGGCTAGAGANAGGGGGGTTGCACTAGATGATCTTTCTAGGGCCCTTCCAACCCCTGACATACTGGGATACTGTGAAATACCAAGGCCTTGCATGCAGCATCCTACCTTGAGTTCTTTAAACTAGTTTCAGAAAGCTAAGAAATAGTGCACAGTTAAATGAGTTTGGTGATTGTTGAGCTACTTCTATTAGACTGTAATAGCCTTGGCATCTAGGTCATGCTTTGCTCAAAAAAGAATGAGAAAGAGCTT
Organism: Bucco capensis; assembly: GCA_013396975.1. NCBI lineage: Eukaryota > Metazoa > Chordata > Aves > Piciformes > Bucconidae > Bucco > Bucco capensis. Next base: position 27,681 of record VWZO01015418.1, read on the forward strand.
TAAATGCACTTTTCATCTCAGCAGAATGACCCCATATGAATGCCAAATAGAGCCAAAGAGAGCTGTTAATCAGAGATTAAGCTCCAACAAACAAGTTTCTTGCCAAAAAATGCTTTGGTCATCTTCTTTGATGTGTTCAATAGGATCAGGTTTTGAATTAAAAATTAGACCTTTGCTGTTCCATCTCGCAGAACACTGACAATCCCAGGGTTAGAAACTGTTCTAGACATTAGGAATAAAAATGGGTAAACTCAGAACTTCAGGTATTGAGTCTGTTCACGCTTCCTGAAGTACTTAAGGATGAGTGGGATTATGGAGTCTATGGAGTGACGAAGGGTCTGTAGTTAATAAAGGAGTGAAGTAAATGAAAGATTCGTATTTCTACGGCAAACCTAAATATTTGCCTATTTACTCCAAAAACCAGAGAAAATAGACTTCAGGCTTTCCTGGCTTTTATTACCCAGTATTATCACTACTATGGATACAAAGAATATAGCAATCAAAGCTCAAGAATGGTAGAGAGGCTTTCTGCTGACTAGAAAGCAGATGAGGTAAAGACAGACTGTGGCTGGGCATGCTGATCCAGCAAAGCTTGGACCAGGTAACCCTCTCTGGATCACACAATTCTGGCTACATTTGCTGAATACACAGAGACTGTGCAGCAGGATATACACAAAAACCATGTAGATTTTTAACTTACTAGTTAACACAGATAATAGACAGCCAGGTCTAAAAAGCCAGCAGGCTAAGCTTTACACTCACATCCTTGGAGAGACACCTGGATGCTACACTCAGTTATTAGTCAGGCAGGAACACTTGGTCTTTGTTATTTCTTGAAAGGGTCTGATCCTTGATGTTTTGGATATGCTATTGTACAGTCTCTTTTTCTCTTCCTGTCATTCTCCCTCGTCTCCCTTGAATTCTATCTTTCCTTATCAGCTTTTTTCATCCAAAATCCTCAAGGTGTTTACTGTTAGTGCCTCAGAAATTACGTATTTCTGTGTTTTTGCTGTTAGGATCTTATAAGGATTTAGTTCACGTGCTTTGTCACATCTTGCATAGCAAAACTGGGTCAAGATCACACAGCTGCACCAAACTAGTGCTTGATCATAAGTAGCTGAATCTCTGGGTTGAGAATTACACATTACTTGATCCTGATTACAACTCTAAATGATTGTCTCTTACACATTTCTTTACACCCATCATGTGTCTTAGAAGAAAATGTATTTTGTGTATACTCCTTCATGCGAGTCATCACCCTTGAGAACAAATGAATCTCTTTTCGTTTTTCTTTCTAATTATTGCCTTGAGCTACTGGAAAGAGAAAACACTCCCACTACTCACCAACCTGACAGGAAATTTTGGAGGGCACAGGAGAAAGATAATAAACAACATACAATTTGAGTATGCTTCGTATATGTGCACTGGAGATTTGGGCTGGAGAAATCTAGATATTCTAGAATAGCCTTCCAGTAAGAAAGATTCTTAATCAATAAATGAAGTGCCTGTCTGCAAAAGCATAGGTCTGCACTGATAGTTAGGAGAATCTTTTCCAGTCCTACACAGTATCTAAAAAAGCCATAACAACATGAACAAAGAAGCAACTTACTGAGGAACACATGCAAATGTACAAGAAAATTAATATTGAAGTGCCTCATATATATTGACCACAACATATCTTTGGCTTGAGTTCTGGAAGTCTCCTTTTAGAAGAGAACATTGATTTAGGATGGCATTTAAAGATGCTTTATTTCAAGCATGTGTTTAAGTGAGCCAGTAGCTCAGTGCTGAAGGCTATGCTATGTTTCAGTTAAGATTATTAGCTTTCTTAGTACCTCAATACATTTCTTTATAAAATGCAGACATGAAAACATGTCACAATAAAATTCTCTGTTTAATTTCAAGGCTTCCAAAAACCTGAGTAAAACTTTGCACTTACTGAGTCAGCCAGAATTACTTTATAGCTAAATTTGCCCTGTACTTTCAGTGTTTCCAGGTTATCTTTTTAGCAGTCACCTGAATGAGACAGATCTGTTCTGATTATGCTTGAGGGCTTCACTGAGTTACTGTAACATCAGATATGAGACAGGCAGATGTTTCTTCTCAACCTGAGTCATCTGAGCCAGAGCTGAAATTGCGTCTGTTCTGACACAAATATATTCAGATTCTACAGCATTTTATTTTCTGTTTCTACTGACTGAAGTAGTGTTTTCTTCATGCAACACAATTCTCAGGATTTATCGGGTGGTCAGATATTGCATATTCTTTGGAAGAATATAAAGTTCTCAAAGAATAAATGTAATTCAGGTGATGTCGAAAATTCTAGAAAATAGGCACTTGGCACAGAGTTAATGGAGAAAGATAGAGTTTCCTTTAATTGGAATTCCACACCTTTGGGATCTTCAACATGGATGCGTGCCCGCCCCAAGGGATTACATCTTTGATAGATTTTTAAAGGTAATTAACATATCAATATCTATAGCCACCCTTGGCACTAGGTTTTCCAATGGCCCACACCTGGTGGTCTTCAGCTCAGCCCCTGGAGGGAGCCCACGTGGGGCTTGGCCCTCTTCTGCTGTTTTGTCTTCAGGCTATCTGCAGGTGGCTTCTTCCAAACATCATGTCCTTGGCAAAGCATGGGAAAGTCCAAAATGTATTGTGTGGCTAGGGTTCATGAACGAAGCTCCAGGGAGGGCTCCATCNTCTCTAATAATCCTAGAAATCTACAGAATATACCCACATATATACCCACATTTATCTTTAGGCCTCACAGGAGTGTGATCAGTGATCTGGTATAACTCTAGTTGCCAGTTTTGTAGCCTTCTAGCATCCATCAGTCTGTTGACTTCTATCTCTCCATATCCAGCAGTTTCTTGTGTCATATCCATTAGTTTCTCACATCCTGTTGAGCTGGCTTAATCTCAGTCCTAGTTAGCAACATACTCATCTGCTTTCTTGCATACTTTTGAACTTGCAGCCAAGAAAATATCTAAGTCTCTAATCCCTGGGATTTTGTTTTACTTTCATGACAGAAATTGTGCAAAAGATTCATATTCCTCATGGCTACTTCAGTGAAAATACTGTGTGCTATTGCTTAGATACAGTGCTAAACGAAAACATTAGGTTCTATTAGATGAGCTAATGTATTGATCTTCATTATTGTTAGCTAACTTTTCTCCTTGTTTTATAAGGATGACTATTGATTACTAAATGACTTTGATTTCAATAAACAGCACAGTGAGTTAAATTGAGTTATCAATAATTAATTGCTAAATGTTAGCAGATGTTTACATTGATCTTTAGCAGGAGGGTCAAATTCAAAACTTTGAAATGCTTCTGGATGTAGTTTCTTTCAAGAATGTTATGATACTGTGATTGTTAATTTTAAAGCTTCTAATTTAGCTCATTATAACTGGCACCATCTTTTCTTCCTGTTGCTGTCTTGTGATTAGCACTACAACTCTGAGCTTAGTTTACGTTCACCTGCAAACTGCTAGTTATCACTTGAAAACCATCATCTCCTTGCCATTTCAAATCCAAAGTGACATACGTCGTGGCTAGGCTTCGCGAACGAAGCTCCAGGGAGGGCTCCATCCACACTCCTCCTCAGCGCCTTTTCCAAGTGTGCCGATAAAAAGAGGATAGCAGATAGCACCCTCGAGCCTGTGCTNCATACACATACCAAGGTTATTGTACATATTCCTAATAGGTGAGAAACCATTATTTGTATGTAATTACAATCTGGTACTATTTAATTCATTTGGGTGATTTACATGGATAAAATAGAGAGGATTAATCTTACATCTTTGAGTGATTCCCTAGTCATTTGGGGGGCTGATTTTGAGACCAGTTTTCCTGAGATCCTGTGTCTTTTCCAGGCTTCCTTGCAAATGAGGTAAGGCAGGAAAATGCCTATGACTCAGCTTGCCTTATTCCTCTTACAATGGCAAACCAAGTTCATTGATACTTTAAATACACTGGCCTGATCTTTGCTGGGTAAGGGACAGACATGTACTCTGTCTGCCTCTGCTGTGAGGAGTCTTTGGCAGGGCAGCAAGAAAGCAGCTGAGCTTTGTGTGAGAGCTTAGACATGAAAGACACAAAAGGTCATCTCTTAATGTCAAGCAGACACATATGAAGATGTGTCTTCTCTCAGGAAGGTGCATGCCATAATAACAAGAATTTCTCTCATGTTTATTATATCCAGCAGCTTGCAAAGTACCAGATATTTGTCATAAGTAGTAAAATCCAGTTGATGCCTTAGCTCTTCTTTAATTAAAGACATCAACAGAGTTAGCATTTCTGCCTCTTCATCGAAGTTCCTCAGGAGATGAAAAGGTTTGATGAACAGAAGTTATGCCAGAAGGAAAATGTTTCATTTTGGAATGCTGAAATATTTAATTTCTGAAGCATTTTCCAAGTGTTTGGTCAAATTGGTTTCACCAGCAACAATTAAGAGAAGAAGATGATGAAAATAAAGACTCTTTAACTATCACTCTGAAATCTATTACTCTTATGGAAAAGATTTTTCAGTATCTCCTTCCTCTGGTAGTCCTTTTCCTAAGCTAAGCAGCTTCTGCACCCAGGGAATCACAGAAACTACTGGGAACAAAGTAAATGTGAAGTGCCATATCAGCAGAGTATTAGGCAGTATGATGCCAAAGAACTGTCTGTATTATCTCACACTGCTTTTGGGTCAAGGCCAGGCAGATTAGGACTTTCTTCACTACCTTTTGTGGTACATAAAAGCTGTACTATCTCATACTATAAACTAGATTATTGAATTCTCAGATCATCCCAGTTGTATTTCTTTACACCCAAGGTAGCAGGTTATGGTAATGAATAGCATTCTGCTTCTTATATGTAGCTCAGCTGAGGGGATGCTTATGATTTTTTTTAATAGATACATAGTAAAACAAACAGGAATAAAATACGATTAGGAGAGAAGTTTTAATCTGAATGAATTCAGTTCAGACACCATGAAGATATCTGGCATTAAAATCAACCAACCAACCAACAAACCAGACAAGCAATAAAAAAAACCCAAGGAAGAACATTCCCAAGGGAGAAAAACAAACAAACAAACAAAAAATCAAACCAAAATAAATAAATAAAATTATTCCCCAAACCAAACAACAACAAAAAAGCAGTAACATTCCTAATTGTCATCACAGCAAGGCATAGGGAAACTTCATTAAGAACAGAATCACAGATTAATCTAGTGGAAAAAAAAGATGGGAGACTGAAGTGCCTAAATCTGTGCCTGGACTAGGTCCTAATTTCTGATAGTTCCAAAAGGGGATAATCTTCCCAAGCCTTTCTCTCTCTTCCTCTCCTTAACTCCTTTTATTTGTCAAAATCACTTTAATAGTGGAGTATTAGGTATGAATGAAAGAAGTAACTCCCATTTTCTTTAGAGAACTTAATTGTTACTCCTCATATTATGGTTTTATTATTTTTGATCATATTAATTTTTATTATATTCCACTCTAAAGCTTATTGAAATAACAGAGTTTTCCTTCTACTTCAATAGATTCTAAGCCCATAAAATTGAAAATTAATCTTGTGTCATTTGAAGTTGTATGTGAGGTCATGAGTTATGATAAGACTGGAAGATATCACATTTTATAACACTATTAATTACAAAGTATATAACTAATTACTAAAGTTTCCTATAGCAAGGAGTTTAGTTACATTTGTTGAACTGTTTTCTAGTATCTTTTTCCTGACATATTCCTACAAATTCATTTTAATTGTAGTTACCTGATGCAGCAATTAACACTGCAGATGCAGTCATTTATGTACAGAACTTTGCAGTTATACTGATGTATTATTAATTACCTGGATGAGAATACATAATAACCCCAATGTGCACACTATAGCAGTCTTAAAAGGCAGCTATCAAGTAACTCTAATGCTTTCAATAACTAATAGAATGTTTATCTACCACATCGTAGTTTCAGCTCTAGATAAAGTCAATAGATTTCATTCTAGAGAAGGATTTCATTGAGCAAGACAAAGAGTGGCAGGTTTTGGCCACATGTAGATAGAAGCTGAATTCCTCCTGTGTAATACCAATGCAAATTAAATAGGATAGTGGAATGAATGAACTCATCACCAGAGCTCAAAATCTCTCCTGGTGATCTTAAAAAGAGTCTGTAGACACACAGAAAGACTAACAGGCTTCTTTCTATGGTTTTTAGTTACCTGCTCCAGCATGAGCTCTTCCCTCCATGGGGTCACAGACCCTGCCAGCAGCCTACTTCAGCATGGACTTCTCATGGGATCACAGCCTCCTTTGAGCATCCACCTGCTCCAGTGTGGGGTCCTCCATGGGCTGCAGATATCTATTCCACCAGTGACCTCCATGAGCTTCAGCAGGACAGCCTGTCTCACCATGGTCTTCACCGTGGGCTGCAAGGGAATCTCTGCTCTGGCACTTGGAGCACCTCCTCCTTCTTCACTCACTTTGATAGCTGTAGAGTTGTTTCTCTTAGATATCTATATTGAAGCCACAAGTCGAATTAAAACATTAAAAAATAGAACCACAGCCTACAGTGTGTTCATTAATTATATATCTAGTCTCATTTACTTGATAGTGGAAATGGTAGGATTTCATTTTAAAGAAAAACAATGTAATGTTCTGTCAAGCTGAGTATGTTCATACAGTGGAAGCTTAACGTTGATTAGGCATGATAGCTGTGGTTATCAGGACCTTGCCCTCTTGTTCAAGTCATGATTTAACATTTTCTGAACCTCCTACTAGAGTTAAAGTTAAATTTACACTCTTGACATTTTGCACTGCCTTTAAATATCCCTGTGACTAGCTATTCAAACATTTTCCTAGTTACAGTGTTCTCTCCTGCTTCTGAAGTTAGAAATATTCTTCAGGTTTGAAGTTCTGAAGTAAAGAAATGGATAATTTGAAGGGGAAAAATAGGGAAATGTATAATTAGGATATGAAAATAAATGTTCAGCTTTAGCGTGTTGATGTACTAGGATGAAATTTAAAATAGGGCATTATCTGTAAGATGCTGAGCTCATACCAAGAAATTCGACCTAATTTCTGTTTCCTTAAATCCAGACAGCCAGAGGTTTGGAGTCATATACTGGAGGACTGAATCTCAAAGAAAGCAGTCAATATAAGTAATGAAATCTAGTAACCTTAAAAGGAATTACCAAAGTCAAGGTGTTGTTCAATAAACATAAAGCATCATTCTGCTCTCATTAGGTACAGGGAAACACGAGGGTTTGTGAGGACCAGTGGTAAATGAGTGCAGGAAGACACTTGTCATGCACAGGATTGTATTTGTGATATGGCAACAACAGAGGACACAAAAATTGCCAGGAAATATGGTAGTATACAGACAGCAGCCTTCAGACATGGCATGTGATTGAGACTCACTGATGTAGTAGGAGTAGCAGTTACAGTCTTTCTAGTCCATGAGTGCAAAGAGAACTGGAGCTGTAAAACCCCATCATTACCAAGATGCTTTGAGGGAAGGGACTCATGTTCCTGTTGCAGAAAGTGAAAACCTATTTTACGTGGGAGCCTTACCTTTCATGAACTACTTATTGCTGAATTGGGACTTGCTATACTTGTGTTACAGCATTTTTGAATGCTATTAATATTATCTTGTTGGTGTAGAATCATAGAACAGTTAGAGCTGGAAGAGACCTTGAAGATCATCAGTGCAGCCTTTGTCCTAGCCCTAGCAACCTGCTAAATGATGCCTCCCAATGCAACATCTCCCTGTCTCTTAAACACCTCCAGGGATGGGGACTCAAGCACCTCCCTGGGCNATTGTACGAAGAACTGAGCTGAAAAGATTGCAGTGCATCTATGACATTTACTCACTTTGGTCATGAATCACTTTCTTAAACATTATGACTGATTATTTTTAACCTTTAATTTAGATCTCATCTTTAAGATCACCTCAATCTATTTTCTAAATAAAAAAAATAGTCTGTTTTTTGGTCTTAGATAAGCATACTGTAGTTGTATAAATAATTAGTGAGATAGATCACTATATTAACTACAGAAGGCAAGTAAGCAAGGGTTAATGAGCCATTTCTCACTACTACTACCACATTAAAAAAAAATGAAACAAAAAACAACCAACCAAGCATGTTGAATAAGATCAAGGGTCTTTAAAGTGATAGTGGGAGGTATCCCTGCCCATGGCAGGGGGGTTTGGAACTAGATGATCTTTATGGTCCCTTCCAACCCTGACAATTCTATGATTCTATATATTTTTTCATTAAAAAGTTTTGGGCAATACAATGTTCTGAAATAAAAACTTCACTGTCAAATAATTTAAAAAAATCAATACCCATAAAACGTAAATGGAAAGATTTTTATCAGGTCTAGCAAAGAATATTTTGTTCAGTCAGCAAGGGGAGGGAAGTTTGTGTGAATATGGATGTACACATAAAAAATGTCAGCGAGATCTTCATTTTGTTGGGCAAAGCCACAGAGAAATTTCCCTTAATTTACAAAAAGCAGATTACTTCCATGAGTATGAAAGCCTGAGAAATAGGATCAGAGCAAGTGGCTCCATGTCCTTTGGAAGATCACTTAATTCCCTGCAACTTTTCCACAGTGTACCTTATTACTCAGTGCAAGTTGCCTAACTCTTCAAATCATTCATATTACTAATAATTTTTAGAAGAATAGCTAACACAACAAGGTGATGAAGAAATACAAAGGCAACACAACAATAAGTTATCTTCAGCTGGCATAATTTGATGCAAGATCATTAAGTCTACAAATTAATAATGTGATTTTGATTTATGCCAGCTGAGTATCAAACACCCATGTCTTCTCTCTAATACTTAAAATGTGCTTTGAAAACATTATTTATAACTTTCAAACACGACTAAAATAGAGATGTCTGAGCATTATGTTCTTGTTGCTATGTGCTTAAAGAGTTAGTGACAGCAGTAGTGACTTGTAATGTATGTTACCATGGTGATGGCTTTCTTAATGAGCACTACATGAAATTGCTTCATAAAACATGCATACTTTTAGCCTGCAGACTGCAGGTGCTCAGTTGCATCCGTAGTGTATGAACCAGTGTTCATACTTAATGGCATGCATGCTTACTACTTGTAAATGAATACTACATGTATTCTACTAGGCTGCAGGTGTATGCTCAAAGGCTCTTACTGCAGCAGCAGATGCTGATCTGCTGAGAAATAAACATCTTTTCCTCAACCGGAGCCTTCTACCTGGATGTAGCAAAGGCAGGAACAGTTGGGTCCAGCCAACTCACATTACATGCAGAGAGGCTCCATGCAGGCTTCCTCAGGCCTGAAAGCAATATTGCTCTGTTTGCATGGCACCACACTGAACATAATAAACTCCCTCTCTCAGAGGAGTCACAGCCATCACAGCCATCTAAGCATCTTCTATACTATAGGAAAGAAATGCCTGAGGCAGGTCAGTCTCTTTGGCCTGTTCACTAAGAGGGAATGGCCCTTAAGAAAAGAGTCAGTTTGCCTAACTGCTATCTAAAAAGCCTGAGGACATTCACAGTAATTCTGGAAGTTCAACAGAAATCAAAACTCTCCAGCTAAGGACCACTATGCAGACCAATGCACTTCTAGTTCTCCTGTGTGCTTCCTATTCCAGTTTATAATTCCTGCCCCAGTGTGCTCTGAGGAGAGGCTCAGTGCTACTGAGACTGCTGCTGTGCTTCGTGCAGGAGGGAAATAGTACCCAGAAAGATTGTTAGAAAAGCTATAACTTTCTGGTGAGGATGGTTAATGATATCCCCAAGGTAAGAGATTCTCCTGCCCAGAAGTATCCTGATTTAGACAACAGGATGATTACATTCTGATTTCTACAACCCCATGTCTCTCACTCTGCATTTCTGTTCCCAGACTTCGATAAGTTGAAAACTTCTTCTGAGTCATTTGTTAAAGACATCACAAAGGCAGGGTTTGAAAAGAGATTAGAGTGTTACTCTAGAGTGGACAAGCATTGAAAAAGAGTGATAGGATTCCCTGTATTATGAGATACAACTGAAAAAAAAAAAAGTGTTTAGCAATATTGCATAGGGAAATTCTAGGCTATTTTGGTTTATAGACAAGATGCAGAATGTTTGATGCATTTTCACTATCACTTAAAACAGAGGTGCTGCAAAAGGATGACAGCAGATGAAATATAAGGGCATAAGTAAGCTATTCTAACTGAAGCATAATATCGGAGGCAGTCAGCATGGCTTCACTAAGGGCAGATCCTGTCTGACAAACCTAGTGGCTTTCTATGATACTGTGACTACCTCAGTGGCCAAGGGACAAGCTGTGGATGTAATTCATATGGA
>VWZO01015418.1:38362-101168 GCA_013396975.1 Bucco capensis
GAGTAGATTTAAACTGGACATGAGAAAGAAGTTGCTCCCCACGAGGGTGGTGGAACACTGGCCCAGGTTGCCCAGGGAGGTGGTTGAGTTGCCATCCCTGGAGGCATTGCAGGTGAGGCTTGCCAGGGCTCTGGGCAAGCTGCTCTAGTTGGGGATGTCCCTGGCCAGTGCAGGGGTGTTGGACTAGATGAGCTCCAGAGGTCCCTTCCAACCCAAACCATTCTAGGATTAATACTTACACTATGGCTAAAAGTAAATATTTAGCATTTAAATAGTGTTTGTCACCCATAGACTTCCAAGTACTTTTCTATAGATGTGATTTCACAAATTTCTTGAAAGTGTCAGAGACTGATGTGTTCTGGAACTTGACAAAAGTTTCATGCATCATGTTATTGACAGACTGGCAAATTAATCCAATGTATGTGCCTTGTGCAAAACACAAGGGAAAACATTTTCATATCACGTATCTTTTGCTCACTCACCTGTACACTGTTCTTGTTTCTTTGTTCCAATTTAATTTACTTTGCCCAGTAATATAAACCCACAAGAAACCCATAGATGATACAAAACTGGGAAAAGTAATTGATGTACATCATGACTGTGTTTCCCTTCAGAGTATCCTCAACAGACTGAAGAAGTGGACCAGCAGGACCTCATGAAGTTCAACACAGGGAAATGCCAATTCCTGTCCCTGTGGAGCAAGAACCCTGAGATAAGTATAGCTGGGGGCTGACTGGCTGGGAGATGTCCTGGAGAAGAGGGTCAGGAGGTCCTGTTTGACACTAAATTGATCTGAACATAACAGTGTGCCCTTGCACTAAAGAAGGCCCAAGATGGCCTTGCTTTGAGCAGGGGTTGGACTAGATGACTTGCACAAGTTCCTTCACACATCAGCTGTTTTGTGCCTGTTCAAGAGAGGAGCTTGCAGAGGTGAAGATGAACGTTCACAGTGCAGTTTATAGGGAGCAGAACAGCTGAAATGTGAGACAGTGTGTTCTTACTGCAGTCTGTAATAGTGCCTACAGACTACTGCCTTACTGATGTGAATGCACAGTGCTTATAGCCTGGATCTTGCTCTCTATCTTTCTCAGGGGAATACTAGCTTTCCATTCCACTTTTCCTAGCTACAGCCACATGGCAAAGTTGATGCACCTGATACTTTTACCATCTGCACTGTAAAATCACTCAGATTTCTTAGATGGGAACTGTGTAGCCTTGTACACATTACAGATATCTCAGATTTCCCAATGTCCTTTCACTATGATGGAGTTTAATATTTCCTTCTCAAAATAGCCTACTTACTAAAGTCCTTACATGCTGCAAATGTAGTTTCCTAAATTCTTATAACCTTGTCCTGATGTACTGCTAAAACCAGACACTTCTAGAATTATTTTAAGTTGAAAACATATTGGCCCCTAATGCTCTAATCAAATTATACAGAAGATCAAGTTAAGCAGTGATCAAATCAGCTGGTCCTGTTATTTGTGTAGCCAGATTAAATTTTTAATATCCATTCAGGTAGGTATCCTCTAGCCATGGGTACATACTTCTGTTACAAGCTCTGAAAAGGGCATTCACTGCTGTCTCTTTTCATGTTTTTATTGTGAGTTGTCATTTAGGATACAAAATAATTATTACTTCTGCAGCTGTTGGAATCAGGTGATTACTAGAGAACCTCATTTTACTTAAGGAAAATAAACAAGTAATTCTTCTTTATTTAAACCCCAAGAAATAGACAGTGTGAACATCTGCAGAATATCTATATGGTCAGTAAGAGGAAGACAAGAAGGAAGAAAAGCCAGCATTTAATATTCTGAAATTTCACATTGTTAGAAAAATAACTTCATGATTTCTGAGGCTTTCTTTTCTTACATAGCAAGCATTTGAGATTAACAAAGTTCAATTCCAAGAAACCAGTAAATAAAAAAAGAAAAGAAAAAAATAAGATATTGAGAAACCAATTAGGCCATTTCTGTATGGATTTTTTTTCTTTCTACAAATTGAGATTGATTGAACTGAGGTTGAATTGCAGGGAGACATAGTGCACAATGCTGCAGATAGAGCACACCATAAAGTACACAGTGTGCTCTATGCTTCCTGACATGCCTGCTTCACCTCTACAGAGACAGAAATTAAACAACGATTTTTCTCTTCCAGATTGGATTTCTTACATCCCTCTTGTCTTCCATGTAGACCAGTACACATGCTCTTTATTAAAATTTGTCATCCTTATGGTATAGACAAAATAATGAAACAGAACACTATTTAATTTTAAGGCAATCTTCACACAGAATCACAGTATGTTAGGGGTTGGAAGGGCCCTAGAAAGATCATCTAGTGCAACCCCCCTGCCAGAGCAGGATCACCTAGACCAGCTCACACAGCAATGTGTCCAGGCAGCTCTGCAATGGCTCCAGACAAGGAGACTCCACAGGCTCCTGGGCAGCCTGGGCCAGTGCTCTGGCACCTGAACTGCAAACAAGTTCTTCCTCGTGTTAATACTAAACCTCCTGTGATCCAACTTGCTCCCACTCCCTCTTGTCCTACCATTGGATGCCATTGAGCAGAGCCTGGCTCTCTCCTCCTGACACTCACCCTTCACATATTTCTAAGCATTGCTGAGGTCTCCTCTCAGTCTCCTCTTGTCCAGNTAAAAATATTTAGTTTTCATAGCATAAGGAATCTCTTCACTGCATGCAGATATTTTTGGTCCTTCAATCAGTGAGGATATATTTGGTCTGCACATTAATACAATACTATAAAAATTAGAGGAATTCTATTATTGTAGTTAAAGCACTGTAACACTACACATTATTGTAAATTTTCTGTTTGTTAATTTTTGGCAGAAGACATAAATCTAATGTTTAAAAAATCCTGGATCACAGGAGAATCTGCACATGCCAGTTGTCAGGCTATCTACTATCTCCCCTTTCCACCAGTATTTGTTTGCACTTTTTTTCTGAATGCCCAACATCTCATGAGCGTTACTTTTTACCACATGCTGGTAAAACTAAAGCCTTTAGATATATTCCTCTAGCTATTTGAAAACCTGCAGAAAATATCTGTCTTAAGAATTCAGAACTCTACATTTGAAAGTAAAAAAAAAAAAATAAAAAAAGTGATATTGTTTCTAGCTTTAGAGCCTTCAGGCATTCCCTGTCTGCAGGCATTTTGTGCTTTGAATTTGTTCCTGATATTAACCTCTCATTCTATAAACACCTCTTGTCTTAAAAGAGGAAAAGTAGGCTTTTCATATAAATCTAGGAGCTCCACTGTCAAAGAAGTCTTAGCCTTTACTTTGAAATTGGTCTGTGGAAAAAATCTTTTCTACCAGCAGCCAAAGTCAGCTGGCCTGAAGGAATCTTAATTTTTCAATAACAGCAAAGTAGCAAACTGGGAGGATTACTGAAAATGCTCATCTTAAGCTAGTTGCAAACTCTATGATCTTTCAAAAGGAACAACCACAGTTTGGGAACCAAATCAAAAATTGTTATGAAAATTGGGTATGAGGGACTTAGAGAAATGTATTATTCTTCACAGAAAAGTAAATTAGTATCCTGAGCTCAGAAAATGAACCCAAAAGGAAGGGAAAAGGAAGGCATACAGAATGGCTTTGACCAGAAGACAGAGGAGGTTCTTGCAAACTTGCCTATGAAAAACAGCTCTCCTTTCCTTCTCTCTGATTATGGGAAACCTTGAGTGAAACACTAAGAACTTTTTGTGGTTATTACCACAAATGGAAATTAAATTTTTATGTATGTTTTAGATATATATTTTTCTACAGTTATATCATTGAAGAAACAAATAAAAGTTTAATAACTGGTGTTTTTTGTTGTTGTTATTGTTGTTTTTACCTCATTGCTGTCCCAAGGAACAAAAGAAGAGTAATTAATAAGAATATGCCTTGTTTGTTTTGGAAGCATTGTGTTATTTTTTTCTTAATCTGTCTTTATACATATACGTAGGTCTATACATAAGCATGACACTGAGCTTGGATTTTGATAGAGTTTTACATTTCATTTTATTCATCGAAGAGTATAAGCAAAGTATTTTTGTGAGTTTTCAATTAAAACTGTTGATGTCTCATTAAATAATATTTGCACTGTTTTTTCTTTGACTAATACTCTTCTGACCCTGTGTTTACTGATAGCAGCAGCTGTGAGGTTCTGCAGAAAAAGTGATAGGTCTCATTTATTTGAATAAAGTGCTATGAAAGTTTGGGGATTTTTCTGCCTTTGGCAATTATTTGAACTGCATGAATAGTACTACTAGGTAGATTTAGCTAATTGATCTTCATATCTCTCATTAGTTGCAACTCATTTTACCTCTAAACAAGGATTCAGATCTTTTCCTTAGTTCAGTGGACCAGAGTGTTGCCTTTTGTGCTTGAGGAGCAGATGCAGAACATTAGCTATGTAGCATATAGCAGTATTACAAGTCCCAAGGAGTGAATGCCAATGGTACCAGAGCTGTGCTGAAGAACATCAGGTGAGGTGGCCTGTCTGTAATGGGAATGCCTTTGAAATGTATTTATTAAGAAAAGAGAGGCTTAATCCCATTCATAAAATGGCATCAAATGCCATTTTTTCAAGGACTGAAAGGGATAATCCCAGACAACCCAATGGAAGACTTCCGTCATCGTCGTCATGGCTAGGCTTCGTGAACGAAGNCAAGGGATTGTCAGACTGTGCCTAGGAAGACTTTTTCACCATCTAGGGATAACACCATCAGAAACTCCTTCCAGCACTGTGAGACTGTAAGTCAGTTTAGCTGCCAGCCTGCTGGAATTGATGGAAAGTTGTTTGTAAAGAGCACAACATTCCCTCACCCTTTGAATATATAACAGATGCAAAAGTACACTTCAGGGCATATATACAAGGAAGACTAAACTTTTCAATTTGACACATTTAGCTTTTTGGCAATGTGCTTTGTTTAAATTAAAAAAAAAAAAAGACAATTTGCTAAATATGATGAAGCAGATTGTTGCATTGAAAGAAAGTATTAATCATAGTTATTGTAGTGATTTGCTTTTTATTGACATTGTTGTGTTAGTAGCCTCAGGCCCAAATTGAGATTGCTACCCCATTTAGGTAGACCAATGTATATTCAAATACTAATGAATTAAAATACACAACATTTCCCATGCAGCAACAACTAATATAACTGTTCCCTTCTCCAGATACGTTGACTTTATTCTGTTTGTTTGTTTATACTGCAAGGTTTCTGGTGAGGGGCTAGTTTTCCTGTTGTTTGTACAGCAGAGGAAGTCAGTGGCCATTCAGAAGGCCAGGGCATTCCCAGTGCTGCCATTGCTGGGGATCTGGTTTGACTGGTGGGAAGGAGCTGTGTCTTTGCATGGTTGTCTGTAAGCACCAACACTTGTACCTGAATGTGTGTGTGTGCCTGTGTACACGAGGCCAATGCCACTGAGGAACATTGTGTACAGAGTGTGAGAGAAGAGCCAGCCTCACTATATTTACATGGGAAAACAGTGCAACAGAAGATGGTAAATAATGTGGAGTTTTTCCCCTTATGGCTGCAAGACTGTCAAGGTTTTCAATTTACTACTACTAATATATTTTTTAATATGTATTTTGCATTTGAAAAGCAGGATTTTCTTTTTTTTTTTTCCCAAATATTTCATGTGGATCTATATCCAAATCTCTCTATGAAGTTAGCTCGGATCTTCCAGGAACATTCACTTGTGAGATTTCTGTGCTCTGATTCTGCTTGAGAGATAAATACCATAAGCAGATTTTATTCTCTCACTAGGAAAATGAGGTGTTTCTATCTTGGTGTGAAACAGAAAGAAAAGTAAACTTTTATTATCCCCAAAACCTCTGGGAAAATAAAAGCAACTCATTCCTCGAAAATATTAAGTAGGAAGTGTGGGGGAGTTTCTCTTATGTGTCAGCAAAAGTGATATTTATCTCTTTCAAATGAAAACAAGGATAACATTCCTAGTTCTATAGCTTAGTGATCAGAGTTCTACGCCAGAATTTTCCTTTTCTTCCTGGAAAAACAAAAAACCTGAAAACTCCAAGGAGAAAAAGTTTAATCCCTGTCTCTTTTTTCTTACAGTTCATATTCGGTGTTTAGGTTTTTGAGTGAAAATGGACAAATAGCTTAACTTTTCTGTTTCTTCCCTTTTGCAAATATCTTACAGGTGAAGTCTTCTGTAAGAAACCATGGTTCTGACTGAGGTGCAAAGGACAAAATTGTAAGAATCTGAATACTTCATTGCTGCAGAACCCTCTTCTTCCCAGAGTTTGTCTGTGTTCCAGTATGCAGAGGAAATGATAAGTGGATTTGAAATGAGGTAATATCTGTGGCAGAATGTGTGTATATATATTTATATATATATATATATGTGTGTGTGTGTCTATCCTTCTGTCTGTCTGTCTTTTATCTCTTCCTATTTGTTACTACTAATACAATGATTTCAATAAAGATGTTCCACAAATCCGCTTTGCTCTGAGGGATTCAAAGAATAGACAAAAAAGTTTCTAGTTAAGTCTAGTCATATGATTATTTTACTTGTTTGAGTATTTTACTTCTAGGCAAACACCCCAGTCACTGTGCTATATCTGTATGTAGAAGCCAACTTCACAGAATCATTAAGGTTGAAAGAGAACTCTAAGTTCATCAAGTCCAAGCATACCTATCACTCCCATACCACTAAACCATGGCCCCAAGTAGAGCATCTATGTGTTTCTTAAACCCCTCCAGGGATGGTGACTCCAGCACTGCCCTGAGCAGCCTGGGCCAAGACTTAACAACCCTTTCAGTTAAAGCTTTGTTTATTTCTTTAGAAGTCTTGGAATCAATTACTCCAAATTTCTTTTAGACTGTTCTGATGATAGAAAATGATGATAAGAGCAACAGCAAAACCAACACTTTGCTGATTGCATAGAGATGAGGTAAGTGATCTATAATGTTATGTTTCCGAAGAGTGGGTGTATTTTTAAGCATGTTAAAACTCAGAATTTCTTTTCCAGAGCAAGTCTTCATGTATTTAGTATAATAATAACAAAGAACAAAACTTACAGAGTTATTGAGTGGGTAGGAGTTAGAGGGACAGAATTGAATTGATATCAATGTCAGAATGTCATTTCATAAATCAAAGTAGTCTGTGCCAGTTTGGGGATAATGTGGTTGATGCTGTTAATTGAATATGTTTTGAAACAGAAAGAGGTTTCAAAATGATAGTTAAAAAAATCTAAACATTGTGTTCCAGAATTGCCCCAATGTTCTACTGCTTCATCTGTGTTTTCAGAACCAATTTTGCTAAAATTGGCATACCATTTCAGAAATGTTGATGCTGATGAAATGGCATTTTTGGATGATAAATGCTTGGAAACCTTGGAAATTTTAAATTGGTTTTACTGTGACTTTATTGTATTGTACTGCTAATCTTTGATCTCTGAGCTCCTGAGTATGTATGTATGGCTAGGCTTCNAGGAGACCACAAGTGATTTACAGACTGTGCCTGGCTCCTGAGTATCAACAGAAATTAGAAGACACCTTCCCAACAGCCTACATCAGCTGCTTGTGATCCTAAGGGCTTACTACTGCACTCATTCCACACACACATGACTGGCCTGGCAATGTCTTCTTCACCCTCCCTCATATCTCCTATAACATTTGTAGAGAAAGTAACTTTGCATCACCACAGTGAATTTCAGATATCTAGAGATCTCAATCAACCTGATTACATGTAGACATGTCCCTGGGGGGTTTTATGTCCATGTGCCAGCAACTGAGGAGACTGGGATGCAGGAGACCGACCATCTGAGCCCAGCTACAGGAGCTGCCCACATTTTATATAAGTAAATATAAATCCCTCCTGAAAGATCTTCACCTTGCTCAGCTAAAAAAAGGGAGCAAGCTGAGATTGCTGGTGTGTTTGGTGTTTATGTGAGTGTCCTGTGTTTCTGTTTTTGGTCTGTGTGGCTACCCATGTTTTTTGCACAGAAGTACTATTGAAGGTAAGAAGCTTTATCTTAAATAGCAGAACCTTATTCAAATTTGAAATAGATATTATTAACCAGGACAGTTGTCAGTCAGAAATTACTCTTTCAAAACTAGGGAGATATCCTATGGCTTCCACTAGACAATTATTTACCACAGCTTCTCATTAACATATTGGTTCTTTTGCTAGGGGTTATTAAAAGCAATAATATCCATATGTGCTTACATTTAAAAAAAATAATGCTGTGCTTCTTTCAGTTTTGAATTCATTCCTAAAGTGCATCATTAGTATACAGGACGAATTATAACAAGAGAATGACTGGAAAATAGCCTTTCTAATGATTGCTGTTGAATTTTAAAATAGGATGCATAGGTAATAAAGACTTTTAAAAAACTCCTTCATTGTATATCTTGGTGAATGCACATGTAGACATAGGCCTCTGTAGGAAAGATCTTTAGGAAAGTGTGCTTTACCTGAGGAGGAACAAAGCCCATTACTGCTAGAGTAATCAATAGCCCCTGCTAATGTGTTCAGCTGGCGACATAGACCAGATCAATAAAACCTGCCACACGCTTTTGTTTTAGGAAATGAAACCTTTTAGTTCTTAATTAAGGGAGAGACCTCCTATCCTTAATGATGTTTGCAATGACTGTTGCCACAGAGGACAAGAAGCACCGAGTCTGAGGTCTGCTCTAAAAGTCTTTGACAACGTAGTAAAAGAGTTGAGCCAAATCTAAATTTGTTTAATTATTTTAATGCAGGAAGACAGAGAGAAAAAAATCTTCAGGAAGAAGGAGAAATATTCTGATGAATTCAACACAGAAAGGCCATGGAGCTGATGGNATAACACTTCCATTAGTACAACATGTGTCTGCAATCTGGAGACAAAAGATACAGAATCCAACAGTGCAGGAAGGCTTTATGTGGTACAGATTGTAGGTCTTTAAGACATGACCACTATAAAATGTAAGTTATTATTTTTAGCTTTATCTCTGATGTCATTATTCTTCTGACTTCTGTATAATTGTATGGACTAATGTATCTTCTACAAGGCAGTTAAGCTAGCAGAAAGCACATGTGGACCAGAAGCAGGAACAAACCTACAATAATGCCTGCACTGAAAATGGCCCAGCTATGTATAGCCAATACAAGGATAAACATATAAGAGGGAAGGAATTCCTTTAAATGCTTAATAAAATGCCTTATTTGCATGATACATGGAAGATACAAACAGGCCTGTACGTATAGGTCTTGATGATGGTATTAATGTCTTTCCCAATGTTGGTAAACAACTCAAGTCAGAGGCTTGTATAACTGCAACTAATACTTTCATTCAAAAAATAGTATCAATGGTAAATTTGCTGCAATGAATTCTTGAAGGGTCAAATGTGGTTTAAAAGCAGTATATCTAAGATTGAGATTTGACAAGTATTAAACCTCCACAAAAAGTAACAGTTCACCTGCCTAAGAAGGTGTAAGGATATGGAAAGGAATATAGGAATCCAAAGGAGAGTTGTTATGCATTTGCATAGCAACCTAACAATGCCAAAGCTTCCATTATCAGGAATCCTACAAATGCAAATCTACATGTCTAATTTTACTCACATGAATGATCATTTGCAGGACCAAACTCAAAAAAGCATCATTATTAACTGAGAAATAAAAGGCTCTGAAAGCATAATGATTGACTCCCCTTCCATTTGCCCGGTACAAGCCACCACTAAATGTGCTGAAAGCAGTACTATTATAGTAGTTTAAAACCAAGAAATTAAATTTAAACTAGGTGTACATACAGGGAGCAGTGTGATGTGGAGGTGATCAGGATAAGTAAAGCATGCAATTTCTCAAAGCATTTTTTTCTCTTTTAGTATCCATTCCAGCACATTGAGAGAACAACACTTCATCTTGAAATGCAAAATCTGCCATATATAAGACCTGAAATTTCTACAGCAAATGATTGGGGTTTATTTTGTTTTGTTTTGTAGTTTAGTTTTTGCACTTGGGTTAGAGAGTTTTTTTGTTGTTTAGGTTTTAGGTTTGAATTTAGGGTGGGGTTTTTGGGTTTGTTTTTTGTTTCTTTTCTGGGGTATTTTTGTGTCAATGATATTAAAACAGTTTTGAATGAAAAAAAACCAAACCAACAACTAACCAAGCCAGTATTTCAGCTTGACAAACAACATTTCTTTTTCAGTGGTGAAACCTTTGTTTCATTTTTTTTTTTCAATTTGACATTCCTTTTTAACCTTAACTTATGAAACCAAGAACTGCAAATAAATTTTGAATTTGATTATTCCATATGCTGTCAGTGTTTGTTCTGGTGAATAAACTATTCACTTGGAAAAAGAACTGCCTACACTTATCACTAAAAGAAACACAGTGGCTACTTTCATTGCATTTCTTACCTATTTCTAGACACCTTCAAATGCAGACATCTAAGGTTAATTCAGTAGTTTAATTGCAGGTATTGGATGCTTTTCAGTTTCCTTACAATACCTGAGACATCAAAATAAAACTTGCATATGACAGAAGACCAAGGATAAACCTCTTGCCTTTCAGGTTGGATACCATATGGCATGTCACCAGTAGATGTCTATGTGTAAGTAAATGACTTGCATCCCAAATTAAATCTAGGAATACCTCTTGAAGAAGCCTATGTTAGGATGAAATGAAATGTCAGTGGGAAGTAGTGATGGCAAAATAAGTTGCTTGATGATTTGCCTAGGTCACATACTACCTAATTCCTAAAAAAAAAAAAGATTTCTACCAGTTGTGAAAGTAACAGCACTTCATTCCTTAATAATATGTTCTTCCTGGAGCCACTGAGGACACTGCTCCTAGCTTGAATGATAGAAAGAGTGGATATTTTATTCCTATGAATTTAGGTACAATATAGTAATTATTCTCCCACGTTTTCTACTATTGAACAAGATATTTCAAGCCTCAAATCTATCATACTTCCAAGTATCTTTGGATGCTCATATAGTACAAATAGAAAACAGCCTATTGTAGCAGATTGTGCTGTACACAATGAAAGGTAACTGTCTGAGAAAATGAAGAAGGGAAAAACAGCTCTAAGAGGATCTATTTCAAGCAGGTGAGAAAGATCAGTAAAGAAATATGATCAAAACAATTTAATATATACCTAATTGAAATAATCCGAGATCTTTGTTCATGAAGCCTAGCCGTAAATTGAAATAATAATAATAGGTACATACTAAAATTTCCACTTTTAACTTTGCGTAGAGTAGTTTGAAGATTTGCATCTATCCATAGCTGTTGAACATTTTTCTTTCTTTTTTTTTTTGTGTCTGGTGAGGGTGGTCAAAGACTGGAAGAAGTCATTCAGAGAGGCTGAGGTGTCACCTTCCTTGGAGACACTCAACAGATATGGCTCTGGGTGGCCTGCTGTAGGTGAACCTGCTCTGAGCAGGGGATTGGCCTTGGTCTCCGGAGCTGCCTTCTCACTTCAGTTGTTCAGTGATTCTGTTCTGCTAATATGTGCATGGAAGGAAGAGCTTTTGAATGAAGAGCTACTTAGGAATGTCTCTACTAGAAAAGTGGGGTTTCTAGTGTCTGTAAATACAATAATGCAGGCAACTAAACTGGAGTTCCTTGGTTCACGCTCACGCACATCTGATATCCAGAAATACCTACACTGTGGACACACAATGGTAGCTTGTCTTACAACCTGAAAAGCAAAGCAAAGTATCACTGTGTAGACATTTCCTCTCTCCAATGTACCATATTGCAAGGAAGTTGATTTTAATGACTCATGAACCTCTGCTGTTTAGAATATGAGGTGTAAATAAAGATTTTATACAAATTCCTAGGTCTCTGCTCATAAGCAAATTATATGGGAGTTAACCAGGGTAGGTTTTTGAAAGATGTGCTTGCTAGTAAATAACCTGACAACTCATATGACTCCTGGTTCTTGGTATCCAGATCATTCCCATGGAACTATTATTTAATGCATTGAATTTATTTTGAAGTATTTTAACTACTTACCCTCAAAATGGTACCAGCCAATGGTTTGCACCAGGGTTCTTCCTAAAAGTCAGTAGAAATGAGGTTAGACTGGATTTACCTGTAACACCCGTAGTCCTTCAACAGTATCTCAGTGGTAATGTTCTCAAACACCACCACAAGTCCTCATAAAAACAGCAGAATTCTATAATTTTTCAGGTAAAAGATCCATGCAATTCAAAATTCTGTGTTCAATAGTAATAGAAAGCTGTAGAGTAAGTGTGAGTAAAGCATAGATGATACTTTTCCTTAAGAGTCTCCCATTATATCATTCCTACCCCCAAATTATTACTGATTACTCCATTATTTAAGCATGTTGTAAATCTAGAAAGTATTGTATAAAGAGAAAGTGATTATTAAATATCTTCTCTTAATACCCATGAACAAAACACGATCCAACAAACCTTAAACACAGAAAGAGGTTTTGGTGTAACTCCAGCTTTGCTTTACTAAACCTTTGCTGAAATGCATTCACTCTATTGTTCCACTACAAATATAGTCTTGCAGGAGTGACTCAACTACATAGATATTTTCCCTTCTTTGTCCTGTGGAGCTTATTGCTAACAAGTTTTTCTTCACAGAGGAGTATGTGGGGCAAGCAGTGAGATTTAAGATGGCAATATAGCTTCTCTCACTCAAAGACTCCACAGATGTTCCATGGAAATCCTTTAGCTTCAATATCATCACATTTAAGAAGATGTTGTAAATAGCTGAATAATGAGGGGGAAAAGTTTTTTTTACAGCTGCATCCCCAACTACAATTTCAATTCAAAAAGTGTAAATTATTATATTTGCAAATAGATACCTTGTTTTTCAACTCAAGACAGAGCCAGTCATTTGGTGAAGTGTGGTTGGTAATTTTCCTCTATAATATTGCAATCAATATTCTAACTCTTTCTAGGGCAAGACCTTCCAGCATTAGGCTTATAAAGATTTTAAAAAATTTTTATAGCTGACTCATAAATCCTGAAAAATGGGTCTTATAATGGAAATGCTGACATAACATTAACCATGGCAGCAACAACAGCACCAAGGTAATTTATTTACATGCTGCTTTTCAATTACTTTGCATACTATTGTTATCATTTTTATGGCAAGTATTATTTTTCAACAAGTTTCTGATTTGCAATTTTGTACTGCAATCTTTACTATTGGCTGGGTTCTTCTTACAAATTAATTACACTCCACAAGGAAATTGCTTAAGCCTGAGAAACTGACACGAATTATTAGTCTTTCTAAAGGGAAAACTTTATGTCTTCACTACAGTATGGGCCCAGTTCTATTGTAGTTTTCTCCATAACAGTAAGCATAATAACACAAATAATACTTTAGTAATAATTTTTAAAAATCATTGACAGACATCTGTTCAAGTCAGAAAAGATTTCTGGCCTAAATGTCTTCTCAATTCCAAAGATTTAATATTGGTACAACTCCAATTTCTGTGAATTTATTGCAGATTGTACCACTTAGAAGAGCTAAACTTATCCCTTTTCTAATGGAATAAACTAAAATCTGAAGGAATATATATAAACCACAGAATTATAGCTTAAGATTTATGAGGAAGGAAAGGACAAGGACTTCATTGATAACAGAACTATAGGAATAATTACACTGTCTGTCATTGTTTAACCCCAGCTGACAACTAATGCTCACACAGCTGCTCTCACTCCCCCACCAAGGCAATGGGGAAAAGAGTAGAAAAAAGAGAAATGAGAAAATATGTGGGTTGAGATAAAGACAGTTTTTAATGAGTAAATAAAGAGTCTCAAATGCAAGCAAAGCAAAACAAGGAATTCATTCACCATTGGCAGACAAGTGTTCAGCCCTCCAGGAAAGCAGGCCTCCATCACCCATAATGGTTACTTGGGAAAACAAAAGGTCCTTCTCTTTCTCCTTTTCCCCCCTGTTTTATATCTCCCCATGACATCATCATCATCATCACGGCTAGGCTTGGCGAATGCAGCTCCGGGGAGGGCTCCATCCACGCTCTTCCCAAGTGCTTCTTCCAAGCGCTGCTGGCTGCAAAGGCCAATGCAGGACAGACAAGAGCAGTTGCAAAAGGCACANGGCCCCAACTTACTAGAAGGTGGGGCAATGTGAGCAGCAGGAAAGGCCTTGGCTCACAGTATCACAGAATGTCAGGGGTTGGAAGGGCCCTAGAAAGATCATCTAGTGCAACCCCCCTGCCAGAGCAGGATCACCTAGACCAGCTCACACAGCAATGTGTCCAGGCAGCTCTGCAATGGCTCCAGACAAGGAGACTCCACAGCCTCCTGGGCAGCCTGCTCCAGTGCTTTGGAACCCTCACTGCAAAGAAGTTTCTCCTTGTGTTAATACTAAACCTCCTGTGGTCCAACTTGCTTCCATTGCCTCTTGTCCTACCATTGGATGCCATTGAGCAGAGCCTGGCTCTCTCCTCCTGACACTCACCCTTCACATATTTATAAACATAAGCCTAAGCACTACTCAACAACAACTAAACCACCCCTATGTTATCTACATTATTTTCAGCACAAATCAAAACCACTACCCCAAACCAGATACTATGAAGAAAATTAACTGTATCCCAGCCCAAACCAGCCCACTATCTTAGGTGTCTGTGAAGTACTAAAGAAGTACAAAGAGGTACTTGAAATCTTAATTCATGACTTAACTGTCATTGTAGAGACAACATTATGATATGTTCCTTAACAAAACTTTGGGTAGAAAACATGAAAGTAAAAGCAACTGACTCTAAGGAAATACCCTCAGAACTGGTAAGGAAGAAAAGCATATATACATCAAAAAAGAGTGCAGGAGAGCTGAGAGCTTTTAAAAGAAATAGGTGCAAATTATTCCATTTCTGATGGTGGCTAGGGGAACCAGCAATAGATTAACTCAGAAAAATCAATTTGTCTTCACTGCCCTTCAATTCGACAGGAAAGTTCACCAAGTACTAACATGACCAAATACTGAGAAGTAGTATTAAGGGAACTATTCAGATGGGACTGTAGCCTTTGATGAGAAAAGAGATGCATCTGTAGAGAGATTTCTGAGAGAAACACCATTCTGTAAGTATGTTAGCAGTAAGAGGAAGGAAGGTGTTCATTTGCTGGTGAATGTAGACGAATATGATGTGGCAACAAATCAAATGTATTTGCAGCCTTGTTTGCACTACTCCTACTGGGAAGATACAAACCACATCCCAAATCTGACCATGGTCTTGGAGGAACTTAGATCTCCACTTGCCCCACTGCATTTCATTTCATTTGAGTCACAAGGTGAAATCCAAGAAGGGCTTCTCCAATGAAATGCAAGGAGTACAGGATGTGAAGTCTATTTATTATATGGAATGCTGCACCATAAATCTCAGGTGGCAATGTCACTATTCATTATATTACTTATTGCAGGCTTTACCCACAAAAACATAATATAGAAATCTAATAGTGAAAAAGAAATAGTGGTAAACTTTCTGCACTTTTATGTTAGTTATATTAAAGTAAAAATATTCTGATTTATAGCACTTAAGGAATGTGAGGGAGAACCTGATTTTTTTCTTTCCTGGTCTGTTTCTTTCCCTCAATTCATCTTAACTGGTGCTTCATGATGTTATAGAAAATGTCAAAATATCCCTCTCCAGTTAGAGTTCTTTATCTATATTATTAATGCTATCTGTCCTGTGCTAACATTCAGAAGCTGAAGAAATTACAGTGTAAGTAAACAAGACAGCAAGGAGTTCAAGGAAGCCTTGCAACATTCCTCTGAAATACATATTTTTTACTCATCCTGCCTGTCCACACCTTCTCCTGCAGCTGTGCCAGGGGATGAATAAAGGAAGCACAGAGCAAATAGTCATCTTGATAGGCAGGGGAAAGTTTCAGAGAATTTGTACCACCAATTCATAATTAACTATGCAGAGAGGAGCTAGTTTATATTACATGCACAAACTTATATTTCATCAGGCATTCCCAGTTACAGTCTCTCTACTGTACCCATATTATCTTAAAAGAATAATGAGTGTTTTTCTATTTGCTCACCTCATAGATATGTAGTTTTGTATACAGTACACTGCTGTTGACACAGATGCACACTAGCTTCTACCTGCTTTATTTATTTGAGGTATAACTCACCTTCTGCAGTGAGATCCTACTTTACATACCTTCATTTTGACAGTGCAAATATTCCAAGAGGACATCTTTAAGATTTTCTGAGTAACTAGGTTATATATCCTGGGCAGCCAGAAGTGCTGCCAGGGAAGTTTTAGATATTCGTCAGAAGTTTAAAAACATGCCCCCTCTCTGCAGCTGTAAAAAAAACTTTTCCCCCTCATTATTCAGCTATTTACAACATCATCTTAAATGTGATGATATTGAAGCTAAAGGATTTCCATGGAACATCTGTGGAGTCTTTGAGTGAGAGAAGCTATATTGCCATCTTAAATCTCACTGCTTGCCCCACATACTCCTCTGTGAAGAAAAACTTGTTAGCAATAAGCTCCACAGGACAAAGAAGGGAAAATATCTATGTAGTTGAGTCACTCCTGCAAGACTATATTTGTAGTGGAACAATAGAGTGAATGCATTTCGGCAAAGGTTTAGTAAAGCAAAGCTGGAGTTACACCAAAACCTCTTTCTGTGTTTAAGGTTTGTTGGATCATGTTTTGTTCATGGGTATTAAGAGAAGATATTTAATAATCACTTTCTCTTTAAACAATACTTTCTAGATTTACAACATGCTTAAAAAATGGAGTAATCAGTAATAATTTGGGGGTAGGAATGATATAATGGGACCCTATTAAGGAAAAGTATCATCTATGCTTTACTCACACTTACTCTACAGCTTTCTATTACTATTGAACACAGAATTTTGAATTGCATGGATCTTTTACCTGAAAAGTTATAGAATTCTGCTGTTTTTATGAGGACTTGTGGTGGTGTTTGAGAACATTACCACTGAGATACTGTTGAAGGACTATGGGTGTTATAGGTAAATCCAGTCTAACCTCATTTCTACTGACTTTTAGGAAGAACCCTGGTGCAAACCATTGGCTGGCACCATTTTGAGGGTAAGTAGTTGAAATGCTTCAAAATAAATTCAATGCATTAAATAATAGTTCCATGGGAATGATCCGGATACCAAGAACCAGGAGTCATATGAGTTGTCAGGTTATTTACCAGCAAGCACATCCTTCAAAAACCTATCCTGGATAACTCCCATATAATTTGCTTATGAGCAGACCTAGGAATTTGTATAAAATCTTTATTTACACCTCATATTCTAAACAGCAGAGGTTCATGAGTTATTAAAATCAACTTTCTTGCAATAAGGTACATTTGAGAGGAAATGCCCAATAATTTACCCAAACCAAGCAATGTATATTAAGGTAACCAACCTTATTTTCTTCTGTATTCACAGAAATTGTCTTAGAGCATACAAACATTAAAATACATATATTAAAATGAAGATTAGGTTTTTGTGCCTGTTATCAGTGTCTATGTATTTATATAGACTGTAGTTTTAAGCTACAAGACACTTTATTTAAAGAAAGGAGTAAGCTATAGACAGATTCTCCAGAGGCATAGTGGCTAAGAATTTTAGCAGCTCAGTAGCTAAATCAATTATAATGTAGAGCTAAAATCCTGAAGTCATAATCCTTGGTTATTCTTCTGCGATCAATGGCCATTTTGGCAGCACAAATGTTCTGTTCTTTGTCTTCTCTTTTTTATGACTTTCTCCTTGAGGGATGCTAAGTGAAAATAAATGGTAAGGGGTTACAAACAAACCAAGCAACGCAGAAAAAATGAATCCTTTCTGCTGATGGTTTGAATACCCTTTAAAATGTTGTTATAGAAACGACCTTCCCATTGATAAAATGACAATCATTGAATTCAGAGGACTTATAATTTACTTTGTAAAGTTGAATTCCATGTAAATATTTGAATTCTGTGAGGATCAAATGTAGTCTAAAATTGCACTTTTCACAGTTCCAGAAAATTCACACTCCAAACACCCAAGAATCCAGTGTCATAGCCTGAGTGCCATGCCTTAGAGATAAGTTATGTTCATTGCACAGCAGCATTCCCCCTCCCTTCAAAAACTGTCCAGTAAGGGAAGGGAAAGGAGGCACTTTAAATTCTTTTTTAGCACTTAATCTCTCAGCTAAATAAGACTTCAGTTACTTTCATGGACTATGAAACTTTCTGAAAACCAAGATCTTTCTTTTTTTTTCCATGGAGGTCCACTGAAAAAGATCTTACTGGCTTCAGAAGGATTTTGTCATGACTTGTAATGGCAGTCTACATGTAGGGAGAAATATTTATGTGTAGAAAGACTAACATAAATTTTAGGAAAGATAACACACTTTCCAAAATAAAAGGAGCAAGAGAAATCCACCAGATGATCAAGCTGAGAAAGAGCTAGAACAGCAGACACTGCTGTGTATCCAGCATAAAGCATTTAGCTTAGGCAAATCAGTAATGCCACTGCTTTGCTGTTATCTGGCACAGTTATTGGCAGCTACTTTGCTTGTTTATGTGCAGTTTATCACAAAGAATAATTTCAGGTAGGCATTCAGAATTCATCTATAAAACAGCCCTTTTCTGCTGTGGATTTCTCACTCTAGTGATTTTTTTTTATGTATGAAATTCTAAAATTACTTCCTTCCATGATTATTTCCATCACTTATGAATGTCCTAAAAGCATCCAGACCCTCACCAGCATTGGCACCTATACTTTCCAAATAAGTCAATCAACCCTTGTAAAATCCAAAACATGCAACACAATGTTGCAACACAATGTGCAACACAATGTACACAGCGACCAGCGCTACTGGCCACACACTCCATTGTGATTACTGAAAGCTCTTAACATTAGATATTTGAAAAACAGCAGAGCATTAAATAAAATAAATTAAAAACATGTATAAGACTTTTTGTCTGGACTTTCCCAATTATTTTCAACATTTCAGAGAGAGAAAGCCAAATCCTACATAATTTCGTTTAGAGATTTTTTTTCCATTCACAGAGATAATTTATAGACTATCACCTTATATGTACCTTATGTTGCCGTAGATTATTTTATATATAAAGTAATATATTTCCATATCTAAGGCTATGTTTTCAGAACATATCTTACTCTTTGCTCTGTTTCACAGAAGTCAAGGCACTGTTCAATAGGAGTGAGGTTATCAGAAACTAGTCCTGCTGGAGAAAACCTCAGGCAAAAAATATGTTCACATAAACCATTCATTAAATGACTATGAGTAATGAAGAAATTGACAGAAATTGCTGTCTATTCACAGTTCAGTAACTAGCTGGGTTTTACCAACTCTTTATTACAAACAGTTTACACCAGCAATGCATATAATCTCTCCAGCTGTATGCATATTTTGGATTAATGGTGGATTTTTCAGACCCATTTTCTCCTTACATCATCTGCTTGTTTTGCTCTGTTTGTACAGTTTGCACAAAACTGCTCAGCTTGTGGTCTATAGCCAGCAATTAACACCACTTAACAGCTGTTAAATAGAGTAATCGCCTGTTGTTATCCTCCTGTAGCTCAATTCAGACACTAATTGCTCTCAGTGCACCACTCTAAACCTTCCAAAACACGAGGTATGATCTGCTGAAGATGATCTGATGTAAAATGGGCTCTACTTCTCTTTTCCCCCCAAAGATCACTTCGACTGGCTGCTGACACCTATGGAGAATGTAAACACATGGGAACACTGGGAAGGATTTCCTTTTGTGGGAATCAAAGGGGCAGTGAGCCCACAGCTGGTCAGGTTTGATGGTGTCCTGGTTTGGGCTGGAGCAGAATTAATTCTGCTAAGATTGTATTGCTTCTAGCCAGGGTTCCTTTAAAAGTGACTGTATTCCTCTGAAAGCTGGCAGTATGTTTTCAGAACACATTATCATCTTCTAATAGCTTAAGCCTGAATGTTTAGGTTACAGCCTGAGAATTGGAATGTAAACTTTTGTGTGGCTTTGCTGAGAAGTCAGGGGGGTGCAGGGTGAGAGTGTACACCTATAGGAAAGAGACAGGCAAGGCAGGTGACCCCAAACTGACCAACTGAGTATTCCATTTCATACACGTCATGCTCGGTATAAATTAGGGGGGCTGTCCCCTCTTCTCTCTCTTCTTCTTCACCTCTCTTGCAGCCCTCCTTGGCACCCCAGCTTTGCTGCTTCCCCGCTTCTGAGTCCAGGCCTCCAGGGTCCAGCTTCCTCCCTTTCTTCCCCCCACCTCGGGGGAGTTCAGCTGTGGTAATATAGCAACTGGGAGGGAAGGTGGGAGGTTTGGATCTTGGTGCTGGCTCTGTATCTTTGCTTCTATATATTTGCCTGCTGCCATTGTTTTCTATTAAAATAGTTAAACTTACTCAGCCTTTTCCAATCCACAAGTATCGTTATTTCATCCAAACCATAGCAGATGGATAATAATTGCAGGTAAAATCCCAGATGGCAACAGTGCCAGTCCGAAAGGCAATGGCTCTATTACTGCCCAGGTTTGAAGCAAGAGAAGTAGACACATTATGAAGCACAGCATCCTGTGCGATTCTCACATCATTTACAAATGGGTGGTTACTTTTTTCTCCTTCCTTTGTTTTGTTTTTGATGAAACAAAAATACTTTTCCCTATTAAATCTGACTGCTTAAAAACAAAAGAATTCTAATGGCAGAAATTAATAGAAGGAAATTCAGTAATTATTAAAATAACAGAATTAAGTCATGTGATTGTGTTCCATTATTTACCTATGGAATACATTTTATATGCTCTATTAAGTTAAGTATTCTTCAAACAGTAATATGAGTATATTCAGATATATAAACACCATCTCTGGGCCTGCGGCTACACACAGAAAAGACATATGCCTCCTAAACCAAATGAAAACTGCTTTCTAATTAATGGGGAACTTAGAAGGGCAACAGTTGGAAGTGGAAGAGCTCTTTTTTATTTCCTCTACATATCTCTTTGCAGCATATTGAATATGGTTCTAGAATAAGTACTGTAAGTGAATCATAATATCTTGAATTTACTTCAGATATCCTTTATGACCTTCATGCTGGTCACTTATGCAGGATACTTCAGAAACACTCATTGATTTCAAGCTTCCTCTATTTCAGAATGCTACTAGTATTCTAATTAGAAAAGAGAACTATAACTCATAACTCCCAAAGAGATGCATAAGAACTCTGGGCCACAGAAATTAGTTTTCTCCATGTACTTTAAGAGAAGCATAGGCAAGCTGAAATATGCAAAAACAGTTATTGCACTGAAAACAAAACTAGTAATCTCCCCCTGTGCTTCCTAAGTATTAAATCATGCCATAGGATGCTATTTAGCTTTTCCTTCAAGATCATTTAAGTGGTTTAGTTAAAGATCCTGGTAAAGTTGAGGTTTGTTGACTCTGATATGAGCTACCACTGAAAATACAACAGAAAATATTTTGTTTACTCTGATAATTGGTTTTCCTTATTGCCTTTCTGTTAATATGACATGCTTGTTTGAATGCTGTTTGCATGAGTGTGCATGTAGTAGTTTCAAGCACCAATTTCAGGAGCTGTATTACCTTTATATATACTTCATATTACAAAAAAAATCTCTAACAAACTAGCACAAAGCCCCTAAGAAAACCCAAACAACAATAAAGAATATGAGGTAACACAAATAGCTCGCAAGTTCAAATTCCCAAATATTGAATGAAATTGAAATGAATCCATTACAGGTTAAACCTATTTCACTGTACAGATTTTCACTGTGATTATATGCTTGTTTCTGTTATAATGTTCTGCATCAGCAGAAGAGAAATGCCAAAGTGTAGAATGAATTCATTGTTTTGACTGTGCAAGTGATGTGCCTAAGCATTATGCTTTTCTCTGCAATCCTGGTTCCCAGAAGTTACAAATCTAAACTGAGTCCTTTGTTTTCTTGTACAACAAAGGGAAAGAATTACAGCTTTAATAATAGCCAGCCTGCTGATCAGAGACCTATATGGCTTTCAATAACTCACACCAAAACAAAGGTCTGAAATCTGGCTTGTGTCCCATATTATGTGTGTATATGTCAGGATTAGGTATATATAGGATGGTGATTTCTAAGATGAAACCTGTTGATAAACCTTCTTTGCTCATTTGTTTACAGATACTCACACTTACTGTGACCACTCAATCCAGTGTTACTATTTTAGTACTTACCAGTTTGGTTATTAGAATAATCTTCCAGAGAGGAGGATGAGATTTGAAAGATTTCCCTACACAAGCAGGCTCAGATTTACAGCTTTATCCCTCCATGAAGGCTGAGATCAGATTAGTAGTTTAGTGGCAGTTCTTCAGGGTTCACAGAACACTTCCCTTGGTCCAGAAATTCCACGCACACCTTCATGTGCTCATAATTTATCATTTGCTCCTTATAGCAAGGTTCAGTCCTTGGCAATCTGCTGCCTCTCCACATTTGCCCAAACTCTGCACCAATATACTGCAGCAGATATGCTCTTTGAGAAGAATCAACATGGTATTAGCTAGTAAGATGGAAACAGCAGCATTCTAACTCTTCCAGGAGCTGATACAGCTAATATACACAGAAATTTCCTGGAGCTGTTATGTACCACACAAGAATCTGTTGCTCGAGGCAAGTGCCTAATACACCTATAATTGTGGTTATTACATATAATCTCAAAGGGAAACATGCCAAAGATTTTCCATTAAATTATCTGTCCAAAATCCCATGAAACTTCAAAGAAAAAAAAAATCCAGTACTCAACTGAGTTTTGGGTATAATATAGAATTGATTTGACAGATCTGCATGAGGAAAATAAAAAACAAAGAAACTGTGAAAAATAGTTTTCTCCTTTGATGTTGTTTTGTTCATTCCCTCTTTTTTCTGAGTGTTTAAAACATTTTTCAGACAGTTTACAGCACTATTTGCAATGGGCATAGGCAAGAGAGAATTTCCAAATCACTGGCCATGTTCCACAGAACATCATGAGTCTATTTCATTAAGAGCATTAAAATTCAAGCAGTTATTGACAATTTGCATCCAAATGTCATTTTTATGTTTGCAATGGTATTATTAGGCCCTCTTCCCAAGCACATCAAATGATATTTCAGCCCAAGTTGAGCAGGATGAGTATCCAGTAGACTAGTAGTAATGTGGACTTGCTGTTAAGGAGAAGTTGACAACTGTAAATTTAGAAAAAGTGGCCAAAGAAAAAGTACAAATGACTTCTGTGAAATGCTGTTTATCTATAAGGGATGACTACTCATAAGAAATAAAAGACTTAAATAAAAGACATAAGAAATTGACTCTCATGTTAGAAAGAGCCTCTAAGGTCTGGGAAGTCACTCATTTATGGGTTACTGATAAGCTTGCTACATCAAGAGTTTCTTATAGACATAACTGAGTTCTGCTTTCAACTAACCATTAAATAGGAAAGATTTCAAAGCACTTTTAATTTGGGGGGTTTTGTGTTTGTTTTTGTTTGTTTTTTTTCTTGTTTCTTTGTTTTTTCAAAAGATCTTAGGCATGTTCAGAACTAATGTGCAGTTCTGAACAATGGTGCTTCAGTTCAAATAATAAAAATGGTAGTTAATCCTTCACTACCTGCTCCTGAAGTACTTTAAGTTTTGATTGG
Source organism: Bucco capensis (assembly GCA_013396975.1). Classification (NCBI taxonomy): domain Eukaryota; kingdom Metazoa; phylum Chordata; class Aves; order Piciformes; family Bucconidae; genus Bucco; species Bucco capensis. The sequence continues at coordinate 61,969 of VWZO01015418.1, forward strand.
TGTTCTTAATCTTGATCTTTTGAAAAATAGAATGATATAAATCTAAAAATCAGCAGTTGCAATATGTCATACAGANCAGTATTGCAGAGGAGGTGTGAGCAGAGCAGAGTGCAGTGGCAGAATCACCTCTCTGGCTCTGCTGGCCACGCTTCTCTTGCTGCAGCCCAGGATGCCATTGTGCTTCTGGGCTGCCAGCGTGCACTGTTTGCTCATGGCCAGCTTCTCAGCCACCAGCACCCCAAGGCCTTTTCTGCAGGGCTGCTCTCTATCTTCTCATCCCCCAGCCTGGACTGATAGTGGGGATTGTTCTGACCCAGGTGCAGGACCCTGCACTTGGTCTTGTTGAAGCTCATGAGGTCTGCCTTGCATTACAAAAGACACTTTGCACACCATACACAATGTTGACAATTATTCTGTGACAGACATTGACATTTCAACGGATCACTAAACCCTCTAGATTATTATGGGTTAAACCCTACACTTCTTTTATGTCATGAAACTAAACTAGGGAATTTCCATATGGTGGGTGCATGTAAAACATAGCCAGTGTACTCCTCCTCTCTGGAATAACTTGTGGGAAGGAATCCTGAAGCATATTGTGGTTAAGGCTCATTAATGTTCACTGCAACTGAAGGGCAATAGCTGCTGGCACTTTAGCTGAAATCATGTCAGCCACTGACACTGTTCTGGCCTTGATTTGTATGTATCAGTTACTGCTGTTTTATTTCCATAGCAAGTAAGCAGATGTAGAATGGGATGGTAGAGGTGTGCTTTCAATTAAATGTTGGGTTGAAGGCATGCTAGCTTCCACAATTTCTGTTGTCTAGACACATTTTCCTGTTCTTGTACTTCCCTGCAGTCATGTCAGTAATTGTGAAATCAGATTGGAAAAAGCAATTTGTTATCCTGCATCAGTTTACTGATCTCCTTCCCTCAACAGCTCTTAGAATATCTGTGAGAGGTGAGTGCATTAGTTTGTCAGAAGTCCTTCTTGGCATCAGAAGAAGTATGGGGAAGCAGATACCAAGGTGGCAAAGGTGAGGTCCTTCCTTTAATGGAGAAAGAAGATTTTCAGGATAATTCCAAATCCTAAAGATCTTCTCTTTTTCAATAAAAACAAATGTGTGCTAAGAAATTTGGCATAGCCCTACAGAAGTCTCTGAAACTGTCTGTAGAAACATAGCAAAAGCATTTTTGTTGCACAGCTATAGAAACAAACTCAGTGCCTCCCTCCACAGAAGCCAATGACAGCATTAGATATGTCTTTACAGTAAAAAGAGTATAGGATGATGATTATTCTCAGCTAGAAAGGAAAGTCGACACTGTAATTTGACATAGAGCTACCAAACTAGCCTTAAGACTGCAAGAGGCCTGCCATGGGAGCACAAAGCTCTCTACAGGTTAGTTTACCCTGCTGAAAGGAGAAGTTTCTAGGATTGTCTAACTCATTACACTTGCATTTGTCACTGTACACCCTTGCTCTCAAGGGATTTTTCCCTATTCAGTATGTATAAAGCTTTGCAGGTAGTTAAAACAGAAACAGCAAAAGAAATCCAAGGGCGAAATAATTTGGATCCCTAGTCTTATTTTATTATAAAGTTGCTGGTTGAAATTTCCTTTCAGTTCACTATACTTATAGAACAGACCAAGTGCAGCCACTGGCTAAGTAATTTGTGACCCTTCAGCAAACTTTGCCAAGATTTCAAAGGACCATTTATTTTTTTTTTAATAAGCACTTACAAAGTCTAACTTCTGGTTTCAAGGCAGGTAACTTTCTAGTCCTTCTATTTAGCTAAGGGAAAGAATTAGGTTCCACCTGAGTGAAGCTGAGTTAGTCAGATTCCACTTTTGGCTCAGCTTTGGAGAAGCCTTTTTGTCCCTTGGCTGAAGATGGGCTCTGAAGTGACTCGTCTGCTAGCACAGGGCTCTGACAGATGAGTGCTGAGAGATTGCCTTAGAACAGTACACCCACCTCTCTATCTTACTCTCACCTGATGGACTCCTGATGTGCTCATGAATCAATATCTGAACCTCTCAGCTTTTTACAGTAAGATATCACTGATACCACTTTTCCTTAAGACATCCTGTTCTAAACTACAGATTCTGATTGATAGGTGGGAATGGCTTGACTCAGAAGGGTGGCCAGCCCTTAACTGTGGTCTATCCACCCTTGCAGCAGAGACATCTGGAATGAACATTTATCAAATCCTGAGTAATAAGAGTTTGAAGTGCAATTTCTGAGGGAAAAGAAACCTAACTGAATTTAACCTGTAATCAGGAGGTGACTGACAAAGAGCTCAAACACTTCTTGCAGAAGGCAGGCAGTTCTCAAGTGCCACTTTGTGATCGTGTTTGTCTTCCCCTTGTTTTACATACAGCACTTTTAATACCAATTTCTGAAATCGGGAAGAACAAAACAAAATCTCTTGGAGGTAATTGAGATTTCATGTAGTTGGCATCAGATCCATATTTTATTTCAGAAGGAAGAGCAATGAAAAATTTTTCAGTGATTGTTGCAAAATAAATTAGAAAGAGGTGAAACCAGGAGTTTGGCAAACCTAAGTCCAGGCTAGAGGGTAGCTCTAGCCAACTCAGGACATCTCTGCTTTTTTTATGTCCCTGTTAATGAAGTGACTATCCTCATCAAGTAACAGGCCAATGTTATTTTTGGGCTTGCCTTTTGCTATTAATATATCTTTTAAAAGCCCTTTTTATTGACCCCCACAGTACTGCCAGCCTCAACTGTCATTTTCTCCCTCCTTTCTCCAAGCCTCTCTGTAGTCCACCCATGTTCCCTGACCATCCTTCCACTGGCCATATAAGTCCTTTTTTTGCCTTAGCTCCAGAAGAAGCTCCCTGCTCAGCCAAGCTTGCCTTCTGCCTCACCTGCTTGACTTGTGGTGCTAGTAAGGAAAGTGATATTATGACTACTCGACAGGGTGGTGAGCTTTACATGTTTTCACAGCTGACATTGTGGCTTTACCTTCCAGACTCTCTATCAAAAAGTAGACCACTACTAAATCATACCCAAAACTTCCCCCAAAACTGCACTTTTGTGGAAGCTTTCGAGTTTCATAGTTAATTTTTCAAAGGTTCTGTACACCAGGTGCATGTCACAGCTGAGCACAAGTTTGAGTGCAACTGTTTCTCCTAGGTGCCAACAGGCCTGTGGAGATGAGGTCTGACAATGTGCAGGCTGAGTGTGGGCAGTTTGGAGCTGAATGAAACAGCTGCTCCACATCTCAGAAGAAGGTGTGCAAGGAGCAAGGCCCAGGAGAATGACAAAAGAAAATAAGGCAGTAGAAGAGAAAGGAACTGAGATAAAAAACCCTTGTAACTGATGACTAGAGGGACAAAGCAAAAGCACCAGATCCTGGCAACAGTAACAATAGTATGGAGGCTAGATCGCCCCACTCATCCTCAATCCCCATCTTTACCTCCTGACAACAAATACCTGGGAAACCTCCCAATTCTGATGTCTATACCCCTTTCTAGTTACTGCCCCATGCAGGGGTGATTGATATCACCAGATCTGCCTGCTGTAGGTCCTCTTGCAGCCTTCCAGATAGTGGTTCTGAAGGATTTGACTCTCAAAAGAGTACAGCTTGGTTCCAGAGGAAACATTTCTTCTCCTTTTTCTGCCTCAACAACAGTGTGGTTTTTTTCATGGTTTAAGAGCTAATTATAATTGATACATGAGGAGTGTTGAGATTGCAAGGTCAATTACTCAGAAGTTAGAAAAATGTCAGAATTAAGGTTGCCTATACAACCTTAATTAGTCTGTCTTAGATGTAAGTATTACCATCTATAATTACATTAGCGCATGCAATTTTTTCGTGGCATTCTTTTCTCATTCTGTTCACAGACTGCAAATCAGGTTTTATAATGAAAGAGATTGTTGACCGTAGGATACCAGCATAATTTTTTTCAGCAAATAAAGGTACACAGCTAATGAAGCTGGAGCTGAGAGAAAGAAGATTTAATAATTGTTTTTCTGGATGCTTTCCAAAGAAACTGGATTTTATCAGAGTTCCTTTGCAGTGCTGGGCAAATCACACTCATGCCAGTATGGGCCTTTCATCTCTTCTGTGCTTGGTTGCTCTAATCTGGAACTAGTGATTAACAAAATACAATGTGATCATGGACAGGCTGTTATCACAATGCATAAGTGTAGGCTTTCAAACTGGGGATGCATTTGAGACCTTAGTTCTGCTACTTCCTAACTTTTATATACTCATCTGGCAATATTTTACTTTAGTGCTTCTCTTTTTTTGATTGACTTGTTTGTGTGTTTCTTAGATGTTAAAAGTAATTGGGCTTATTCACAACTTAGTGTCAATCTTGATTTTTGTCATCCTAGCAAAAGTGTCTGGAGTGGAATAATTTTGAATTATGACCATGCCTTTAAATTCAGAATGGATTTGAGTCAGAGCTGTGAACAGCTGTGGCTAATTCTTACATTTCATTATCCTTCTTTCTTTTCTGTGGCTAATAGCTATATCTCCTTATCCTTCTTCCTTTCTGTAAAAGTGCAAATTTATTGCCATAGTAATAATAATAAAGCTAATGTAAACTGTCTAAATTATCTTAGTTAAAATCTACTACCTAGCCATGAAAGGAACAGAGTTCTAGAAAACACAGTTCTGGTGGAGTGGTTCCAGAGGAGGCCACGAGAATGCTCAGGGGCTGCAACACCTCTGCTCTGAGGACAGGCTGAGGGAGCTGGGATTNCAAGGATGTTTTTTCTCATGGGTTCCCACAACATCAACCACTGGCAAATGCTTACCTTGTCCAGAACTGTCAGAAGAAAATCTATGTGAATATCACTAGGGTGAAAGTTTCTTCTCTAGCTCTCATTCTGCCTAAGCAAGGCAACAGGCAGCAGCAATCTGCTGGATCTTTTGATTCAGCTCTACTTTGGTAAGAAGTGCAGTGAATTTCCTTCAGCTGTCAAATGAACAGTATCTACAGAAGATTCATAACCTGGGGTTAGAAAAAAAAGTATCAGCAGTCGTATCATAGTCTCTGTCCCTGACAATAAATAATGCCTGGCTCGTTTGTACTGCTTTTTATCAACGGATCTCAGAATGCTTTACAAGAAATGTGGGTTTGACCATATTTTCTTTCATGTCTTGTCCAGTCTAGCTTTAAATGTTAGTGTTTGAAAACATGCTACATTTCCAGTACACTTGAAAAGCCCCAAAGGAGAGAGAGACAATGAAGCAGCATTTATCTGCATGTCACAGAAAACTTAATGATGAAACCATCAGAGGATAAGGATCAAGGCACACTGCATGCAGTTTCCTTTTGATGATCACTCTTGTCATTTTAGTTCCGCATAGTCACCTGGAAACCCAGCTTAAAGAGAAAAAAACCCAGAGCAAAACTCAAATACAGTTTCAAGAATATTTCAACATTGAGTAGCCTTTCTATGTACAGAAAACAGCACTTGATTTCTGAAATTAATTGTATAAAATGTGTCATTCATTTTCTAAAGAGGCTACCCAGGGAGGTGCTTGAGTCCCCATCCCTGGAGGTGTTTAAGAGACAGGTAGATGTTACATTGGGAGGCATCATTTAGCAGGTTGCTAGGGGTAGGACAAAGGCTGCACTGATGATCTTCAAGGTCTCTTCCAGCTGGAACTGTTCTAGGATTCTATGATGGAAAACATTAATACTACTATTATATAGACTATGGTAATCAAGGTTGTGTAATCAAGATCAAACATTGGTCTCCTCACCTTGAAGCATGTCAAACTACTTTGATTACCAACATATCACTTTCTTTTGCCATCGTGATACATGGTGGTGTTTTAACTAGAGTTACAGTCAGCTGCTTTTGACTTGTGAAGGAATAATGGTCAGGCTGGCATTTACAGCTTCTGGATGTGGGAGTAACTTGTGCGTGCAAGGATTTTGCTTTTATTTATTGCAGATAACTTTGAACCTAAAAAGCTTTTTGAATTCCTTAAACTGATTTTTCATGTTAATCAAAAGCCTAAGATGTTGACTAACTCCTTGAGTCCAAGGGGCCCATCAAAGCTGCCCTATTACTCCACTCCTCAGCTGGACAGAGGAGACAAAATAGATTGAAAGTCTCATGGGTCGAGATAAGGACAGGGGGAATCACTCACCAATTACTGTTGTGGGCAAACCAGACTCAGTTTGGGGAAAAATTAATTTAATTTATTATCAATCAAATCACATTAGGATAATGAGCAATAAAAAAATTCTTAAAAAAAAACCACCTTCCCCTCACTCTTTCCATCTTCTTGGACTTAAGTTTACTCCTGATTTCTCTACCTCCTGCCAGCAGTGCAGAGGGACAAGGAATGGGAGTTGCTGTCAGTTCATCGCACATTGTCTCAGTTGCTCCTTCTTCCTCAGATGGAGGACTTCTCCCGCTCTTCCCTTCCTCCAGAGTGGGTCCTTTCGCTTGATCATAGAATCCTAGAATGGGCAGGTTAGAAGGAACCCTAAAATCATCTAGTTCCAACCTCCCCACACTGAGCAGGGATGCCAATCACTAGACCAGGTCACCCAGGGCTGCATCCAGCCTGGCCTTGAACACTGCCAGGGATGGAGCAGCCACAGCCTCTCTGGGCAACCTGTGCCAGTGCCTAACCACTCTCTGGGGAAAGAANTAGGAACAGACTTCTCCAGCATGAGTCCCCTAACAACAAACCTTCTTCATCATGAGCTCCTCTCTCGATAGGGTCAAAGGTGTTGCCAGGAGCCTGCTCAAGCACAAGCCAGGCTCTCTACGGGGTCACAGGCTCTTTTGGACAACCACCCACTCCAGTGTGGGGTCCTCCACAGCATGCAGGAGGATATTTTCCCAAGTAACAGGTGATAAGACTAGAGGAAATGGCTTCAAGTTGTACCAGGGAGGTTCAGTTAGGATATTAGGAGGAATTTCATCACCAGGAGGGTTATCAGGCTATTGAAACAGGGAGATGGTGGAATCACCATCCCTGGAAGTGTTCAAAAAATGTGTAGATGTGGTGCTTGGGGCCATGGTTTAGTGGTGAGCATGGGAGTATTGGGTGGATGGTTGGACTCAATGATCTCAGTGGTCTTTTTCAACCATAATGATTCTGTGATTTGTAGCTTCTAGAAATATTTATCCATAATTTTTATGTAAACAGCTTAAATCATTAAAAATGAAATAAAATATCTTTTCAGATTAAAATGTTTCCACTTCTCTCATACTATACTATAATCATTGTATTAAACCATGCTAGATTAAATTTTAATTTGTCTAGAAGAGAATTTAGACTTTTAATGAGATAAAGCAAATTTTTCCACACAGCTTTATTAAGCATAAAGTTTGCCCTAGGCAAAAATTGGACATGACCTATTTGCTTCCCAAAATTAAATCACTGATGGATTATGCTATCCAAATCTAAGTTTTAAAACATATATTTATTTTTCTGCTATTCCACAACAGTGCCAGAGTAGCACTCATGTTATGTAGAGATGGACTGTATTATTCATATTTTTGCATAAATTGCCTTAAGCTATCCTTAGAGTATCAGAACTCATGCACTATATAAAACAGCTATGTCTTATGAAATATTAAAGCACAGCATGAAATCAACATAGTACAGTCAATTAAAAGAACATTATCAAATCAAATTCAACACACTGGATCTCTTTAAAAAAGATGGAAAGTGTTTATACCTGCATCAGAGTTACTAGCTCAATTTTTATGCTGGCACTGACAGAATTTGATCTCATTTTTAGAAAGTTTCCAATGCAGCTGCTTCTTGAAAAGAGATGAAAAAAACAAGACAGGAAAGGTAAAGGAGCAGGAAATAGCATGCATCTAACTGATTTCTGCTTAGTTTACTCTGGTTAGGAGGTCCCCTCTGTTTCTTAATTGGAAATGGGCATTTGAGACATTTATCTCCCTAGAGATCTTTTAACCCCTATGCTTAGAAAACTTCCTCTCTTCTTTTTATATAACCATATAGTGTAAAAACCAAAAGGATGATGTTACAGCTTGGTGGGTATTCCAACCAGTTGGGAAATCCATGCCTCAGTGAGAGTGTATGGAATTACATAGCTATGTACAACTTTGATAGAGGAGCCTGTGTGTTTATTATTTACATGAACAAAGTCTACAGCTCAGTGCCTACGCTGCTTACTTAGAAGCCATCAGGAACCTGAACCTGTGTCTTCTGCTATACTGGTGGATGTGCTTACCTATTTATCATGTGCCATGGAAGCAACAATACTAAAAATCTCCTATTTGATTTTTGGTGTGCTGAGTAGATCTTCCAGAGGTATTACTAGCAAAGCAAAGAGTTTTAACTGTCATATAAAATTAGTTCAATGAGGGCCAACTAATGTTTGTTAATCTCACTAGGTTCATCTGAAGACAGTCACTCTGAGCTTATGGAAGAAAGTCAGAGATTTAATTTAGCAGAAGTAGGCATCAGAGTTAACATTCTTTATCACTAAAATTAAAGAGTCTGTTTTCCAGTAGGGTTTCAGCGTGTTATCTTCTTTCCTTCTCATATGGCCTAGAAGAAGTGAGTGGTCTGGCATTAATAAAAACTGCCCTGGGGAAAACTCTGAAGAATCACCCTTTTAAAAATGCCTGCTTTTTGTCTTTTTTACGTATTCATTCTCCAAGATATTCTTACACATACTGAGATCAATAAATTAGGTTGTCTAGTTCTTATTGCCTACACAAATCACTCTTTTTATTAACATCAAACTTACGTTAGCAATTATTAAAATATTACTGTAATTATATCATTTTTATAACTTAAACTTGCAGATAACTTATTATCCAAACCCAATTCTATCAAACAACTCAAACGTTGAAATTTGTTACAAAGAGCATTCCTCTGTTTTCCTATCTAGCCAACAAAGTCATTTTCTATTGTGAGTTACTTGCTGAGTATTAGGGCAGCTTTCTGTAATGCCATAGCCATTATTCAGTTTTCTTGTCAATAAAGTTGAAATTTACTGGGTGAAAAACAACCCCATTGGGATCAGCAGGTGGATCTGTCCTGTCATCCTCTGGTCACGAGCTGTAGTTCCAGGCTAGAAGCAGATGCATTTATCATACCAAAACCTTATAGGGCAGGTAGTGTTGCTACCTCAGCTGTAGTTACTCATGTGAAGAAGAATAGTGTCTATTAGGAAGAGATGTAATAAAGATGAACAAGAGAGGAAAAAAATGGCAAGCAGAGGAGGTCCCCACTTTGTAAAAAAGGCAGAAATGAGATCTAAAGAATTATAGGATTATCTCAGTTCTTGGAAAGATGTTAAGTCAATTCCTCTTTGAGTTCAGTTCACAAGGCATGGGGGAGAAGACAACAATCTGGAACAGCTAAGAGATTTACAAGGGGACAATCATCCTTGCCCAGTGTGAAAGGCTACAATAAAATAATTAGCTATATGTATAGGGAATAATGGTGTAATGCATGTTTATTCAAAGTACAGGTATGCTTGGATTTATTAAAGTTTAGGACACCTCTTCCCACGGCATTCTTATTTGGAAGCAGAGCGTGTATTGGCTACATCAACGAGCTAGTAAGTAGACTGAAGCTTGCCTGGCCCACTGCATTCAGAAAGAAGTGCACATCCATTTCCAGTCTGGCTTGCACCCAGTGATGAATGTTTCAGTTAATAACTCCAGGGACTCATACTTGACAGAAACCTTAAGAAGTTCTGCACCTGGAGTGCAGTGATTTTGTGGTATAAGATAGGAAGCTATTGGTCTGTCTTAGAAGAAACATGACTACTATGTTGAGGGATGTGACGATTCCCTGGTAGCTGGCACTGCTGACTTTACATCTGGTCTCCTACACTCACTGAAGACAGATGTAGAATACTTGGTAGAGCTCCAACTGACACTCAGAACTGTTAGAAGCCTTGAACATATGAGAAATGAGGAGAAACTGAAGAAGCTGAGCTTCCTTAATCTGGTGTAGAGGTGATTAAGAGATTATAAAGAGATTCGTGAAACTACTAGGATAGTAGTTACAAAGATGATAGGGCTGAGTTCTTTTTGGTAGTAGAAGACAAAAATAGAAGGGACAAAGGTCACAAAATCCATCTTGGTGGTTCATGTTGGACATTCTGAAAAACAAAATCCATAGGGGAGCAGTGCAGTGCTGGAGCAGGTCACTCAGAGAGCTGGTGAAATCTCCAGCCTTGGAAGCTTTTTAACACTTACCTGAACAAAGACATCATTGAACAGACCTAGTGCTGTTGAGATCCTAGCTCTGAAATGGAGGATGGAGCAAATGATACTCTGAAGATACTTTCCATTCAACATTTCCATAGTCTATTTTAGTAATCTAAAACAGGATGAAATGAATCATACCCTAAACAGCACATACTATTAAGGAAGGTATGGATGAAATCTTTAGTAATAATGAATCCTACCCTTAGAGATTTCAGGGCTGAGATTCGTCTTTATAAATATAAATATCTATACTTGGAGCTTGTGACTCTCTACTCCTGCTTTCATAATTTGTAAAGTACAACTCATTTCATCACAAATGAGTAAAACAAAATTGGTCAAGTTTATTACATGATAATTGTCACTATTTCTTCTATTGCCAATAATGGAGCCAAGTTTAACTAACTGAGGTGTAAATGGCTACCTGTAGATGTTCTGAATTGTTCTCATGAATCCTACTGTGAATATTTAAATCATTCCATTAAGAAGTTGTTTATGTTGAGTCCATTTTCATGTTGTATTTTAGCAGTGAAAGCACTAGTTGCTTACTAAGTCCCTAAAATTAAGTGTTCATTTAAAAAAAAACCAAACTGTCAGTATGTGTGGGATATTAGTTAAAAACAGTATATTAAACACTGCACAGTCCCATAATAATGGACTTTTTAAAAATGCAGAGATACAACTATTGACTGATCAACATGCATTCACATATGTATTTCACTATTACTAGTAAAGTGATTAATGATAATTAAACAGTGACATGTTAGGTAACACTTACACTTAGGTAAATTTCTTTGATCACTGTTAAACTTGTAGAAATTTGAAAAGGGTATTTGTACTTTCTACAAGGAAACAAAGTGATAGCCAAGCACATCCTGGGCTGCAGCAAGAGAAGCATGGCCAGCAGATGCAGGGAGGTGATTCTCCCCTCTACTCCACNTTGATTCTAAATAGACTATTTAGAAAGCCAACGTTTCTTCAGTGCAAGAATACCAAACTGCATATTGTTTACTTGGTTGCACTGAAATTGGTTTTCTTGTAAGATGCCATTTTATTGAAATGAGAAAGTAAAAATATGCACAGTTTGACATCAAACAAATTTACATTTTAAAAAAAATATATAACCAAGTTTTTTGGGTTTTTTTTGCCTTTATTTTGGACTTGTAGTATTCAATTATATGATTGTGCATTTTCTTCAGTAACTGTAGAATTTTGTGGTAGTGATAACTGGGAATGCAAACATAGGCCAGTATTTTAAATTTTCATGTATGTTTTCAATTAGTTTTATATTAAGTCTTATTTTGTTTAAAAAATTAACAGAAAATGTGAAACACATGTTCTGAATTAATGGAAATCCTGTCACCAGATGTTTCCAATTTAAATGTTTGTCAAGGTCATAAATCAGGTTCATAAGATTCTGGCCTACTGAAGCAGATTGCCACTGGCTGTTATTTGTTGCCTCATTTGTGGAGTGAAGCTATTGTCCACTGCATCCACATAAGATTGGAAATATTAACTATAAATTCTAGGCTCAGAAAAAAATCTCCTCTATAGTTTTTAAGTTCAATTTTGGTGTTCAGCTCTAACTAAAAATATAATTTGGCAGCATTATCCTTAGGATACATATTTTCAGTTAAAAGATCCCATTGGGACCATGAAATAATATAGCAGCTTTTAATTAGGATGTTTTGCATGAAATGTGTTGAACAGTTAACTGATATAAATAAGCCTTTATTGCACAAACTATGAAAATCAGAGTATTAATTCGACAAATACTTTAAAGATGGTATTGTGAAGGATGCATTATGAAAAGCAGAATGATCAAATAAAAACCTCAAAATCCTCTATTTTTTAATTTATTTTACTTCTGAAAATTTTTCTGTTGTCCATCTCCAGAGGAGATGGTAGATGGATATTTCAAATCTAGTCCATTTGGACAACTGATATAATGAAATAGAGCCATTGGCCTTTAGATCAGAGAATAAATCACAGGATAGAATAATTTCATGCATTCCAAGACATCCCAGCTCCATATTAGAGCTTAACTGGACAGTAGCCATTGAGATGTCCATATTCTGCATTCATGGTTTCATTTCCAGTGAAAGGAACTCTGGATAATAGCAGTATGCAGGAAACACAGTGTGCTACAATGGGCTCCAGCCTAGACAGCTGGGCCTCAGGAACTCCAGGTATTGTTTGTCATGTGCTTGCAAGGAAGGTAGTCAATTACTGAAAGTCTGTTTTTCAGTGGTCAAGAACACTTGTATTATCTTCAAACTGATTCTGGATGTGTAAATTGTCTATTCAGAGTCATATTTCCATTTGTGTTTGAAATTACTTGGTGTCTCTTCACGAGATAAGTACTTGTATTCAATAAAAAAATGCAGCATATTCAGAACAAGAGAATTGCTTTATTGTACAAGTCCCATTCTAGCTTTCACATTGGTACTAATGTGCAAATAGTCGAGCTAAATCAGTGTTGCAATCTCTGCATTATAGTACTGTAACATAGCACTGGTTAACTTTTTATGTCCTTGAAAATCAAATCTTCAGCATTTCCTTAAAGCATAAGAAAAGACATTCCAGGTTGGGCCTGTGGTTCAGTGTTTTGTCTTCAAGAAGTGTGTGGGGAATGATAGATGCAGAAAACATTTATTTATACACACATATGTATACACATGCATACATATATGTGCACAATATGTTTATTCTGGAATTTCTGTCCCCTCAATATGTTCACTGAGAATAGTGTGTATGTACACATATGTATGTATCTACATATATACACATACATACTTATGTAATTCATAGGCATGAATATATAGGCTATGCAGGGCTGTGTGTGTATAATATTGAAGACTGTTTATTTTTCTAAGTTGAATTTTGTTACTAAGATCTGATTAGGCCTTGAATTGAGTTGGCTCAGGAGTAAAATGGATCCTGATGTATTATTGCAGTGAATTTCCACCTATTTAAGGCAGAGGCGTGTGTGGTAGACCTGAACCCTCATTAGACATACATGCTGACAAGCTTCCAAAAAGGGGATTTTTATATATAATGAAGCTATTTTCATGGAATATAGTGCTGATGTTATGACATTTTGTAGTGTTTGATGTGTTGGGCTGGGCTATTTTCTCTTAGGATTTACATATTGAAGAAGATCTCTTGTGGGTGTTATTTGTTGCTGTGCCTTTGTTTTTAAGAAGCAACTACCAATTCCCAAATGAGCACTGATGGTGCAGTTGGAGCTTCCCTATTGTGGGATGTGAAGGCTTATGGACTAGTTTACAGAATGTCAAGTCATATTATCTGCTACATGGGGATATCACCTGACAGGCAGAAATCAAATCTTCAAAGTGTCATCCTGATACAATGGAGACTGAGAGCCACTGACCTACCTTTAGTGATACAAATTTGTTTGTAGTGATATAAAAATATCTTCCACTCTGGATACAAGAAGAATACAGCATAAAGGTCAAGAAATTTATAATAATTCTTGAATAAAATATCATAGGCATTAGATTTAATGCTTTCCAGTTCCTTTTGTTCATCCTCTTTTGCCAATTCATAACTGCACTTCAGTGAGTTAGTGAAGGGGGGGCATTATTCTAGCAATGACTTGAGCTGGGTTTGCAAAGAAAATACCAGCACCAAACTTCTATTTAAAGCAACTGAATCTAATATAAAGCTTCTGAGTTCAGAAAGGTTTCAGCTGGTACGTGGGAGTGAAGACTGAAGGAGTTGGGTAAGGCATTGCTGTCAGCCATCTCTTATCCTACATGTGTCTGATGGCTTTACATTCAATGTACAGTCTTTGCCTGTGCATTCAGAAGTGAAGTTCTGCTCACACCAATGCCTATCCTTGGAAGTACTTCAAGCATGTAAAGGACTGCTGTCAACAGTGACATTTTCTAGGAGGGTGAAATTTGGCATCTGAGTAGTCCTGGCTGCTTCTTCACTTGTTTCCCCTGGGGTCTATGATGTAGCTGTGTTTCTGTCTCTGTTATTCATGCCACACTTGCTATAGCAATTTGCACACACCATACACGACACTTCTACTACTGCCAGCTCCCTGCTTAGAGACTCTGTACAAGAAATAGGAGGAGATCCAGGTCCATTTCTTCCTTTGTCTGAAGGAATTAGAGCTAATCTCCAGGCTGGGAACCTTTTTGCCAGTTTTCTTTGAAGTTTCCTGCTTAGAATGGAATAGAACCAGCACATAACTGGTATTTGAAATGGTTTGGCTTAAAAAGCATTTGGATCAGCATGCTGTATTTTATCAGGTTTGTTTTTTTAACTTAGTTTTTAATTCCAGGCAGTAAAATTTACTAAAAGTAGTCCCCATTGTCCCTCCCTCCCTCCTTTCCTCTCTCTCTCTCAAAGAGCAGCAGTGCTAAATCAGACCAGAGGCTTGCCCTTGATGGTGGCCAGCAGCAGATGTTCAGGGAGAGAGTATAAATACAGGGTATGCACAGAGCTGCTGTTTACTTGCTTATGTTCTTGTAGCTTCTGGCTATTTCTGGGTCAGGCTCCTCCTGAACTAGAGCCAGAAGCTGTCATCAGACCACCATGTTTAGTAGTCCTTGGTGGACCTTTCCTCCATTAGCTTACCTAATCAACTTTTGAATCCATTTATACTCTTGGCATTCAAACCATCCTGTAGGTTCAATGATCTGTGTCAGTATTGAATGACAAATGTATTTCCTTTGAGAATTTCAGAAGATTTTCTTCATAATTCCATTTGATGTTCTCTCATTTCCATGTCATCAAAGCCATACTAATACCCATTCCATATTATTTGTGTTTTATATCTCAGTCATCTCGTGTCTGAGCTGAAGTGTCAATCAGTTTAATACTTTTATAGAGAAGCCTTACATGTCTTTCAGCCTTCTGGCTGCATTATGTTCCTCTTCATATGAGATGATCAGAACACTAGGAGGTTTACAAAATGTGAGTGCAGCAGTGAATTACAAATATAGAGTTACAGTTTTCAGTTCTTCAGTCCTGCTCTCTATTCCTCACTCAACAGCTCTTAACACTGTCTTTTTCACCACAGCTAAACATTAAAATCACATGATCAGAAAATTATTAACAATAAGTTAACTTTTTTTTAATCTAAAAAAACCATCTGAACTGCGGTGCATATGAATTTTAATGTGTAGTTAAATTAATACATTTTCATGGAAAATATGAAATAACATAGAATGTTAACATAAATTAAACTGAAATAACATTAACTACAATTAATGCTCAATTTAAGAACTCCAATAATGCAAACTATGGTTTTATGAAAATTAAACAAATGGGTTGGTTTTCTTAATGCTATTCACAAGATACAAGGATTTTAGAGGTCCAAGCAAAGATCAAGGTTCCTTTTAGTACAACTATGACCAAAATTTTCAAGCAAAATGTATAGATTAATACAAGATAAAGAAAATGAAATATTACTTCATTGTTTTACAGGCAGAATGGAAGCAGAGAGCATAGAAAACCCCTATAAATCTTTATGAGCTACCTTTAAAACTTCTGAATGTCTTAGACAGTGTTATATCCATAAGACCATTCAATGCTAAACAGAACAGTGTCTTTCCTATCATCTACTTATTTAATCAGAAATATTTATATCTTACTACAGGGAATATCCAAATCTAATTTCCAAACTCTTTGAGTTTTGCTGCCTTCTGAATGATCAGAATTTGTAAACAGTTTTTACTGATTTGTCAGGTACAGAGATTTCTCCTACAGTGTTTCTCAGTGAGGAAACCAGGACAAACTTAGTGGTAGAGAATGAAGAGTGGTCCTTCTCCAAATCCTTCCCACCCTATGTATATTCTCTGGATTACTGGTTCTATCCACTGTTTCTATTGCATTTGCTTCTGACTCACATTAATGCAAATATACCCAGCTGGAACCCAAGGGAAATATATTTACAGCTGGAAGTACCCATTTAAAGAATCTAGAGTCTATTCACCACTGTTGTGAAATGTTCTATGGGAACTTTAATGGCTATAAATGTCCGAGGGACTCAGCTTTGTAGATTTTCTTTAGAGAAAAAAACCCAACCAAGTAATTTGTAGCACTCTGTTGTATGGCACCAGGATAGGACACTGGATTAGTTCTGATTCATGTTGCAAGAATACTACACAGAAAATTGCTGACACTGCTTTTTGCATTGCTGATACACTATTGGAAGAGACATTTCTGACCTGGTCATAATATCTGAGCTCACTAACAACTGAATGGAGACTTTATGGCTAGATTTATCCCATTGGATATTTTTTTTTTTTGCTGTGAAATTTACCCTACTATTCTCTTTGTTTCTCACTCCTCTAGCAAGATGGAAATGTGCTAGTTTCTGTGAGAGCTTGCTTTCCTTTTCTTGATTGACATAGACTCAGTTTGAAGTGCAAATAGCTCAAAAGGTGGTTTTATGATCAATATAAATAAAACTGACACCTCTCTGATGGGGAGTTCTTTGTTATTGTTTTGGGTAGAAGCAGGAGTGGAGAGTCTTGGAATATAGTGGTGGCATACCATGAATCACACCTTTTGTGCTGATATTTTCTTTGTCTGATTTATTGGATTGCTAGCATTAAAATATAGATGTTCTATGTAACATGTTGCTCTTTATAGATGGATATAAAATCATGACTTGTAATAAATCCATCCATTGTTTACCTTTGACTTTTAGGTCACATGTCCTCTTCCACTAATTCATCTCCTGCAGGCTTCTCTACTATTAGAAAGCTGTGAAAAGCCAGGGCAGCACTCTCATACCTCATTTTCTTCTCAGTTATATATAGAATTGCCTGCTGTAAGAAGAACCCCTCTCGAGGTTTATGGTGGGAAAAAACCCTGAGAATATTAATAACTTGTCCTGGCAAAAAAGTAAAATGTTTTTAAGTAGTATAAAATCTTACAGAGGACCTAATTTTAGGCAGAATAGTGAATATTATGGCAAGACTTCTTCTGATATATTAAAGACAAAGGTAGATGTAGTATTCTGCTTAACCTTGAAGCTGGCAGGACAAGATCTAAATTTAGTCTGAAATTCAAAGCTGTGTGACTGCCATGCCAAAACCAAGGAACCCCATCTCCCAGTGGGATTGTGCTCAGTGCCATGCTGTCTGTGTGGGGATATTGCTGACTACTAACAGGCTGGGCAGCAAGCCTCTGATGCAAGAACATGTGTGTGTGTGTGCTCTAAATGGATCAGTACTGAAGAAAAACATAGAATAACAGAGCAAGAGAAATAAATGATTAATTAGTGGTAATGGAAACAGCTATATTATAAAAGGAAAAGGTATTTCTAAAAAAATTGAGTTTTAAAGCATGATTTCAAGATGGGAAAAAAAATTGCTTTTTGCAGTTGAGCTTCTGCAAGTGCTATAGAAAGTCTGGGTTTCCCATAATCAGCTGAGGATTCCAAAGAAAAATAGCATTGTGTAATATTCTTACAAAAAAAATAGTTAAATATGGGGGTTTTTAGTTTGTAGCTTATTGCCACTTAACTGTTTGGCAATTCACAGGGCGTTGGTCACTTTATGTATCTTTTTACTCTGCAGTATTAAAGTGACCAACACCAATGCTGCCATGTATCTTTTCCTTCAGAACAAGCTTACTGGAATCACCAGGCTCCTGTAGGAGGCTGATAAGATCATTCAGACCCCAGACAGCAAGAAGAAATTAGCACATTTATGAGGTTTCTCTTTGGCAGGCTATAAGTATTTAATTGACATTTGTAACTATTTTTATTAGATCTGAATCATACCTAAAATTTGATTTTCTTCTGCCTAGTATTCTCTCCTGCTCTCACCTCTACCCAGCAACTTGTTGTGCTCAAGTTAACACAAAACCAACATGAGCCAGCTTTTTGGCCAACTGCAAAAAAAAACCCTGTACAATAGATTTCTTCCCTGTGCCTAGCAAAACTTCTTGATGAGACCTAATACCCTCTAGGCAACATCATCTCCTCAAATAGCAAATAAAATTCTAAAACAAATAGCATCCCAGTTTTCCTATATACTCAAGTTACATGAACAATCACACAGTTGTTGAAATCAAGCAGGCCTGAGACATCCATATCTAGTGCTATCTTTAGCTAGAGCAAAAGCCTCCAACTCAGGCAGGAGTATAACTGGTGCATGGACAGGCAAAAGTTCACTCTCTAAAGATTTAATTTGGTAAAATTTAAGTAAAAAGTGACTGTAGAACGAGTAGCTAAACACACAAACGTCGTCGTCGTTGTCGTCGTCGTCGTCGTGTCTAGGCTTCGTGAACGAAGCTCCAGGGAGGGCTCCATCCATGCTCCTCCTCAGCGCCTTTTACAAGCGCTGATAAAAAGAGGATAGCAGATAGCACCCTCGAGCCTGCACTAGGGATTTTTTTTTAGGTGAGACACAGCATGCACAGAGCTGGACCCACCCTTTAGTCCTAAGGTTCATCTGCCAGGGCCTAGCAAGCTTGCACGCTGGCAGCCAAGTCCTTAGGATGGAGGTTTAACCTCTTAGCTGGAAGGCCTCACAGGGCTAAACGAGCTCCATCTGCCCGGGTTTGGAATCAGAGTTGTCCTTCTCCTAGGATGACTGCCAGAAGGCTAATGAGCTCATCCTACCCATGCAAGGATTCTAGGAACATGGGTATCACTGCCCACACTTTCCCGTGGGCAATGAGTTTAATGCTCCCTCTGCTGTGGGCACAGTTATGGCACCAGGGGCCACAGGAGACCACAAGGGATTGTCAGACTGTGCCTTAAACACACAAACACATCCATATATATTCACAGCCATATGATGTATCTGCAGAGTTCAATGCCTAATAAATAGTATGATGAGCTAATAATTATAAATCACTGATGGAGTTTACTTCTTGTTTTCCTAGTGTGAATTACCAGAAGTCACATCACATTTTCCATGATTTTTTTTGTTGTTCGAAGTAATTCACTGAATGCCTTGAACAAATAACATTTCCGTGTAAAGATGTTCATAGTTATGAATATTTACATATCATTTACTGTTTCCTAGCTTATTCATAAATTCAGATTTCATCTGTTTTGTTGGCACATTTAGACATATTGATATATCCCTACAGTTGGATTTCTGGGACAAATATATGCATCAGCACATTAAAAATATTCTATTATTCTAAAAGAATGTATTAAAATTCTCTGGATACTGTCTTCAGGATATGCCTTTGAATAACTATCTCTTTTTGCTAGATTATAAAAAATGAATACAAGTAGTCCAAGTAAAAACTGGATGGAAACACTTTCCCAGTGTACGTCTCCTCTTCTTCCTTGTGACAGCAGCCTTTTTCAAAGGGGATCAAAACATGCAGTGTTTTGTAGAGGGATTGTTTTATGGCCATGTTTAACATATGCAGATAAAAACCCAAAATGAATAATCAAACGTGAGTTTGAAATTCATTGTTTCCCCTTGAAAAGCTCTTATTTGAACTTTTTATTTACCATTTCGTATTTGAACTCAGTATTTCTATCTATTCATACTAGTCAATGGCTTGTTTAAGATCCAGTCCTGAAGAACTTTCGGATCCAGAATTAAATTTACATCTCTTACAGGCTTCTGTAGTTACCCTTAATTCAACACTGATCACTTGTGTTGTGGCTATAGTCCTTACTGAAGTGGGCAGAATAAAGATAAGATTGAGGAACTATAAGAGTTTTAAGCACACTCAGATCAGTGAAGAGAAAGCCTCATAGGCTTTTTTGCTACACAGATTAATACATGCTAATACAGGTGTGGCAAAGGAGATACAATTGATAGACAGTTGATGGTGCTTTACCAGGGGATAAAACTACACACAAGTGCTACTTCTGAAGACATCTCTCATGTCCTAGTGTCTAGAAGGCTGCTCTGGGGTCTCCCTGGAGCATTATAATCACTGAGTCAGGCACAGTCTGTAAATCACTTGTGGTCTCCTGTGGNACTGAGTACCTCAGCCTCATCCATAGCCCAGGTAGCCAGGTCTCTCATTTCCAACCAGAAAGGGTCCACATTTTCCCTAGTCTTCCATTCATCACTCACATAACTACAGCAGCTTTTCTTTTTGTCCTTGATGCCTTTGGCCAGATTAAATTCTATCAGGGCTTACTTTCCTAACCAGATCCCTGGCTGCTCAGGCAATTGGACTGTATTCCTCCCAGGCTCCCTGTCCTTGCTCCCACCCTCTGCTCTTTTATTTTTAGACTTCAGTATTTTTACAGAACTTTTTCTCTCCTATTATTTTTTGACACATAACTTTTCCTGTCTTTAGTCTGCTTGTTTTAAGGAAATGGTTATATTGTTTTTCTCTCCATCTTTCCTACGAAATTGTTCTCTGTATAATTGCTTTTTTTCCCCTTATTATTACCATTGGTGTTGTGCTCCAAATATCTTTTAGATCATTTAAATTTAGTTCTTTTTAGCCTGCTAATTGTGTAACACATGCTATATTTGGATAGTGATGTTCTAATACTGCATCCTGAACTAAAGAATAAAAACCTGACATAACTCATGAAAAGTTTTTGCTGGTTTATTTTCAAAGAATAAACGGAATTTAGTCCTTGACTAAGAAGTCTACATTATACTAAACCAAACCAAATCAATCTTTTCATGTATGAGTTTTTGCTATTAGATATTCCAGTTCAACATTTCTTTAGAAAAATATTTATAAATGATGCTACATTTGTCAGCTATGAAAATAAAACCTGTATTTAATTAAAAATATGAATTTAAAAGAATTTCTGTTCTTTCCAACTGTTTTCAAATCACAGCAAGTTCAAGAGAAAACTCACTACATTTTCTAGGTTATAACTCCTGTTACAGTATCATAGAATTTTTCATTTCACAATGCTTCTTGAATTCCCACTTTAAGTTGAAATGAAAAATAAAAATGAAACATTAGATGATCCTTCAATAACAAAAATTATTACTTATAGAAAAATGATCCTTTATTTTGTGGTGAAGGAATAACTGTAAAATACAGATAAAAAAAAATACAGACCACAAAAGCTCTATTCCAGTCCAGGTGGCCAACAGTTAATTTTTAGTGTTTATTAAATCATTAAAACCTCATCCCATTTCCTACTGAAAGTAATGGAAATTTTGTACTAATTAAAATCTGTTCTAATTAATCATACCTAAGCTTTTATGACGCATAAGTTTAACACTTGTCTCGTCACATTTTACAGCTCTGTCTCCCAAATACAGTTTTATTCCTCCTTTGCAGGATTTTACTGGCAAATGTCTTTTCCTGAAAGAAAAAAAGAAAAAGATTAAAAAATGCCAAAGCCAACAAAACCCCAGCACAACTGTCAAGTGGCACTCCAGCTGTCATTAACATAACTGCATGTGGCAGAATATTGCCTAGGTGACAGAATTAAGTCTACTTTTTCAGAAGGGGCAGCATCTACACTAGGAAGTAGTGCTGTGCAGTTGAAGCAGTGGAAAAGTTTCCTGAGGACTCAGTATTGATTGCATTTGATTCCAGACTAGCTCCTCCCTAGCACTGTGCACTAAATGCCTAGTAGTGGTTGGAGGTATATGTAATCCCAGAGTCAATCTTCTAGGTCAGTCTTGTTAGAAAGAAGTCTGATTTATTAGCTCCAAAATCACTTGAAGATACAAATCAAAGTATTATAAATGGGCACTATCAGGAGATTTCCTTCAAGAGCACTTTACTGCTCTGACCTAAAATTCTGACATAAATGTACCCTACAACATCTATTTTTTTTCTTCTACCTTTTTAGCAACTGATTGGGAATTCAGATCAGAGATCTGTTTTACAGACTTGACTTCACACCTTATGAAACAAGCAAGCAGTGCAATCCTCTGCAACACTTTCAGCCTGTTAGGCTTCCAAAATTAGACCTGAAAAGAGCACACCTTTTCTCTCTTCTGAGATAATGAGATTGGCAGTGTTCAAGATGCAAATAAGTGAGTGGTGTTTTATTCAATTGCTGCTGCAGGATCACAAAGTGAAAGAGGCAGTGTGATCAATTGCTTTCTCTCCATTCTTCTAGGCATTTCCCTATGAAATGTCAGTTAGAGATTACTAACATATTGCCCATTTTTGTTTCCTATTAAATGTGTATTTTAATAAACACTGTTAAAAGCTGGGAATACTCAGTACAGCATTGCCTCTTTTGATATAGGCCAAAGCTATAGATTGCCACACAGTAAATACTTTTACTCCCCAAAATCGATTTCATGTATAAGACAACAAAATAACAATAATAAAAAAGTGGAAAGAAGTATGAACCAAAAGTACCTCAAGCAATAGATTTATTAGGACTATTGCAATTCCTTACATGATTATTAGGCACAGTCTGAAAATCCTTTGTGGTCTCCTNATTATGAGATGTTTTACATACTCCTGAGAGAAACTTGAACCTCTTGTTTTACAGTTGTTGCCTTGATTCTTAATTTGGCTATAGTAATTCCCCCTCCTTCCTAAAAAAAATCCCCCCACTTCTCTGGCTTTTTACCCTTTGGTCCTATCTTAGGAATGAGATAGCTGAAGTCATTGTGGTGCCTACTGCCAAGAGTATTTCTGCATTTACTGTAAAAGAGAACAGTACTATCTATGGTCTCTGCAGCATGTAATTCAGATGAATTGCACCCTTCTCCCCAGTTGTTTTTACCAAGTGTGTCTCAAATGTACACATGCATATTTAATAAGATAGAGACAGTCAGTGTCTGAAACAGGGTCCTGTTCAATTATGTAACAGAGTGAACATGAATTTTGTGATGCTGCCATGACAAGGATACAGATGGTGACATAATGGGTTGGGATTGGATTGTAAAGCTGTGATGTGGCTTTATACCAGCCCAACTCCAGGAAAACCTGTGCTTTAAAGAATTACTGTGTAAAATGCTTAAGAAGCAGAAGAATAAACAATATTCCCTTAAAAATGCCTGTAACACAAGACTCCACCAGTGCTATTTCTTCTTTCCCTCTATGAATTCCTGGCAAGTTTGTTTGCAGAATCACAAAGCCACAAGACAGCTGAGATGAAGAGGCACCTCTGGAGATCACCTAGTCAAACCCCTGCGCAGATGAGGGTCATCTAGCTCAGGATGGTCAAGACCAAGTCCAGTCTGGTTTGGAATAACCCTTAAGGAGGAGACTCCACAAACTACATGCTCCACTGCCTGACCACTCTCATTTTTTTCTCTTTAAGTAAATTCTAGTTCTAGAATTTTATGTCCAAATCGTTGTCCAGATTCTATTGATTGTATTCAACAGCTCTCCATTGACAGAAATGTGAGCTTAGACGTGCAGTGCTCATGAAGACAACTAAATGCAAGTGTCCAGTCTTGAACTGAATGTTATTTCACGTATCTGTAATTAAGATCTGTAAATCTTGAGGGGATAAAACTTAAACAGATTGAGAAAATCAAATAAGCAGGTAAACAAAAATACAGGACTGTGCACAGAAGACCATATCAGCAATGGTAATGTAGCAATGTAACTTAGTTAACTGCTTAAGTGGCAAATCCATAATAAGACTTAACTGGAATTTTAACTAGAAGATAATATTAAGGCATATTACTACTAGTTATTCACTGGAGCCAATGAATTTAGTTTATTACTAAAATTATGAATGTAAGGTAGTTTCCAAGAACCAGTTCTGAGAGGTTCCCAGATGGTGTATTTCTCCATGTAGTAAAAGAAACCATATGTTTTCTGTCTAAATTACTTTCAGCTTTAAACTGAAGAAAATAATATCAAGTTATAAATAAGAGGGAAAATCTTCACCTTCATCAGGTTATGTGCAATGGAGATACATATGAGTTGTCAGGGACTCACCACATCCTTCTCAAAAGACAAGTACCAATAACATCTCTTGACAATTACCCAAATTTGAGTGATTAGAGACCGAAATGCAACAGAAGCCATTAGAGGCTATGTGTATATTTCTGACAAGACAGCTAGGGTTCAGTCTCAGGGATGTGCATTGGCTTGCATCTTCATTGCTTAGGTTTAGCCACCTTTAGAGATTTGTCTCAGAGAGCTGAAACAGTCCAAAATAGTGAGGGAACAAGATAATGATTAACTATAATGGACAATCAGGTCCTGATTTTGCTCACTGAAGCTCTTTTATTCATAGATGTAGAATTTATGACCTCTTTTGCAGCTCAGTTGGTACTTAAGGAACAGTACTATGAATGAGAATATGGTTCATTATACTCTTTAGAGCTGTTGGGAATTTTTTTGGATGTAGTGCAATCCACCAGTATAAGAGATTCCCAAGCAAGCTCTGAGCGAGACACTAGGTCTCTGCAGACATATTAGCTTGAGGAGTATAGTCATTTTAGAGCAGTGATTTGTCCACTCTAATTAGCCCTGCTTAGGCTAACGAATCTAGTAATTCAGTTATACTTCTTCTAATAGTGATACTTTGTTCAAATTATTCCATTCAGATTCCATTGCTGATAATATTCTAGTCAAATGCATGGTATGTGGGGACCTCTTCTCAGTAGATTGTAGTAACTCTAACACAAAAAATGGAAATGTTTCATGTGAAGTAAATCATTTTGTAAATGGACATCAAAGAAAGCACCATTTTAAGCCCCAATTAGCACAAAAATTCACAGAAATGAAAGCGTACTTTGCATCCAGCAGAGAGATAAACCTCAGCCTAGTTCCAATTAGAGAACATGATGATCAGTATCTTTGCAACACAGGATACATCCAATGATTATACCATAATACTGGCACTAGGAAGTGTTTACCTAATACAGACCAAACAGCTGTCTCTTGTCCAAGAACCCTATTAAACTTACCACTCATAAACCAGAAAATAATTCCATCATTACTACTTGAAGATATTTTTTAATATATAGTAATTAGGAGCTATCTATGGAACTCTACCTCAGGGAGCAGATCTGTTATCAAATACTACAGTTGATTCCAAAATATGTTGGTGCCATGTTCTGTTAAAGCCCAACCCATTTGTATTCATTTAATAGCAGCTGCCAAAGGGAACCCAGAAGTACAGTAACACAGTCCTAAACTGTAATTAAACTTCCCATAGCAGTTTGGCAGACACAGAGTCTTATGCTCCACTCCTGTTCTGTGCTTCTATCAGATTGTCCAAAATGACCTGGACACAGGCCCATCTGAACAAAAGCATCTCTGGAATCAGATTGTGCTATAACCAGCATGCTTCTTACTGCTTCTGTTGTAATGGAGCCTGATGCACCCCCCAAAAATCACTTGTCTTCTCAAAAGAAGGCAAATGTAAGATTCTATTTAAATTCTCCTTCCTTTAGTTTCCATTTTGCCTTCAGTGATATCTTTTACAAAAGAAAATTAGTGCCATGAATGAACCATCTTCATCACTCATGTTGATTTTCTACTCCCTCCAGAGCTGAACCTTTAGCCTTTAGCTTAGCCATTTGGTGCCTCTGAGACTAGCTGTGTGTCACAGTCATTGACAAAGATAAATAATGACACCCTACTGAAGGAAGCAGAAGCTATTAATAAAAATAATGTGAAATAGGCTGATCTGAACAAGCGCTCAGACTTCGGTTAGAAATAAAACTTCCTTTACTGAAAAAAACAAGATATTAGAATAAAATAAAGAAAAAAAAAGAAATTATTTAAATCTTAAATAACCTGCTTCTGACTTGGTATGGAGTTTAGTTCCAGCAGTCATGATGGGATGTATAGCCAGATGAAGAGATATGTTGCTGGATTTTTTAAGCAGGTGCAAGTTTTATCTTCACCAATTTCAGAAAAAATGTCAGCCAAACCAGAACTTTTCTTGTTGTTTGCCACTTTGAAGAACCATATAGAAAATGTTTCAAAATACCCCCTCTGTCAGGCCTGTTGTCCTTAAATCAGCTCCTTCTAAGTCAGAGAACAGAAACATCAGTAGAAGATGGTACAGTATCCTGACTTATCATCCAGTGGATGTATTCACTCATCTTTCACTTATTCTAATACACCAGGATTTCAAAGCCCAAAATTTGCATCAGAAATTGCTCTAACCTCTTTAACAGGATGTTCTGGTCTCTCTTTGCAGCTTCTTGCACAAACAGCCTAAAGAGTTGATGGCTGTCAAAAGATTGATACCTCAGAGGTGCCTAGCTAGTAGTTCTTGGCCTTCATCTCCCCTGGGCCAAAATGCTTAATCAGCCATACTTCCTACTCTCTTGGTGTGAGGCTCCATGATGGACATGTACAAAAATCCCACTGTTAATGATTTTGTTTAAACCTGGGGACCATAAAGGTTCAGAAAGGGAAGATAAAGGACAAGTGAAATAAGGGATATTTTTATTTTTCCACATTTTTTTTTCCTGACTCTAAGTTGTTGGATTTCCTTGTTTCAGTTCCAGAGGACAAAAAATTGCCTTGAGTTTATTGGTTATGAGTAGGCTGAATGTGGGCAGAGCATGAAGGAAAGAATAATCGTAGAATAGTGAACATGCAATCAGCCCATTCTGGTTAGCAGGGAAGAATAGTTTCAATATAATGTACAAGTGTGATAATATAAATACCAAAAACAAAACGAAAGAAGACAGAGTTGTCAACAGGCAAATCTGACAATAAGCAAGCTAAATGTTAAATAAAAAAAAAACTAACACAACAAAACACAAAACAAAAAAAACAAAACCAAAACCAAAAAACCCCTTTCTTTTAAAATGTCATTTGTATGTATGTATGGCTAGGGTTCGCGAACGAAGATCCAGGGAGGGCTCCATCCATGCTCCTCCTCAGCGCCTTTTCCAAGCACGCTGATAAAAAGAGGATAGCAGATAGCACCCTCGAGCCTGTGCTATGGATTTTTTTAGGTGAGACANAAGAGAACTCCTTTCCTTATAAAAAAATTATCAACATTTATTGGGTCTGATCCTGGAAATCTCACTTAAGAACTAGTTAGAAAACAGAGCAGAAGAGTTCTCTATTATATTTCTATCCAATATGGGTGTAGGTGCTTGATTTAATGGGAGATTCAACTGCACAAATGACAATAGATTTTGACCAAAATAGCACTTTATGTACACCATTGTCTAACACCACTCACTCAAAAAGAATAGTGTTTGGATGAATATAGAGAGGTGTTGAGATTTGTCACAAGATTGAGTTTTTCTCAATATGAGAGGAGTGCTTGGATGAGTAGAATGACAATAAACTTCTGACTACTGAGAAAAGAAACCTTTGTGGTATCTTATGATGAAGGCTGTTCTTACACTGATGTTGACAGGTGATATTGATATTTAGTCTTTTCCATTCCTTAAAGAAGAAAGAAGATACTCACCCAACAATATTTTCATTCGTATCTATTGTTCAGATATGTATTAAATTCACATCACTTGTTGCAGCTGCTATTGCAGTTGAAGTTGGTGGAACAGCAAATGACTTAAAACATTTGATATTTGAGGCTGCCAGGCTGGTTTTCAATCACTGGGAACAATCAGTTATGTAGCAAGCACTCTCACAATAGACAAGTTATTGCAGTGGTAGAGTCAGGGAATTATTTCCATGCTAATGACATTCCAGTGACTCCTAGATGAATCACTTAGACCTTTACTGGTCTAGATATAGAAAGCTGGTTTAATTTTCCATTCATATTATTGTTTTGTTTGCTTGATGCTTGTGGCTGTTGAAACATCAGCTACCAGGAAAAGGATTCAAATAGGTTTCTTTTAAGTCAACTTCAGTAGCACAAATCTCAGCTCTTGTATACAAAGTGCAGTTTCAGGAGATCTAAGACACATTGAAACTGGAACCTACAATACTTAAATAAACAATGTCAGGATGTCTGGCTTAGGATATAAGTTAATAAAAGAGCAAGGAAAGGAGTGCTACTGTATCTGACAGTTCCAGCCCCAGCATCCTTAGTAATGGAGCAGAGGCTGACATTTTTAAAACATTCATGATCATCTCTGCACTACTCTTTGAAACTGGAACAGTTTTTGTTTCCTCAGTAGCTGACATTATTTTCCTGAATCTTTTGATACCTCACAGTAGAGAATTTGTGCTGTGTGTTGGGTTTAGGCTTTAAGTTTTTTGTGAATGGCACACCAAAATCAATAAAAGAAAATCAAAGTGTCAGAATAACATAAAGATATTAGCAGATACTTTGATTAAAGTAAAAATGCAGAGTGGGAACAAAAGCATAGATCTTTTGTTCATCCTGAGGACTACTTTAGTCAACATTTATTTATTTCATTTTAATTTTGGACTCTTCAAAATGTATAAATGCAAAATGTATAAATAGCTAGGGAAACACCTCAGCAGATATGAAACAAATTTCTGTTCAGCTTCCTGGATGAAAAAAAATTACCTTTGGAACTTCATCATCATCATCAAACCATGTTTTCCTTCTCTTAATCAGTGGTGGTATTGGCTGTTGAGTGGCAATGTGAGTATAATGCCACCAGCTGCATCCAAGGGCTGTCTCGTGTTCTGGGAAAATTCAATCCTAGAATATGATATCAATATATATGAATTTGTAGTCTCATAGTAAAACAGCTCCCAGTTTCTGGAACTACTGCACACTTGAAGAGGAAATAGTACCAGCATGTGTCACTAATTTCAATTCTGTTGTCGTGTGTCTATGATTATAAATTTGGAGCTGAAGCTTATCTTTGTTTTGCTAGTAAACATTGTTGCAAGCAAGAAGCATCTTCTACATGAGAGATTAAAATCATAAATTCTTTAAATCATTTAAAGTTGATTCCCTTTGGGCTTCAAAATTTCTGTATTCTTTGTATTTCTCTTTGGCAAGCCATATGCTCAGCAGCTGCAATTACTCTCTCTGCAGTTATTGTATATTTAGACAAACATCTTAGCTATTGAAGTAGGCATTAGTTTTAGAATTCATTTTATCATCTTTTGTTATTGCATGACACTCTTCAATTGCACATTAAAATACAAATTTATACACAACTTTCATTAAAATACCAAACTGTGGAAAAGACATTTTCTCTCCTAATTTGGAACATTTCATTGGGAATAGCAATTCCATGGAAGAATTATAATTATTATAGTCTCAGACACCATCTGTAAAAGGCTTTAAAAAAAACAATAAAGTCATCAAGTCTTAAGTCTGACCTTATGAACAACTCTCTCTGTGGTTTGGTTTAGATGAGGATTTACTGTAGGAAAACATGCAATTATCATAGTGCTTTTATAAAGGTCAGCAGATGAGTAATTTGTATAATAATTCCTAGGAATAATTCTTAGGAAGTAAGGAGACAGATTCAGGCTAAGTATCAAAACAAGCACTAAAGCTAAAGGAGGCTTAAAAGTCAACAGGCTTTAAAAGATTATAATAATAATTTAAAAAAAGGGCAGTAATTACCAACTAAAAGCTTGAATGTCTGACTTAGGCTTTCACATACCTTATCCATCTGGCATTATTTTTGTCTTGAATGCTCATTGCAAAGAGTTAATATATTTTCTGTAAGTAAGTACCACAACAGGAAATTCAAACCTTAAACAGAAAGCATAACTGAATCAAAAACTTGAGAGCAAGTTGCCTGTGAGGCAGCAATGTGCTGTTGTGGCCAAGAAGGCCAATGGTATTCTCGGCTGCACTGGCAAAAGCATTGCCAGCAGGTTGAGTGAGGTGATCCTGCCTCTCTCCTCAGCCTTAGTGAGGCCCCATCTGGAGTACAGTGTTCAGTTCTGGGCTCCTGAACACAAGAGACATATGGAGCTCCTAGAATGAGTCCAAGGGAGAGCTACAAAGAAGATTAGAAGGCTGGAGCAGCTCCCTTGTGTGGAGAGTCTGAGGCAGCTGGGCTTGTTTAGCCTGGGGAAGAGGCTGAGAGGAGATCTTATCAATGTGTAGAAGTATTTGAAAGGAGAGATGGAAGCAGGCTCTTCTCAGCAGGGCTAAGCAATAGGACACAAGGCAACAGGCACAAACTGGAACGTAGGAAGTTCCACCTAAACACAGAATCATAGAAGCCTAGAATGGTTTGGGTTGGAAGAGACCTCTGGAGCTCATCTAGTCCAACCCCCTGCAGTGGCCNAACTTCTTTACTGTGAAGATGACTGAACATGGAAAAGGCTGCCCACAGAGGTTATGGAGTCTCCTTCTCTGGAGTTATTAAAAAAATTGTCTGGACACAATCCTGAGTAATGCTTTTTAGGGCACCCTGCTAGAGCAGGGAGGTTGGACTAGGTGATCTCTGGTCACCACTGGGCCTTAACCATTCTGTGGTTCTATAGTGTGGCTTTGGCAAAACTTCACCTGTGGAACTATTTACAGAACATTATGAAGAATCTTTGTTTCTCAGATGGGAGAGTCAAAAAGGACTTATTCATCTTAGAAAAAAAATTGCTAGATCTGGGAGTAAATATATTTGTGTTTGAGCTGACGACAAGTATTCACTGTGGTATGGACCTGGAATATAGATAGGCTGTAAAGCAGAAGCATCTATTGAGGGAGAAGACTGAAATACATTGAAGTTCACACAGCAATCTAGAACCTACAGATAGATTTCATTTCCCTTGTGGTTTATTGACAAGAAGTTCAAGTCATAGATTTCATCCTGCAACCTTTGATATTTAGGAAAAGTTATAATTTTGGGGTTTTTAAATACTAGACATATCACTGCATTTTTCTTTGAAATTTACCCTTTTTTTTTAGCCTGATTAAAAGTCAGAATAATTTCAAACCCAATATTTTTTCCAGAAAAATTCATTTACTTCAGCCTGATACAAACTGACCCCATTTTTTTCATCCCATTTAAGACTACTATGTCAAAATAAACTCCCCTGGTCTGGCTTTTTTCTTAGATTCTTCCTCACATTCACAAAAGTCATATCACATTCAGCACTGATTTTCACATCAGCCATGTAGAAAAGGGGTTCATTCCAACTTTTCTTTAAGAAAATGAACTGATAATATCTTCCCCTGTCCAGTCACTAGCTTTGAGAGGATTAGTGTGAATAAAGCAGCACTTTAATGCCAGTTGTTCTGATTGCAGAGAGATGAGAAGCACTGATGCAAAAACTCTCTAAATAAATGCAGTTTGGGATTACAGTGACAACTGGGACATATGGAATTTACCTCCATGCAGTTTCTATGATTCCATGATTCTCTGATTCTCCAGTCTATTGCCAGAGCTGTCAGGATTGCCTGCAGGACCTCACGCTGATAGTTGAACCACAGCTAACTCAGAAAACTGCAGTGAAGAAACTTCTCTTGGCTATGCCAACCAAAATAAACAAATGTCATTATACAGATTTTCCTTAAAATTAATGGGATATACAAAGCCCACATTTTGTAACTTCATGACTTCATCTATCTGATGCAGTTCAAGGGAAGGTTCTTCTACCCCTACATCAGCAGCTTCTTTTTGCTATACTTAGTCCCAATGGATTCTTCCTACATGAAGATATCATTCCTCAAACCTCATCATGTCTAGTCAAAAGTGAGTATCTGACTATTTCCCTCCCCTTGAGAAAGCTTATGCAGCTCAATGTTGAGGCATATATGTCAAGGAATAAAGTAGTTTCATCCTCAGTATCAAGGTCTGATATCTTTCATGTATAATAAAATAAGTTGTATTCTTGGTGACATCATAAGGATCTTAAGTCTATTTTCCAAAATTGCAATACTTCAGTAAAATAATTACAATATTGTTATTATTTCATTTTTTCCTCTGAGCTTGTACAGTAGGCAAGAACTTTAATGCAGTTACCTTATAGAAAGCACAACTAATATTACAAAATAAGTAAGATATAATGTACAATTGCATGTTTCCTTACTGATTGTAAGCACAGAGACAAAACAGGTGTAGGTGCACAAACAAGATTTAATTATTCATTATTCTTCAACAAGAAATTATAATTGATTTACGTTCCCGTATTAATTAATGAAATTCCCAAGAAGTTGAAATAAAAATTTCCTCTGACTTACAAATACAGCCAGAGTAGGACTTATATATACACATATGGACAGATTTTTGTACTTAATTCCCAATAATTTATGCCTGAATGCAAATAAATTAGAGTTATAAATCCTAAAAGCAGTAATAAGTAGTAAATGTAACTAATAGTATAGTTCATGGAAGCTTAGAAAGTATTTAAGCTTTGAGGTTTAATGAGCTCTAGTTGTTTAAGCTTTCAAGAAGAGATCACTAGTTTTTAGCCTAATTTAGCCATGCCTCAAACTTGTTACTCTTTGAAGGCTCTTTGGTAGTTGTTTGATACAGTTTTCTACAGAAAAATGTCCATATAAAGAACATCAGTCCAATGAAAACAAACCTTGTTTTAAGACTCAACTAAAGCCATAGAATAAAAGAGCATGAAAATCATTAAGGGATTATTTAACTTGCTGAGACTAAATTCCCCACAGGGTTCATAGCCAGGGAGGAGGAAAGAGATAAAAGGGAAGTGAAAAGGAAGATAGGAGGAAATTTTCCTCAAAATACACCTTCAGAAAGAAGCAACACTAGAAAAGATTTGTAACCCAAACATGGAGGAAATACTAGATATGAAGCTATAATGAAGTGTTATAAAATACCCTGATTTACTTAGTCCAGGCAGATTGTTTGCAGAATATCTCCACGAGCATACTGTCAGTAACATGTAAGTTTTGTTGTTGATATTGCCAAGATAAAGAAAACTCATTCTCTTCTGGCAGTTGGAAGAATTTACATCTGGACTTGTTCTGAAGGAATATAGAAGTAACACCTGTGACAAATCTTCCATTGCTAGAACTTATAATACTGAGTGGAAACAGCAATGCCTTATAGAATCATAGAATCCTAGAATGGTTTGGGTTGGAAGGGACCTCTGGAGCTCATCTAGTCCAACCCCCCTGCAGTGGGCAGGGACATCCCCAACTAGAGCAGCTTGCCCAGAGCCCTGGCAAGCCTCACCTGCAATGCCTCCAGGGATGGCAACTCAACCACCTCCCTGGGCAACCTGTTCCAGTGTTCCACCACCCTTGTGCTGAGGAACTTCTTCCTAATGTCTAATTTAAACCTACTCCTCTCCAATTTAAAACCATTGCCCCTTGTCCTTTCACTGCAGGCCTTTGCAAACAGGCCCTCTGCAGCCTGCTTGGAAGTTCCCTTTAAGTACTGGAAAGTCACCTCCTGTACTATGGTGTTAATGAAAAGACTGTAGAGCTTTTGTGCTTAAGATCAGTTCCAAATTACTCAACAGTTCCAAACCAGCCTCCTGGTATTACTAGTGATTAGATTTAGGAATGTTTAATTCATGTGGGTAGAAAAAACATGTGTCTTCATTGCTGATGCTGTGTGCTTTATGCAGAACACAGGGATCCTGGGAACCATTAAGGTCACCAAAATAAATAAAACTCTAACAAACACATGAAAAGAAAGAAAGAGCAAGCCTTTAAAACACAGAAGTTCTTAGTGAAATAGAAGTGAGAGGATTCTTTATGCTAGTCTGGCTTTCAACTTTTGTATATTAATTTAGTAGTGATCTTGGTCTGCATATCAATCCTTGGTATTAACTAGCAATACCAAACCTTGTCACTACTAGAAATGGACACTGTGAAAATATGTTGTTAACTTCAGAAAGTGCAGTTACTTAGAAAAGATTGAGCTGAAAAGTAAAACCACTGAAGAGAGCTAATTCTGGTCTAACTCAAACCAAGACAGTGCAGGGAATACTATAACTATAAACTAGCTTAGGAATGAAATCTTAATTGTAGCTTTAGTTTATGTTAGAAGTCAGTACGCTGGAAACGAAGGGAAATATTATTTGTGACTTTCTAACATTTGTAAACTTTCAGTTTCTGAATGCTTAACAAATTCTGGAAGGAAATCTTCCAGAAGACAGATCAGATTCCAAACCAGTTTAGTAGCTATGGCTCATTTCTAGAGGAGTCATGTTTAGGTTGGTAATAAGAGTCCAACAGAACAGAAAATTGAGCTTCAATCTCCTGCAAAGCCAGCAAATGTACTTAGTGCTATGCTGTTACCCACTGTGAGCTTAATAGGTAATAGTGCACCTAAAATGTTCCACAGACAGCTGCGTGAGCAAAAATCTACTATTAAACTATGACACCTTCCCCAGCAATTCAGAAATTCATTAGAATATTTCTAATAGTCATTCGTCATCCCTCTCAAAGGGATACTAGCTTTCTTGCAATTAAGAGATATTAAAGATAAAACTTCAGACACCAGACAAGCAATTAGCTGTGCAGACAGATCACCTAGTTACTCATTTATTCTTTAATTGATCTGAGTTAGATAGTTTGAAAATCACCCAGTAACTGAGAGAAGTAGTCTTCAAGCTTATACAAGGACATGTCATTTTATTTATCTTTGTGTAGTCACATCCTAGACAAGCAGTAACAATAATGCCCATAGTTTCCAGCTTGTGCTTTAAATCCTTGCAGACTTGTAATTTTGCATCTAGAGATTAAGTCTCTCTATATAATCATTTAGCAAACCACATAGTAAAGTGTGACTGTAGGGAATAAAGCAAGACTCTCTTATGTTTTCTGCTTATCCAGCACTTCTGGGGAATCAAAATAATAAGACAGAAGTTGAAGAACACACTCTAAGAAAGAATGAGTTTGACCTCATGTTGCTACAAAAGGGTGGCAGCAACTATTCTGAATTGATGCTACTTACTTTCTTCATAAGCCTAGGACACTTTCCCTTTCCCCTACTGCAGAAACCTACATAATCTCTATTCCAGTCTATAGTATGTTCATAGGAGGTAAATCTGATGATGTGGAAGTTAATGAAATTTGAGATTCTTTGCCCTCTAGTTGTGCAAATGAAGATTGAGAGTCTGCTGCTATTCATGAGGAGTGAATAGATCTAGTACACACCAAGAAGTGCCACAAGATAATACAGAACTGTTGAGTATTGTTATAATCACATTTTACTTCTATTTAATATACACACACACACTCTAAATTTTAGCCTTATCCTCAGCAAATAAATTGTCAGGTGAAGACTTAGACGATTCTACTGATTTTCTCAGTGTAGGATTTCTGCTTCAAATTTGTTCACTTGTTCAAATAGTTTCATTTATGCTGATGTTATCTCACATGGTAGAAATGTAACAGCAGACATTCTGCTCTCCTTTCTGCTCTAGCTGATCATGTCCACATTTTACTTTGGTGCCCAACTTGTTCTGTGTTTCCATTTTCACCAAGGAAAGATAATAGTTTTAGACCTCTCTGACAGCTTTTTGCAACCTTGTAGACACTGTTCTGAGCAACTCCTGACATATTCTTTTCTCAAAGCAGAGTACAGCAAAGAGGATAATGTTTAAATGTAATACCCAGGGGCTGCTTGGGGATTTTGGACACAATCAGTGCAATTGATAGTATATATAAATTGTCAGTACCTTTTTATATTTTATTACTCCATTACCTCACTTAGAACATTTTGAGAGAATTTTTAGCTCAGAAAACCTATTGTCAGATTTCCTGTTAAAGATTCTATAATATAGGAAATAAAACACTAGATGGAAAAATGTTATGTCTAAGAATGATGTCAAAACTAAAGTAAATATTATCTGTAGGTGAATATGGAGGGAAAATACAAAGCCATATATCCTGTTCTTTAAGAACTACACTTTTGATTGGAATTGGGATTGTTTGAACTCTCTGTGTTTATAGCATCTCAGTTTGTTGTGACATGCATTAGTCCTGCAGCATTTCTATCCATGCTACTTATATGCTGCCTGTTTACTTACTCGTCGTCGTCGTGGCTAGGCTTCNTTTACTTACTACCTAAAGATGCATAATGCATTTAATCTCCTGCTATACCTCTGAATCACGGGATGCTAATATTACCAGTTTAAAAGGTGTATGTGAGGTGGTGGTAGAGCATATTTAAAAACCTAAGAATCACATATGTATCGTAGATAGAGACTATGTCTTTTTAAAAAAATGTATGCAGATTCCTTCTTTCTTGATCTCATGAGCATATTTCCACTTCCAATTTTCCCAGCCTGGCACAAGACCTCACCATCTCCACTGACACTGTAATTATTCTCTCTCCAGATGAATAGTAAAAAAATTCCCAATCTTGTTCTTTATTTTCAAAAGTAGAATCTCAATTTCTCAATTCTTTTTTTTATTATTATTATTATTATAAGAATATGTACAAGTGGTAGTTTTGCACTTACCTGCATGAGAAAAAACAGACTCTATAATCTGACATGAAATGTGGTTTTTTTTGTTTATTAAATATTTCAGTTCAAATAAGACTTTTTTTTCTCCTTTTTACTTATTAGTCACTTCTCTAGCAGCAATGCACTGTAGATCCTAACTAATCTGATATAAGAAATGGCTGCCATGTCCACAAAGATCCAGTTATTTCTCAGATGTAAAACAGGCAGTGCCCACATCAATATCTGAAATTGTACAGAAGAGATGCAATCTCTGCCAGGAAGCAGGAGTGATAGGCAGAAAATGATGCCTGAGAATCAGGCAGGGAAAGATATTTTGTATTACATCAAGTGGTATGATGGAAAGAAGGCGTTCTTTCTAAGTCCTGACTTCTTGTGCTCTCTATTCTCTTCTTAATCATCATTACCACATTCCATCATCCTCACTGACTCAGGAATGAGTCACACTATTAATCAAAATGTTTATGATTTTCTCCTGCATACAACACTTTATCACATTATGAGGATTCTCCAGATTCTCTGCTTTTGTTCTTCCATCCACAGATAACTGCCACAAATAGCAACTCCCTTGGGGATTTACTAGAGTATTACTTTACTCGCAATCATTTCTAATGTTATAGAGGAAATCTAAATGCAGACTTCAAAATGTAACAAGAGCTACAGTCAAGATCTATTCCAGTTAAGCTCTTTCATTAATTTTGTTGAATTTGTAGCTACTGTTATCTTGAATATTTCTCTTGAAGTTTTTGAAAAAATGTCCTTAGACTCTGATACTCTAAATTGTGAACGCACTTGGCTTTGAAACTGGAGAAGTTTTTCATGGAAAACAAATAAAAGAAAATCCAATTGTATACTTTTAATACTTTTATTTCCAGATTTCCATCTGAGTTTCCAATATCACATTTCTTATACTACAGTAATAATGATTTTCTGCACTGCAACAGTGCTCTTTAATTTAATTGCCATCAAGTGCTGATCACTGTAAGACCCTTGCATTCTCCTAGGAGCTTTTCTCTGCAGTTGCTATGCTGTGCTTCAGCAGTTTGGAAGTTTTTACACTTCAATGAGCTTCTTTCTTTTCTTGTCTTGCCTTAGAAATAAAAGCCTTTATTATTTTCATTGGTTTACCTTCACAAATAAGTTAATTGCAATCATAGTTTGAAATCCTAGCTTGCTGTGTCCATGTCATGAAGCTAACAGGAAAAAATCCCTTCTGCATCTGTTACATGTCACCTGGACGTGTTCATCCTCCACAGCTACTCCAGAACTTTGTGGTACCAAACAATTTAAATAGAAATATTAGAAAGGCATAAAGAATTGCACCTATGTGAGCAGAAGAAAAAATTAGGAGTGTCTGAGTTACCAGCTGATGTTGGAACTAGTGAATGCTTCCTCCCTGGACATGTTCAAGACCAGATTGTGTGAGGTTTTGAGTGAGCTGGTCCAGTGGAAGATGTCTTTGCCTATGGCAGTGAGGATAGAACTAGATGATCTTTATGAACCAAACCATTCTATGAAACTATTATATATTATATATATATATTGTATATTATACTATATACAGGATATTATGAAAAGGGTATTTTATTATATTCAGAATATTATTCAAACAAAATCAGAACCTTAATATGAGAGTGGTGCTTGAAGGGAGACACTAGTAAAAGTATTAATTATTTGTTCTGAGACAAATAGATGGTTTATAACCTGATCCATCTAACGTATTTCAAATGTTTACTATAGCTTGAGGTGAATCACACCTGAAAATATTAATTTCTTACCAGAAACTATAAAGCAAAACTCAGTGACAAACTCAGATATAGATTTCTACATAATAAAGTGTGCAGAAATGATACACATTAAAAAAAATCCCTTCTATTTGCTATATTCACAGTGCATGCAACACAGGATTCTTAGTGAAACTGATACAGAGAGAAGAACATTGTATAAAACAGTTATTGTTTAATGTTTCACTTAGGAGAAAAAATAAACAACAACAACAAAAACTAGAATCTGGAAAACTTCCCAATTTATACATCTGTTCCTTTTAATTTACTTCTCAGAGGAATGGTTAGACCAAAGAAGAGTGGGAAATGAATACATTTCTTAGTAACTGATTCCCTCTGTCTAAAACATTTAAATGATAGTTTATTATCGAAAAAATTTCTGGCAAGACCTTTAGTGCTAGAAATGTGGTCAAAACTTTGCATGTTTGAGCCAGAAAAATAATGACATTAATGAAGATCCTTCCAGTGCTTTCAATGCTTTAATTTGGACCCACAGTATGAATCTGACAGGGGATAACAGTATACAATTACACATCAGACACAGTTAAATATGACATACTGCAATCATCTCACTTTGAGTTAGATCCAAAAGGCACAAAGAAAAAAAATCTCATCTCAACTCATGGTTAGGCTTTGCGAACAAAGATCCAGGCGGGGCTCTATCCACATTTTCTACAAGCGTGCTGATGTCTGAAAAGGCCAACACGAGATAGACAAGAGCGGTTGCAGAAGGCACAGCAGAAGGTGTCCTTAGGTGGTATATTCTGCAAGACATGATTCTTTCTGTGCTGTCTTTTCTCCTCCAGAGTGATCCTGCGTGCCTGCTCAAAAACATCCGCAGCATTCAAGCTAGTGTGTGTGCGCAGAGCTCCTGAGTGGAGGCCAGAGGAGAGCAGTTCAGGGGAGCAATATGGCCAAGGCTGAGCTGTTGTTTCAGGGAGTCCTTGCATCTCCTCTTCGGGGCTCCTCTCTTGCCACAGCCAGGGGCAAGTTCCCCATAGAGCATGATATTAGGCAGGCGGGAGTTCTTCATCCTGGAGACGTGAGCTGCCCAACGCAGCTGCGTTCTCAGCAGCATGGCCTCAAGGCTTGGAATTGCTGCTTGTTCTAGGACA
>VWZO01015418.1:101343-114265 GCA_013396975.1 Bucco capensis
TGCTGATTCTCATGTAATAGGATAATCATTTTAAGAAACTTGGGGGGACATCCTAAACGTTCCAAATTCTGCCATAGACCATTTATGCTCACAATACCAAAAGCCTTGGTGAGATCAACAAAGGTTACATAGAGACCTTTGTTCTGTTCCCTACATTTCTCTTGCTTGCCTGAGAACAAATATCATGTCTGTGGTACTCCTGTTGGCTCTAAAACCACATTGGCTTTCAGGTTCCTTCTGCTGTAGCCGGGATTAGTCTGTTCAAGAGTAATCTTGCTTCTGTTTTGAATCAATGGTCAGAACACTTTCAGACTCTTTTCAGTACTAGCCATGTTGTTCAGGTGAAAATTGGCAAGGCAGCTGGAGTTGATGGAATTCCAGCTGAAGTTTGGAAATATGGGGGTCACACACCCCATACTAAATTTCATGAGTTTGTGGTGCACTGTTGGGAATTAGGTGAACTACCATGAGACCTTCGTGATGCAGTCATCATCACTTTGTACAAGAAGAAAGGAGCTAAATCAGATTGTTCAAATTACTGTGGGATCACTTTGCTTTCCATTGCTGGTAAAATCCTGGCAAGAACATTCTTGAACAAGAGAAAAAATATGTTATGGAAAAATACTTCTGTAAATAAGAAATTTTGGCATAAATACCATCTCAGTCAGCAAAAAGCTATATGCTGTGTGTATAATTACTCTGTGCACATTGCCCTTGTAATAGTAACAAATGCACACTGCACTAACTGCAGGATTGTCATTGGTGCTAACCATACCCAAAGATATAATTGGGTTACCTTCAGTGGGAAGGGGAGGTGGATGAGGTCAGGTTGTTAAGACTGCCACTAAAGAAATCAAACTGGTTTTTACTTGCATAAAATTTGTATTGCTATTGTTATTGCTACTAGATTATTTTGTTTCATGAGCTGAATATATTCTGGCTGTATTTGCCCATAAAATCTTGAGGGTCTCTGGAAATATGCCACCATTCATTGCACAATCTGTATTGGTTAAAAGATGTTTTCTTACTGTTTTACTCCCAGGAATTATGTCATCACTACTCACTCTGACTATAAAAATTATCATTGTGTAGGCTATTTTAATGACAATACTTTAGGATAACACCCCGTTTACTTTCAGCATTTCAAATCTGGAGTAGTATAAGGAGTTTTCTGGATTTTCAGCTTCTAGCCCTTGAACTCTCCTTCTAATATTTACATTCCAATGGCATCCAAATTTCTTTTGTGCTCATTTCTTTTGATTGTTCCCTTCTTTTCTCCATGTGGCAAGATCAGTGGTTTTTTACTGCTGTCTTACTAATCATCTTGATTCACCTATTAAATACTGCTATCTATGCTTGTGCAAACTTCATCTGGGGCATTTTCATAACTTTTAGATAATTTTTAATCTTGTCAGCAGGTAATTTCTGAGTGAAGTAAATTATACGTAACTACGATATGTAACTGAAAAATAGGGAGGTGGCAGGATGACAAGGGAGGGAGGGATATGCAGTCTTCTAAATGTATCTGAAGTGCATTTCTATCATAGCTCTCATTCTTATAGAAAAAGAAACATGTGTGAGCTCTTCAAAGGGCTGGTAGCATACCAGACACCAACTCAGTCTCAGCTTGTTTAGTATTCAGTGTAAGCTTGTGAAGTTCCAGCTGGGATTAGGGAATTAATTAAACAGTCCATGTTTGACAAAGGTAGCTGACTATCGAGCTGAGTAGGAGTGACCCAAATATAAAACCTGTAAGTACCCAAGGCATTCAGCCTGAGCAAAGGCTAGCAAGGATAACTGCACAAATCAGCTTTGAAAGACAGGGGATGTGGAGGGAGATGAATCAGCAAAGCTGTGTGGTTTGAAAACACAAGGCAAAACCAAGAAAAATGGAGGAAACTAAGACTTAAAATGACCACACTGAAAAGATAGACTATTCCCAGAGGATAAGATCTTTAAATGACAAAAGCTAGAAAGAATTATGGGCAAACTGTTAAAGGAGAGCTCACAGCAAAGTGCTGGGGAACTCAGAGCTAGTTTAGGTTGTAGGTGTTAAGGCTATCTGCAGAACTATGCTACTGCTTGCACAAAAATTGGGATATGTTTCCAGGCCATAGAGCTAGAGGAGTATTGAGTTATTCAACAAGGCCAACATAGTCTTATGTATTGATTTGCAGGTTACCAACTCTTTGGGCAGTGCCCTGAGTTTAGGTGATGCTATTCTTCACCTTGAAGACAGTCCAATCTTGAGAGGAGGAGGTGAATTTAGGATGGAATTGAGATATTTAAGTAGGCAGTCTCCCTAGTAAAGTAAGCATAAATATTATAGTGGTGCACAAACCTTTGAGGGAATAAACACTCTAAAACATCTTTCAGGAACCTATGGAGTGGAGAGTGCTTCCTGCCAAACTGCCAGGAGCTTGAGCACGAGTGAAGTCTAGTGCCAAGTTCAGCTAAAGACTTCTCTGGCAGCTGCAGACCAGTATTTTTCCTGCTTTTAAGGAGAGTCAGTATGCCTCTTGTTGCTCTGGATAAACCCCATAGCATCACACCATCCTTTTTGGTTTTTTTTTCTATCAAACTGAAGATCTCTAGCAGCAGTTGATATATCATGGCAGTATTTCCCATCTGTATGATACACAGAACCATGCACTGCTATTATGCAACTCATTAACTAGCAAAAAGATTCCACATTATAAGAAGGAAAATATCTTTCTGGCAGTAAACTAACATTAACCCACTGTGCTGCCCAATGTGGTAGATGTGAGAATGCAACCAGTGAGTCCCATGTGGTAAAAGTTTGATCTTAGGATAGCAATTTGAGAAACCAAAAAGGTTTGTAATCCATGTATCTTTTGGGGAAATCAATAGTTCATGGTAAAGACAGAAAGTACTCATAATTGTCTGTATAATTCGGTGTTTATTTCCAGCCAAGTTTTGAGTTTGTTTTTGGGTTTGAGTTTATTTGTTTGTTTGGGCTTTTTTATGGCATTCTTACTATTGAGAAAGTAGATTTGAGTTATACTTCAGTAGACACATGGTTGATCTGAGGTGGTACTTTGCAATATCTGCTATGTGGCTTTGAGTTTGTTACAACATACCATGTGTGAAACAAGAAAAAAACACAACATTATGTGTCATCTAAGAACCGTTCAAAAATGTAGGAAACAGACACATACCACAACAGTAAACACAATGGGGAAATTTGAAGATGTAAAAAGGATGAAATACTACTAATAGCACATCAGGAAGATAAAGGTATAGGCAAATGATTCATATAAATATTCAGAAATACCTTGAGCTTTAAAAAAAGCAAACTGAAAGGTCTTTTGACATCTTTTACTTAGTACTTAACCATAAAAAAAATCAAACACCACAGTAAAACCCAGCAGCAAATTGAACACATTTCTAAGGGAAGGAAGGTGAACTAAGTTATTTAATTAAATGAAAAGGAGGTAACTATAAACTAACCATGGATGTGTTCTATTTAAGCAGTGTGAGACACCTGGTAGCAAAACCAAAATAAAAGAACACAAAAACAAGAGCACATTTGAAAATCATCAACCTATCTTCTGTGTGGGCCAATCTTTAAACACTGGAGATACAAACTGTGGCTGAATTATGGTAGGAAGTGAAATTATAGGATCAGTTGCAGCTCAGAAAAGGGTGTAAGTCTCAAACCTTTATGGTTTGATTCAACACAACTAACAGGCCTGTTCACAAAGTCCTCAACACTAAGCTCCCTTCAGT
This sequence comes from Bucco capensis, assembly GCA_013396975.1. Lineage (NCBI taxonomy): Eukaryota > Metazoa > Chordata > Aves > Piciformes > Bucconidae > Bucco > Bucco capensis. The sequence goes on from VWZO01015418.1 coordinate 105,094, forward strand.
AAAGGTTATTTATTGGACAGCATGGTCAGAGAAAATTTAAAAAATACAACTAGTTCCTTGACCTTTCTTAGCTCAAATCCATTCACCTCTCTGTAAAATGATTGTGCCTGCCACATGACTTAGCTATATCAGTACAGTGTTTTGCCATGGAGAAGAACAACTGAAGGCTCCTATTTTCCATGCTTGTGGACACTGACTGCTTGCTGATAGTGATAAAGCAAGTTAAAGGAAATGGCCCCAGACCTACTTTAATTAAGAAAGCAATGTGTTAGTTAGTACAGTACATTAAATGGGACTGGAAATCCCATTTCTAACTCTCACTGGTGTGTCTGTGAGCCTCCCAAACATGTCATGCCAATTGAGCTCCTGAAGCAGCTGTGACAGCTCATGCTGGCACATGTTTTTATGGATTGTTTATGCATTCCCTTACCTAAATTACAGATAGAACAAAGGGTTAGAATTTAAAGGAAAACCAACAATCTCTAAAAAGTTCCTGATCTCTTTAAGAGAAGGAAACTCAGAGGGATAAAAATATATTTCAGAGGCACCAGAAGGACTGTATCCCCAGAGCTTCTTGTTTCTAAAACATGTTGACAAGCTCAGGGGAGCAATTACTTCCAACAGAGATGTCACCGTTTGTGAGACAAGAAACTTTCTGCTGAAGAAAATATAGGTGTAATAATCAGAGGCTGCAGAGAAGCCTTTTGATAAGGTTCATTGTATTCATGGTTCATGTTCCTGACTCCCATGTTTAGACATGTATTTAAATATTTGTAGACAATCAGACAGATACTGTTGCCAAGTAAAACACAGACTGACAAACAGGAACAACTGCACAGATACTTCTTCTCTTGTACTACAGTGCTACCCTTAGAAAGGTGTATTTCATCATAGAAACAAGAAACATTAGTTTAATAAGACTACACTGATCTCAATGGTGTTGGGTTCAGAGTGGAGAAGATTCAGGAACACCAGCAAAACAAGGAAGCACACAAACACTTAGGTTAAATATTATGAAAAACTATTTTGAATAGAGGATCAAGTTGCTTAAGACTAAACTGAAAGTCTGTTTCCTTTGCTTCATAAATTGATCAAGGCCTGCACTATTCCTATGGAGCCTGTTGGCACTGTAAATGTTGTGTATCTCCTTCACAGAACAGTTTAAACTGTGCTCTGAATTATATCTACTCTTCAGCTATCCTTATGTTTTTTGCTCCATTGGCATGCAGTTAAAAGGAAAATTTAATTCAATATTCCTTTGAGGGACCAGTATGTCCAGTCCTGCTTTCAACACCCTCAAATAGCTTTCATGATCAAAACAAAAGTGAAGTCATTAACTTGAAATCCAAACTTGTGTTTTCTATTTGATTAAATAACTACTGTGGTGCAGGTGTCCATGATATTCTATAAAATAAGTACCTAGTTTGTATTTTTCTTGTGAGGCAATGGGAATAAGTTTAGACACAAGACACATAAAATTCAGTGAAACATTGAAAACAGGCATTCCACCCTTTCCATCAGAAGCTTTTGCATAGTAGCTCTGCACACAAATCTCTCAGTGCTTCACACCTTCTCTGAGACCACACTTGAGATGGTTATTTTAGTGTTGTGACACTGTGAAAACAAATGAAAAATTGAAAAGTTTGTTTTTCTGTGTATACTTTAGGGATATTTTTTTCCCCTCCCTTGTATTTTGGGACTTGCCTTGGAAATGGAATTCCAGCTGCAACCAGGTGCACTGAAAATGTATTATTATTACACAGTCAGGGCTAAAGGGAAGCCACTAGATGAGCACTTAGATGGCAGAGACTCAATTATCAGCTTTGCCAGAAACTTTCTGAGAGTAATAAGCAACACTGAGATTAAAATCAAATCTTTCCCCCTTATTTGTTGATTGTGTAAAGTAAAATACACCAGTTTTCCAAGAACAGCAACTTAGTTCAGACTTTCTTTAGCCTATCTAGGCCACTAGACTTCTTGGCTAGGCTTGGCGAACGAAGCTCCAGGGAGGGCTCCACCCACGCTCCTCCTCAGCGCCTTTTCCAAGCGCGCTGATAAAAAGAGGATAGCAGATAGCACCCTCGAGCCTGCACTAGGGATTTTTTTTAGGTGAGACACAGCATGCACAGAGCTGGACCCACCCTTTAGTCCTAAGGTTCATCTGCCAGGGCCTAGCAAGCTTGGACGCTGGCAGCCAAGTCCTTAGGACGGAGGTTTAACCTCTTAGCTGGAAGGCCTTACAGGGCTAAACGAGCTCCATCTGCCCGGGTTTGGAATCAGAGTTGTCCTTCTCCTAGGATGACTGCCAGAAGGCTAATGAGCTCATCCTACCCATACAAGGATTCTAGGAACATGGGTATCACTGCCCACACTTTCCCGTGGGCAATGAGTTTAATGCTCCCTCTGCTGTGGGCACAGTTATGGCACCAGGGGCCACAGGAGACCACAAGGGATTGTCAGACTATGCCTGAGGCCACTAGACTAATAAGAAATTATTTCACTTGTCTGTTTGCCTCTAACCCCCAGAGATGTTGTGTTTCAAATCTATGGAGACACCTTTCATATGGAAGAGAAGGGTCTCTGCCCTTCAACAGGTAGAGTGCCATCGTGGTAAACATAAACCATGCAACAGCAACTGTCAGTCACCTTCAGCTATTAAAACTCATTTGACAATATCCAGGTCAGCAGACAATTCTAACTGTAAGATAATTGTGCATTGACTGCTACCCTGCTTTGCAACTTGACAATACTTTGGCCTAAATTCCTGCCTCTATTTCTTCAACATGCCTTGGGGGACACTATATCAGTTTTATCTTTGCAGAGGAAATGAGAAAATTGTCTTTATTTGTCTTACAGCTCATGGAATTAAAAAAAAAAAAAAAAAGGAAAAGAAAGAAGTGCTCATCCCCCTGACTTGCAAGAAAATCTTTCTTTTTAGTTTAAGGCAAATAGGCTTTTAAAGGGTGCAACAACATAATGCTGCTGAAGAAAAAAAAATCTCAAAGACTTCTGAAGGTTTTTAAATCATTACAGCCACATTGTCATCACATTTTCATTTTCTATTCAAAGCACCCTCTTGTTGGAGAAAAGCTAGAATTTGCATGACCCATTTCCTAGACAGTTTCAAAACCCAGTTAGTAATTTATTTCTTTACATTCATTTCACTGAACCTGTCTGAATTCTGGTACAGAATGGATGTCTCTGAGTTTAGATTTGCAGCCAGGAATGCAGATATTAGGTCATTTGTAACAGCTGTCCAAACTCATGTTTACTGACAACAAAATAACTTTTAAAGTTATTACATAAAACTATCAAATTCAGTTTTGAAAAATTACATGATCCTGTCATTTACAAAATGCTGCTTTCCAAAATTAGACTTGGTATTTTTGCCATTCAGTTATTGTCTGTTATCAGCTTTCTTTCTGTTTTCTTAACTGTTATCCTAGGACACTAGCACAGTAAATTCCTTCCACAGAAGTCTGAAACAGACTTCCCAGCTCCACATAGCTCTGTTTCAGGATATAAGATTATTTAAATCATCACAGAACTACTGCCCAATTATGTATGTAGGAAGCAGTAGAGCAGCAGAGCTAATCTACTGCTTCAAAATAATGTAAAAATAAGTTATCTCTTTGCAGTCATTCTCACTATGCAGAAAAATGTTTCATGTTTGTGACTCATTGGGTTTTTTTAATTTCTTTTAGGTTTTCACAGCCCTAAGTTGGAGTTACACACTGCACAATACAGTTGAGTTAATGGGCTGTCCACAGTTTACTCATGTCTCCTAATGAATCAGAATCACAGAATCATTAAGGTTGGAAGAGACCTCTAAGATCATCAAGTCCAACCATACCTAACATACACTAACATACAACTAAACCATGGCCCTAAGTAGAGCATCTATATGTTTCTTAATCACCTCGAGTGATGGTGACTCCACTACCTCCCTGAGCAGCCTATTTCAAGACTTAACAACCCTTTCAGTGAAGAAATTCCTCCTTATGTCCAATCTAAACCTCCCCTGGTGGATCAGGGCATGAATCATCCCATCTAAAGTTAGACACCTGGAGAGTAATTATTCATTTGACCTATTTTAGAGAGGTACTTTTCAATGAGATAAAACCTTCATTTGGCATGTTGTTTTTCCCAGTTAAGCTGTGAAAGCTTATTCCCATTCAAAGTGTGAAGAAGCGTAACTCACTCAGACATAGATATGTTTGGTCTGTTCTCCCTAGTGGAGAGTGATAGGACAAGGGGAAATGGATGGAAATGGTGCCAGGGGAGGTTCAGGTTAGATATTAGAATCATAGAATCCTAGAATGGTTTGGGTTGGAAGAGACCTCTGGAGCTCATCTAGTCCAACCCCCCTGCAGTGGCCAGGGACATCCCCAACTAGAGCAGCTTGCCCAGAGCCCTGGCAAGCCTCACCTGCAATGCCTCCAGGGATGGCAACTCAACCACCTCCCTGGGCAACCTGGGCCAGTGTTCCACCACCCTCGTGGGGAGCAACTTCTTTCTAATGTCCAGTTTAGATCTACTCTTCTCCAAACCATTGCCCCTTGTCCTTTCACTGCAGGCCTTTGCAAACAGGCCCTCTGCAGCCTTCTTGGAAGTTCCCTTTAGGTCCTGGAAGGTCACTAGTAGTTCCCCTGAAGCCTTCTCTTCTGCAGGCTGAACAATGCCAGCTCCCTCAGCCTGTCCTCAGAGCAGAGGACCTCTCCATGAAATAGATATCTGGATGTGTATCAACGTATGGTATAATAATGAAGACTTGAGAAGCTGTTAAAACATGATAGTAGTACCAAGAACATGTTTCTACATGCCAATGCTTTTACAATTGACAGATGGCTTCTCTCCTTTACATAACAGGAGCTGAAAATGTGTAGGAAAGCTTTCCATGTTCTGTAGTGCCAGAGCAATAGGTTGAGATACAGTCTCTAGCTGTTAACACTCCAGAAAATGCAAGAATGGTGTTCTGAGAATAAAAGACACAAAGGGAATTAAAGCTCCTTTCACATGTTACACTGCAACATGCTAGAGATGTCTGAGATATACTGCTGGCAATCAGACTCCACCATGCTTCCTAACAGACATAATTAAATTAGCCTGGAGCTATAGCTAGAGAAAGCAGGTTTCTATCTAGGATAAAAATATACATTAATAGTTCTGTTGACAGCACTTAAAATGTGATCTATTATTGGACTTGAGTATGTAAAACCATAAGCCTGTGAGTATTCCCATATGCTTGAGGTTCTTCATATGACTAAGAGCCTAGCTAACTCATGGTCCTGAGCATATTGCTGGATCATGGCCCAAATAGCTTAATTAACAATTCTAAAAATATTTATCACTGAAAAATTAAGAAATAAAATCAAAGTGCTTGTTTTTAATGTGTACTGCTTCACTGCTGGTCACCTTTTGTACAAATAAAATCTCTGTATGAATTAAATCAAATCTACTTTGGTCTAAAATCTTTATAAACAGCTATAAAAACAGTTACTGAGAAAGGTTATTTCCTTTAACACTATTATTTATTTCAGACTTGTTAAAGGCATTGTAAACAGCAGTACTTTGGTAATTTTCATTTATAAGTAATTCATTCACAGAACCTGCTAGAAATAAAACTTTCTGATCATGCCCATAAAAACAGAATTAATAACAGATAGCACTAAATTAATATCTGAAATTGAGCATAGTTCATTAATTGGATACTTCTAGAGTAGTGGACATTTTGAAAAATACAGAATTCAAACTAAATTGGCAAAATTTCAACTCCACAAGATCACTATTAGCCTAAGCAATGTGTATGCCCTCTAAGACCAAAAGCCAAAGAAGTTCCACTCTTTGAAGTGCCTTTAAATAAACATACTTTATCACAACTTTCTATCTTTATTAATCAGATTATTTTATTCATTTGGAAATCAATATTGTCAATACTAATGGGACCAAAATATGAAAAAATTTCATTCTAATTCATAGATTATATTTCTAGCTAAGAACAGAATGATAACCAAACCAGTTACATTGTTTTGTGCCTCGGTCTCCCTAATTAAGGTCTAAACAATTATACTTGTCTGATTTTGATAGTCTGTGATGAATTACTGTCTTTCAAAACCAGGTTGAAACTGAGAAAAAATGTTAGGCCAATTTTTCAAACATTATTGTTCTCATTTAATAATGCAGTTAATTTCTGGCAATATAAACGAAGGAATGAGACATTGCTGAGCATATAAAATGTCTTGGTGTGTACTTCTGGACATAAAATGATGTTTTCATAAAATATATTGATGTTTTAATCAGCAAAATGATTTAATCAACCAAAAAAATTATGTTTTAATCAACCAAAAAAAAAAGGAGACAGAAATTACAAAACAGTCAAGATCAATAAAATAAATTTCATTACACTTTCAAACAAGCTTCAGTTTAAATGTACAATTCCATCATCTGCTCTGTTTAATTGATGCAAAAACCCATGATCTGTGCAGAAGTTCTATCTTGCTGAATAACTGTATAAGGCTTACCAATTCGAATATACACCTGCACAGCACTGGCAGAAAGAGGAGTAGGCTCATCAGGTAACTGAATAAATTATTTCAAACTGTTAACTCCCATGATATCTCTTCTGAAGAGATAAAGGGGGTAGCAAATTGCTATCAAAAGTAAAAGGTGACAAAGGCTTAGCTTCAGGCCAAGATGAGACATAAGGAAGTAGTATAAGAAAATAAAACCATACATAGAGTTGAGAAACTTTCCAGGAAACAACAAGCTGTGTTAGAAAAGTTTGGATGTTGAAGAATTTCGGTGGCCATATTTAGTTGTAAGGCCTCTGGAGACAGCTGTTTCCTTGAAGTGGGCTGGTCTGTAATTTCTGAACACAAAAGAACTGTGAAAAAATCCCTAGTTTTTGATTGATTTCTGGCTTGTTCATTTCTTTGATGTTCTAGCATTTTGAATATACACAATAGTCTAAAGAATAATTGTTCCTGTGATTGGAATGTACTTGGAAGGGACCTTAAAGATCACCTAGTTCCAACCCCTGTGTCTGCCATGGGCAGGGACACGTGGCACTAGAGCAGCTTGCTCCCAGCCCCAGCCAGCCTGGCCTGCAACATTGCCAGGGCTGGGGCTGCCAACACCTCTCTGGCCAACCTGGCACAGTGGCTCAGCACCCTCCTGGGCAACAACTTCGGCCTAACATCCAATGTAAATCTCCCCTCCTCAAGCTTATGTTCATTCCCCNAAGCCTCACCTGAAATGCCTCCAGGGATGGGAACTCAACCACCTCCCTGGGCAACCTGGGCCAGTGTTCCACCACCCTCGTGGGGAGCAACTTCTTTCTAATGTCCAGTTTAAATCTACTCTTCTCCAATTTAAAACCATTGCCCCTTGTCCTTTCACTGCAGGCCTTTGCAAACAGGCCCTCTGCAGCCTGCTTGGAAGTTCCCTTTAGGTACTGGAAAGTCACTAGTAGTTCCCCTGAAGCCTTCTCTTCTCCAGGCTGAACAATCCCAGCTCCCTCAGCCTGTCCTCATAGCAGAGGTGTTCCAGCGCCTGAGCGTTCTCGTGGCCTCCTCTGGACCTGCTCCATCAGCTCCATGTCCTTTCTGTGTTGAGGGCTCCAGAACTTTCTACATCACATCCTGGAAGGTCTGGGTTCATAAAATCACCTAATCTCTTGAGGTTTGATTTGAAGTGGGAGTTAAGACTTAGCGTTCCAAAGCTAAGTTTCAGATCCTCTGTTGCTCAGAGGTTTTCTTAACCCCAAGTATTAGGCCTGGATCTAATAAGGAATGTAAGCTTTTAAAACATACCTTCAGGCAAGTGGTCCTGAGGGTGTACTTCAAACTCCTAAATCAGGCACTTATGGTTTTTATACTGTGCATGTTACAGAGATAGAATCCAAGGAATGGGATTTATTCAGTATGCTGATTTCAGACTCTAACCTAAAAAAAAAAAGGCTTAAGAGAACTATAACAAAGGAAAACATGATAGAAGTGGAACTCACATCTAAATATTCACTAGAAGAACATGGTGAGAAAAGGAAAGGACTGAAGACTTCTGATAGACTTTGGTAGTATGGTAGTTCAGCAAGTAGTAGAAGTGGTACATGGGAAGCCCTGACAATTATTTGTGAATGATGTTTAATTCTAAGGTACCTTGATCTTCAAATTATTCTTCTTCTCAGTTACATTTTATGCCTGAAAAAGCTGCAAAAACAGACAAGTACCTGGCTACACCAAAGAAGGATGGAAGAGAGATTTATATATCTGAGTGCATATGTGTTCTATCTAGCTATGTCTATAATCTAATAAAAGATAACATTTTTATTACAAACTTAGTGTGTTTTTGTCACTAGACCATCATGTTTACAGCAGCTCTTAAAAGTGGAAGAAATAGTTATTCTTAATAATCAATAATCAAGTTCCAGAGCTCCTTTTTTTGCATAACATAATTCCAGAATTTATGCCATATACTAGATAAACTTCACAAGATGTTCAACAGCTTGGAAAAGCTTTCTGTTCATGTAGATTCCTCCAGCCTAACCTGCTTAGAGAGATGTAGAAGACATGTTATTGTAGTACTACTTAGGCTTCTATACTGCTGCATTCTACCCATTTCAGCTCTCTTACCCACTTAATTTGTGCTTGTATTACCGTTGCATTTAATATTTTTACTCTAGGAAAAGAAAATACTTGAGTAAATAATACTGAGTCAAAACAGTACCAGCACAGTGATGGGGATTTCTTTTTGTTATGCAGTCCCTGCAGTGAGTAGCCTGCTGGTAAACAGTAAGTTGAGAGGGGACACAGACAAGATAGCTGACCCCAACTAACCAAAGTGATATGGTCATACTCTATGACATTCTACTCAGCAGTCAAAGCCCAGGGAAAAGAGGAGGAGGCAGGAATGTTTGTGGTTATGGTGTTTGTCTTCCTAAGCAACTGTTAAGTGATCTGGATGAAGGGGTAGAGTGTTCCCTCAGCAAGTTTACAGATGATCCCAAGCTTGGAGGAGTGGCTGGCACACCAGGAGCTGTGCTGCCATCCAGAGTGACCTGGACAGGCTAGAGACATGGGCAGGGAGAGACTGAATGCAATTTAACAAGGGTAAGTGTAAGGTACTGCATCTGGGAAAGAACAAGCCCATGGATCAGTACAGACTGGGAACTGAT